>PVHT021183699.1:1986374-2104186 GCA_004024745.2 Catagonus wagneri | reverse complement strand
TTCAGCCTCCACTACAGAAATGATAGAAACAAATGCTGCTGCTAAAGCTCTGCTGCCAGAGGGAAGGAGTGCTGCTGGCGTGCTTCTGAAGAACAGGAAGCGAAACTGGAGCAGAAAAGAGCAAGTCCCTTTTTATTCCTTCAAACTTGCAGCTCTCCCACTGGGAGAGCCTATTGGGGGAGTAGCTGGTAGAGGGATAAAGTGATTTGTATCATTTCAGCAACACAAAGAGTATAGAAAAATGCCTTTGAGGTTGAGAAACAATCACTCAATCACTTTCTGCCTGGGCAGAAGAGGCTATCTTATTGCTTTCCTCCTGTAGCACTGATCAGGAATTGTGGTCCCAGGGAATGGCTGTGTTAAATTTTGCCCAGTGATCTTATGGAGCTGGTTGTGCTTTCAGAAAAGATGGCAGAATGTGACTTTTGTCATAGGACTCCTCCTCTTCTAGGGACAAGGTGAACACTATGCATCTGGGGACAGAGAGGGAGAGAGTCCCCAAGTTAGGACAATACTCGAAAGGCTGTTGTCTGGTTAAAAAAAAAAATGTAATGTGTTGTTTAGCTCTTAAATGTTTAAAATTAGCAAAATGAAATCCATTCAGTTGTTATAGCCAGTCTGATGCATTTTGAATTTCAAATTGTAAGTCTCAGCATTCCATCTGCTTCCACCCATAGTAAGAAACCCAGCCACAGGCTGCAGGGGACTTAGCAGCTCCACCATGTTAAGCTGCCAAGTGAAGGCACCTGTTACAAGTTTGTATCTTTGGAAGACAAAGGGGGGGAACACTCCTAAGGAGGACATAAGTGGAAGAAAAAGGCAGATGGAAGTTAAGAGTTGTGCACCTGCTGTTGGGGGGGTAGAGAGTTTTTATGAGATAAGATATGCATGGTAGGAAGCCATCAAAAACACTTGGGGGAAAATTCTCGGTAAGGAGAAAACCTTGACACACTTTTGGAAAACAGCTTGTTTATGAATGTACATCTCTGTGAAGGAAGGGGACTCAAATGTGTTGCCATGTTGAGCTACTCTTACAATTCCGCAGAACAGTAGCAACGACAGAACCCTGTTGCTCCATTTGCTGCTTCAAACTTCTATTCTTTTCGAGCTTGACAAGCCCAGAGTTTAAAAGATTGCTTTCATCATGGAGCATCTCGGAATTCTAAGATGTCAGATCCAGACAGGATCTCAGAGCAAGAGAAATCGTAAGGAGCCGAAAGGAATTCTGTAGCAATAAAACTTTTATAATTATAAACAAAGGCCTCTGGGGAGACCGAGTTATATGTAAGTGTCTGAACACTAATATTAAAGGAGGAAAGGGATTGTTTGGGATAGTTCAAGGAAATATCTCAAATAAAATTGAATAAAGCAACTGTGAATTATAATGATAATTATATTTTAATGCTGAAGATAGTAATGGAGACTTTATTCATTTTGAGTAATTTTTTTTACACCATTAAATAATACAGAGATTTTCTTTCATCCAGAAGACTCAAGCGTTTACACTCTTCTTTTTTTTTTTGGCCACGGTGTGCAGCAGCTTGATGTGGGATCTCAGTTTCCAGACCAGGGATTGAACTCGGGCCACAGCAGGGACAGTGTCGAGTCCTAACCACTAGACCACCAGGGAACTCCTTCATGCATTTATAAATAAATTCTGAGTTGACAGTATTGCTCAAAACTTTACAGAGATGTGGGTCCTCACATTTTAGGAAAGACGAAACAATTTAGGTAGAAGCAGGCATTTTGATCATAGTTTCTGAGCCCAGCACTGTGCTAAGATCTTCAAAGGGCCGATTTCCATCCTGAGGCAACCTGACCCCTTGTTACGGGCTGAACGTTCGTGTCCCCCTAAAATTCGTATGTTGAAGGCCTAACCTCAGGACATGGTCTCTAAGGCAGTAATTAAGTCTCCATGAGGTCATTAGTGTCCTTTTAAGAAGAGATAACAGAGTGCACTCAGTTTCTCTCTTTCTGTCTTTATGTACAGCCACCGAGGAAAGAGCTCCTAAGGACACAGTGAGAAGGTGGCTGTTGACAGGCCAAGAAGAGAGTCTCTACCAGAAACCAGATTTGCTGGCACCTTGATCTTGGACTTCCTAGCCTACAAATCTGTGAGAAGATATAGTTCTGTTGTTTAAACCATCCAGTCTGTGCAATTTTGTTACAGCAGCGCAAGCTAAGATTCTCACTAAATCATATACATTTTGTTTGGTTCAGTTTGGTGTTTTTTGGCTGTGCCTGCAACATGCTGAGGTTCCCAGGCCAGGGGAAGAACTTGAGCCGCAGCAGTGATCCAAGCCACAGGAGCGATAAGGCCAAATCCTTAACTGCTGGGCCACCAGAGGACTCCCATATCCTATACATTGTTATGTAGTATTCTGCTTGTAGGTATAAAGTCATCAGTGATAATGGAGAATTACCATTTGTTGACTGTCTGTGTGCTCATAGTTTTCACAGATTTGTTTTATTTTTGATCTCTAAGTGAGAACTTTTTTTGTTGTTGTTATTGTCTTTTTGCCTTATCTAGAGTCGCACCCGCGACATATGGAGGTTCCCAGGCTAGGGGTCTAACAGGAGCTGTAGCCGCCGGCCTTCGCCACAGCCACAGCAACGCGGGATCCGAGCCGCGTCTGCAACCTACACCACAGCTCACGGCAACGCTGGATCCTTAACCCACCGAGCAAGGCCAGGGATCGAACCCGCAACCTCACGGTTCTTAGTCGGACTCATTAACCACTGAGCCACGACGGGAACTCCTCTAAGTGAGAACTTTTTATGGCGTTGGTTTGACGTGCTGAGAAATGGTAGCGTTAAGTATACATCTGTAATGGACCTTGGTTTGAGCCCAAGAGTTATGTTAAAGACCAGGCGTGCAGAGGCAGGAAAGGCTCATCATTTGGAAGTACAGGGTCTTGGGGATGGGGAGGACCCTGACCGCATATCTATTACTTTAACCACAATAATCCAGACCAAAAATAGGTCACTAGTCACAGGGCTTTAAATGGAAAGGATGACAACATAAATGTTGATTGGTATGCTGTTCAGCTTAATTCATTTTATAAGCACCTGTATTTGGCACCTACTCTGCACCAGGCATTCTGCTTGGAGATAGAGGAGGATCCAAAATAGCTATGAAGGCACTGTAAGATGATTAAAAGTTTGGGATTTGGAGTCGTATAGAACCAGGTGGAATTGCCAGTTAGTTCCCTCAGGCAAGTAACTTTACTTCTTTGAGCCTTATTCCTACTTCACAGGGTGCTTATGAGAAGGTGCAAGCAAAACCCCGCATTTGAAGCATAATAAGTCATTAACAAGCTGCTGTTAATAATGTCAAATATGAATATTTAATTATTTATTTATTTATTGTCTTTTTGCCTTTTTCTGGGGCTGCACTCGCGGCATATGGAGGTTCCCAGGCTAGGGGTCACACAGGAGTTGTAGCCACCGGCCTTCGCCACAGCCACAGCAACGTGGGATCTGAGCCGCGTCTGCAACCTACACCATAGCTCATGGCAACGCCGCATCCTTAGCCCACTGAGCGAGGCCAGGGATCGAACACCACAACCTCATGGTTCCTAGTCGTATTCGTTTCCACTGTGCCACAACGGGAACTCCAACCCTGCCAACATCTTGATCCAAACTTCCAGCCTGCAGAGCTGTCAGAAAATACATTTCTATTGTTTAAGGCACCCAATCTGTGGTCCTTTGTTATGGCAGCCCTAGTAAATTAATACACAATTATACACTAGAACTGAATGCTGTTGTTCCTCAGTATCTACAGGGAATTTTTTCCAGGCCCTACAGACACCAAACTGCAGATGTTCAAGTCATTTATATAAAACGGCATAGTTGTCAACTATACATCAATAAAATAAATTAAAAATTTTTTTTTTCTTTTTTATGGGCAAACCTGTGGCATATGGAAGATCCCAGACTAGGGGTCAAATTGGAGCTGAAGCTGCAGGCCTAAGCCCCAGCCACAGCAACTCTAAATCCAAGCTGCCTCTGTGACCTATGCTGCAGCTTGCAGCAATGCTGGAACCTTGACCCACTGAGGTCACGGATTGAAACTGCATCCTCGTGGAGACTAGTTGGGTTCTTAACTCGCTGAACCACTATGGGAATTCTAAATTAAAAAAAATAATAATGGCAATAGTATTTGCACATAATCTACATAATCCTCCCATATTCTTGAAATCTTCTGTGGATTACTTGACCTAATACAAGGTAAATGTGCAGGTCAAATTCAAGTTTTGCTTTTTGGAACTTTCTAGAATTCCTTTTCTGACTGTTTTGGATCCACGATTGGTTAAATCTGTAGATGCAAATTGTGCCGATTTGGAGGGCAGACTGTGCCACACCATTGTTTATAAGGGACTGAGCATCCACAGGTTTTGGTATCTGGCGGGGGTGGGGCCGTCCTGGAATGAATCCCCCATGGATCCCACGGGATGAGCGCACAAAAATAAAATTTAAATGATATTAAGTATCTCAGTGCAAAAAGCAGAGCACATCAGAAAATATATGGAAATATTTTTGTAACTTCAGGCCTAGGGAAATCTTACTAAGAAAGTCAGAAAACCCCAAAGCCAAAAACACTGACAGGTTTGACGTGTATTACAAGATAGTGGCAGGCCTGCCGTAGAGAAGGTAACTTTGAGCCAGCTGCCAAAGGCTTTAATGAATGAAGAACCACCCGGGGAAGATAAAGTTCTAAACAACCGCCAGGCCTAGAGAAAATGAGGACATCTTACGGCAGCACCAGCCAAGTGAGAACTTTCCATCCTAATTACCTCCCTCCCCACCCGCTGCCTTTGCACTGGGAGATCCAGAAATCTCAGTTCACGAGCAAGGGAATGAGGAGAAATGCCAGACTGGGAAAGAGAGCAGGAGGACCACTCCTCTCTCTTCTGCTCCAGGTGATCAGAGCTTAGCGGGGGTGGGAGGGAGGGGAGAAGATGCACCGGTAAATTGGGCTGGAAAGCTTTTATTTTCTGAGACTATTTCAGTATCAAACTGAAAGTGTGACTATGACTTCCAAGTTACGGTAGGATTTTCCAGTTCTTTGGAGCAACTAAAAAAGTCATGATAGGTGCCCAAAAATTTAGTCTTACATAGAGGAAGATGAGGGGCGGCACACACGTGCACACACACAGATACACACACAGACACACACACACAGACACAGACATAGACACACAGACACACACACACACACACACACACAGCACATTTAAAGGGACAGTAGGCATCAAAAGTGATGCTTCTTTTTATGTTACCCTATTTCCTAGTTCAAAGAACCAGTTACACCAGAGAGGACTCAGCTAGTGAGAAAAGAGGCAACCTTTTTTTTTTCTTTTTTTTTTTGTTAGGCCTGTACCCATGGCACGTGGAGTTTCCCAGGCTAGGGGTTGAATCAGAGCTGTAGCTGCAGGCCTACGCCACAGTCACAGCAACACCAGATCTGAGCCTCATCTGCGACCTACACCACAGCTCACAGCAATGCCGGATCCTTAACGCACTGAGTGAGGCTAGGGATCAAACTCGAGTCCTCATGGATACTAGTCAGGTTCATTACCACTGAGCCGTGACGGGAACTCTGGGGCAACCTATCCTAGATAGCACCTATTCTAGATATAGAATAGAACCCTCCAAGGAGTTGTTATTTAAACTGAGACCTAAAGAATGAAAAAGAGGCAGGCACATACAGGGAGGACTGGTCTGCACCTCCGTGTCCTCTCAAATAACAGTCAACATATTAAAAAGATGAGGGGACCTCAAACCCCCAAAACCAATGAAACAGGAGAGAAGAAAAACGCCAGTCTTCTGCAAGCAAATTTCAGTCTCCTCCTTAATGGAGTTGGGAGGCATCTGGTCCAAATGCTTCTTAAAGCTTTTCAAATAACCTTCTTGTTTCCACCCGCACTTCCAGAGTTACTTGCTCTGCCAGTTCCTGAGCCTTTAGTGAGTTCTGCAGGACACACTTGGTTTCTTTTCAGTTCTCAGTGCTGCTGCCTCAGACTTCTGCTTGTCTGTTCTGCTAAGTCAGGGACCACTTGTTCTCTTGGCTTCCAATTTTCTTGCTATTTGTCTCTGTACTAGGTGTTAGGAATAAAACAATGACAGATTTGTGGATGTGTTTCATGTCCTTGTGGAACTTACATTCCAGAGGAGAAGACAAAAGAAGAAACATATGGGAGTTCCCTTCTAGCACAGTGGGTAAAGGATCCAGTGTCGTCACTGCAGTGGCTTGGGTTGCTGCTGAGGTACAGGTTCAATCCCTGGCCCAGGAACTTTCACATGCTGCAGGTGCAGCCAAAACAAACAAACAAACACCACCAACAACAACAAAACCAAGAAACAAATGAATAGAAAAATGGCAAATTGTGATGAATGTTATGGAGGAAACACATGTAACAGGACATTAAAATTGAAGTTTTCAGAGTTCGCATTTTAACCCCTAGCCCCAGAACTTCCATATGCTGCATGTTTGACCCTAAAAGGACAAAAAAAAAATTGAAGTTTCCATAGAGGCTCTGAGATACTGTTGATATCACATTCCAAAAGAGGTGTTTGGGAGTTCCCTTTGTGGCTCAGAATGTTAAGAACCCAACTGGTAGTCATAAGGATGCGGGTTCGATCCCTGGCCTCGCTCCGTGGGTTAAGGATCTGGCATTGCCATGAGCTGTGGTGTAGGCTGGCAGTTGCAGCTCTGATCCCACATGCTGCAGGTGAGGCCTTCTTGCCAAAAAAAAGTTTGCTGGACTCTAGCTAATCCAGGTGGGTTGCATGTAACACCAGCATTACCTCAGAGCAGCATTCGTGCCCACACCAGACCTACCAGGTGATTTATGTGCACATGAAAGATTGAGTAGCACTGTACTGGAATCATATAAAAAGTTTCAAAGGCTTTAATCCAAACATGCTTTCTAACCCTCTTAAGCCACACTGTGTTAAAGAAAAAATTATTGGGAGTTCCCTTCGTGGCTCAGTGGTTAACGAATCCGACTAAGAACCATGAGGTCGCGGGTTTGATCCCTGGCCTTGCTCAGTGGGTTAAGGATCTGGCGTTGCCGTGAGCTGTGGTGTAGGTTGCAGACGCGGCTCGGATCCCGCGTTGCTGTGGCTGTGGCAAAGGCCAGCAGCTCCAGCTCCTGTCAGACCCCTAGCCTGGGAACCTCCATATGCCGCGGGTGAGGCTCTAGATAAAAGCAAAAAGACAAAAGAAAAAAGAAAAAAGAAAAAATTATTGGAGTTCCCTGGTGGCTCAGTGGGTTAAGGATCTGGCAAGTCATTCATCTTTAAATAAATGTCTATTGAGTAAAAGTCACAGTCACCTCCCTGGATGAGGCCAGTGAAGGGTCCCCAGTCAAGGAGCTATAGACAAGAAAGGCTTCTAGGAGAGTTCAGTGGTAGGATCAAGTTATGTGCAGGTACATTGGGATTGTGTAGGAGCTCTGTACTTACTCCTAGGCTTCCATGTTCATACGTTACCTGAAGATATTGCCACAATGCAGATCCTGATTCAGGAGATCTAGGGTGGGGTCTGAGACTCCGCATTCCTGGGACTGGGTGATGTGACGTTAATGATGCTGGTCTGTGGACCACAAGATTAGTAAAATGTTAAAGAGCACCTAACAAGTCTTGCAAAAATAAATATATAAATAATCCCATGTGCCTCTGACTTGGATCCCTAAGATTTCAGCAAGAAAGACTAATTTACATTCTGATCAAAATTACTCAAGCTATAGTTACCTATGTGTAGTCTGGGTTGCAACAATATTAATGTTCTTTGATGATCTAACAGAGGAAAGACATATATCATCTCCATGTGTAAGGTAACTGCCTTTTCTATTTAAAAATTTGAGGATAATAGTGTGGAGGAGCAGGACTTTATAAACCTCACGGTGACGAGCAATTTCTCTACCCCAAATTGCATGCATATTCTCTTTTATATTTTGTCCTTTTAGGGCCACATCCATGGCATATGGAGGTTCCCAGGTTAGGGGTTGAATTGGAGCTGCAGCTGCAGGCCTACACCACAGCCACAGCAACACGGGATCCGAGCCATGTCTGTGACCTATACCATACCACAGCTCACAGCAACGTCAGATCCTTAACCCACTGAGTGAGGCCAGAGATCGAACTCACAACCTCATAGTTACTAGTCGGGTTCATTCACCACTGAGCCACAACGGGAACTCCCCCACATCCTCTTTGTTTTAGATAACATCAGCTGCCACCTTGATCAGACTTCCCCACCAAATTGGGTGAGTTATACCTCAGGCCTGAGCCTTTCCAAGACAGTTATTTGAGGATCATGAGGTAACCTGTTCTCTGGCCCCTTAGCTTTTTCCAGGCAATGGAGTCAGATAAATGGGAAATGGGGGTTAGATAACTTCCTTTTTATTTTTTTTTTTGGCTTTTCACCTTTATCTAGAGCCGCACCCACGGCATATGGAGGTTCCCAGGCTAGGGGTCTAACAGGAGCTGAAGCTGCCGGCCTTCGCCACAGCCACAGCAACACGGGATCTGAGCCATGTCTGCGACCTACACCACAGCTCACGGCAATGCCAGATCCTTAACCCACTAAGCAAGGCCAGGGATCAAACCTGCAACCTCATGGTTCTTAGTCGGATTCATTAACCACTGAGCCACGAAGGGAACTCCCAAATCACGTCTTTATCCCAAGAGCCATCACCTGCTGAGAGAGGCCTAGCCTAATCATACATCTACTTTCAATTACACCCTTAATTGTCTAACTACCAGGCATTCCAGGGAAACCCACCAGCCTGCTCCACCCTCCCTCCAGCATTCTACTTAGGAAAACATGTTTTTTCCTTATTTCCAAAACCATATTATTAGTTTTATACACAATTAGAGATAGCACAACAGCCAATTTGAAAGTTCATGAGGGTTGAACCATCCCTGCCCTTCCTCTTCTGGGTTGGTGCTCAGTCCTCTCAGAAGGAGCAAAGCATAGCTGTCGAAGGGAGGCTGGAAGGAAACCATGTCTCAAGGAAAAGGTGACAGGGCCCCAGAGATCTGACCCCAACCACCAGGAACAATAAACTTGCTGGGGATGTGTTATGTTTCTGCTAAAGGAATGGTTTTCAGCTAAGTCCTAAGAGGAAAACTCAAGTCTGGATGAGAGAAGATGGGGTTAATGCAAGATCTACCCTAAATCAGAGTTGCGCTGAAGACAAAGACGAGCCAGTTTAGCTTGGGACATGTGTGAGGAGGACTGAGATTTGGAGGCTCTTGGTGGGAGGGGCTTCCTGATCCAATCTGAGATTCCTCCTTCCCCAGCTAGACGGGAGCACAGTGTGAGGGCAGAAGAGGGAGGGAGAGCTGGGTAGCGCTGGCTGTGGCTTCTGGCCCTAGGCTTAGAGAAAGTTGACTTCTCTGAGCTGAGAATACTGATAGTGCCCTTGTGACTTGGTAAAAGGAGCTGAGTGAGGGAGTTGGAGAGAAACCTGATACCAAGTCAAGGTAGGACTGAGAAGACAGAAACTGGGGGAGGCCCCCTTGGAACTTGCCACGTGCGGAGGCTCCGCTGTGGGAGAGTGGCTACCAGGAAAGTAATGGGTCCAAGGAAAACCGTCACTGCCAGGGAAGTGCATTTGGAGATGTGGTTCTGATGGCAGCTCTCGAAGTGCTCCAGCAAATAGGTATCTGTCCTTCAAACTGCCTGTGGGGATCCCTCTGTGGCCATGTTTACCTGACAGTTCCCAAACCAGTGGTTCTCAGGGTGAGGTCCCCAGACCAGCAGCCTCACCTTCACCAGCGAAGTTGTGACAGACACAAAATCTCACTCCTCATCCCGGACCTACTGTACTGCAAACTCTGAGGGTGGGATCAGCCACCTGGGCTTTAACAAGCCCTCCGGGTGACGCTGATGCACGTACAAGACTGTACTGAAGGATGCAGAAAAGAACTCTTTTCTTTTTTGGTGGAGGACAAGTGCCCCATGGGTGCAGAGTTATTGTTAAACTTGAAAAATTAGTCGTTGTAACCAGGAAGCAGAAGGCTTGAAAGTTACACAGCTCATAGAGCAACTAGAAACATCCATGATGGCTGAACTCTGGCTATAAGAGGAACACAGGGGAGCTGGGGCAGGGAAGTGATTTGAAAGGGATTCTGGGAAAGTAAAAGTGCACCATACTCAGCAATGAGATAATTATCCCAACCTAGTGGGGGCACCGAGAAAATGTCATAGAAAATAGTGCAAGTGCTTTAATTGCACCAAAAGGCAGAAGGCTTGGTGTCGTGTGAACCTGTCCTGAGCAGCAATGGTGAATGCCTCCCTCTCCTCTCTCTTGATTTCATTTAAGGCTGTTCTTGGGAGAGCAGGAGGCTAGGCCAGTATCCACAGACCTAGTGAGATGAGAGTGATTTCTCAGTGGGAATTCCTAACGAAAAACGGTCTCTGTTTTCCGGGCTAGCTGCTTTTCCGTCATCTGAACTGCCTGCCCTTCACTTAATATCTGGGCTGCATTAATTCCCAGAAAATAGAGGCATTTTCCTGACGGAAACTCTCACCACTGATGGGAAAGAAAAAGAGAAGGGGATTAATGAGGTTTTAGATTTGGTCCCTGGTGCCATTTGGAAACCCGGCCAACTTAAAGGTATCCTGGAGACTCATTTTCTGTTTTCCTTTACTGTTTCTCACCCTAAATTTAACACTTGGGTCCCTTTCATTCCTCTTTGCCTTTCCTCTTCAATTAATACACATTGGCACGCATTAATGAAATACCTACTGTGTGCCGTGCATAGTGCCAGGTGGCTTCATAGACCCACACGTTCATCCCATCTTCTCCAACATTTGAAAAGCAATGAACTCTAAAAATCTCTTGTCACTGTTTTATCTAGCTTTGGTTTTGCCTCCTTATGTTGTTCTTGAAGTGAGGAGACCGAGATCCCCCGTATTTTAAGCTATTTGTGGAAAAGCGGGTAATTCTTAGAAACCAAAGAGAGCACACGAATATCCTTTCCTCGTAGGACTGCAGCCTCCAGCCGTGGCTTTCCTGGATTTGTGGTTTCTGCTGGTTATTTTTCTATTGAACAGAGGACCAGGGGTAGGAGGGAGTTGCATAAATAGCAGGTCATCCTTCCGCTCTTTATTGTGCTGCTTTGCAAGAGGTGGAATAAATCTCTTACGGCTTCAGGCAGCCACCCTGGGCTCCTCTCGCCCTTGCAGACACACACTGCAGCGGCCAGTGCTCTGACAAACTGCCTTGCACCAAGGCAGCTGAGTCATGGTGACAGTCCACACCGTCCCCCTCCAGGGTGATATGGCAGAGGTGGCCACACTGTAAACAGAAAGGGACAGTGAAGCTCTCCTGAGAAACTCTGTGGGTACAAGCCCACATCATATTTGTGCCTGATACTGAGAGAAACGGCCCACCGCAAGCTATGTCAAATAGAAACTGGGATCACAGTCATTTTCAAAGTTTGCGAAGCAGAAAACATACATCCATGATATAAACTCTACAAGATGCCTAAAATCACTTCTTAAAGGAATCTTTAGAAGTAAAGCATAAATATCACCCTTATTAATAGAGAATCCAGGACAGGAAGTTTGTATGATTTTTCATGAATTCTCACTTGGCCTCTAGCTTGATCATCTCGGTCTGTAAATTTCCATCATCATCATTTGCATTTCTCTTCAACAAGGCAAATAAATGCACACCTTTCCTTCCTCAGGGTAATCCTTAGAGGTCTCCTCCGGAGTCGTTTTCTGGAAGTGGGCTGAAAGGCTGTGCATTGTACTGACCGGGATCCGAGACTCTGGGGTCAGCCTGTATGGTTGGAATCCTTTCTCCGCTTTGTAGCTGTGTGACCTTGGCAAGTTGTTTTGCCTCTCTGAGCCTCAGTTGTCCTTTAGGGTGCTGTAGGATTACATAAGATAATACAGGTAAAGAAGCCCAGTAAATATTAGACAAAATTTGTAGTTGTTACCAATTAAATACCCAAGGGAATTTTAGTTGCATTTGTTTCCTCAGTTTTTTCTTTTTATGCTCAAAATTCTAATCAGGACAGAGTTTTTGATTTATGGGTTGTGTCTTTTTTTTTTTTCTCCCTCCTCTTCTATTTTCATCATTCTCCTCAGCCCAGGAAAAGGTGATCGTGAAACAGCCATTAAAACGAGGTCTGCTTTATTCTGGTCAGTTGGGAAGAGGCTTTTTGATCACCAGCTGTGATGTAGGTTTGTGGCTCTGCCCATGATAAGAGGCATCTCTGAAGTTACAGATATTTTCAAAAAGACAAGCAAAAGGACAGCTTGTGGCTTCCTGGAGGATGTGTATAAATGGCATCTCGGCTTGTTCCCAATGCCCTGAGTACCACCCCTCTTTCCAGGACCAGGGCGTCCAGGTTTCTGAGCTCCTTGTGTTTCTGAGCCGTGAGCTGGAAGTGGGGACAGAACACGTGCGCTTAGCATTCTGGCGGTTTGCAATCATGGTGCTTCTCTAAGACATTTTAGCATTGGCCTCTTCAGCCGGCTGCAAGAGCCTGTCGGCTGGAATTAGCGCGCCTGGAGAGGGGCAGGAGGACAGGGCCTCCTCTGAGGGGCGGGCCCCATCAACATTATGCAAAGGACCTCTTGGAATTGCCAGCCTGGCCCTAGTGAGACTGGAAGATCACCTTGCAAGTGGGCTGATGCCAGCCTGACAAATGGCCTGGGCCGCTCACAGCACAGCCCCCGTTAGCCCATCAAGTGTGTTCCCTGAAGCCGAGTGGACCGGCCAGGAGTGTGAGGGAGGCTGTCTAGGGGGATGGCACAGGCTGCAACATGAGTTCCCCAAGCTCTGCTGCCCCCCCTGTACCCCCAGCCTTCTGTGCTCTCTCTGAAAGGCAAAGATCAGCTCTCCCTTTCCACTTGAAAGATTTTTGGCTGCTGTATACGCTCACGCAAGCGGGGCTGACAGCCCCTCACGCAAGTGGTCAAATGTTCATCAAATGAACCAGCCTCTGCAAAATTAAAAAGGGTAATAAAATAGCAAAGCCCACTTGGGGACTTTGTTCAGAAACCCTGTGACTTCCATAGAGTATTAAGAAAATAGTGAACTTTCAAATGTTATGATTTCATGTTCTCTAAAACCACAGACCTCTTATCATGTTCTCTTTTCAAAGCATGAGTCGTTTTTATAATAGTTAGAAAATAAATGTATAATACTTTTTCTTCTTTACCCTTAGAATAAAGCCTGGGGAAATTTAATGTTCTGGAGTCAGCCTGTGGATTTGTGATAATTATTCTAGGAGAAAAGCCTCTTAACTCAGAAAGGAATCTGTTTGCAGCTATTGTTCAATGAACGTAAAGTATCTGGTTACTGGGCATGTTGCATAATGCATGATAATGTAAATCAAACGTTTAAGTGCTGACATTGAACTCCTGGATAACAATGAAGAGTGAAATCATTGGTTGATTTTTTTTTTAGAAATCCCCTAAAACAATGCTGCTGAAGCCTGAATGATTCAACACTTTAGAGCTGATGTAGCTGAGGGTTGTCTGCATGTGCTCGCGCTGATAAGAATTCTGGAAGGAAACAGGAAAAAACACATGTCATGTCCTCTTTAAGAGCTAGAAAAGTCTGTCAGAAAAATTAAGATTAAACCTCATGAGAGTCTGTGGGTGTGGAAAGTCACCAGCTAGCTAATATTAACATAGCTTGCAACAGAACACTGTTGCTAGAAATAGGACAGACATCACTACCGCTAAGCAATTTGCATTCGGCGGACCAGCCCTCCATTCCTCCTGGCTTCTGCTGCCCTCCGGGCATTGCATTTCTGGACATTTTTAGACGCCTTTGGAACGTAGCTGTCTGCTTTCAACAAGAACTCTACCCCAAAGAGGAAGCAGCACGGAGGGGGAGAACGTCTGCTTTGTTTGCGGGAAAGCGGTAAAGCTACAAGCAAATCTCAAGGCATCTGAGGAATTGTGCAGCTTCTAGATTTCATGCGGCTGCTGGACAGGGAGGGGCACATAAGGATCTTTGTGCTTTCCTCACCATGGATAATCTGATGCCTCAGTCGAGATTCTCTCATTTCAAAAAATATCCTCTCCATGCAATTAGAAAATATTTATCGATGCTGGGAAACCAAAAAACTGAAGAACAGGTACCATTTTGTTTATGTTATTTTTAAAGGTGAACGGGGGTTTGCTTCTGGGTGTTGCTTATACATCACTTGGTGATTTAGTTTCTGCTCCTTTACCTGTTTGTAGGCATAAGTCAGTACTTGCTTTCAGCTGTTCAGACTTGGCAGAGGAGCAAGCAGGCATTGTGGGGGATTTATTTGAACTTGGAACGTTTGGATCCTGAGATTAAGCTCAAGTTCTCTTAATAAAACCTTTCTTCTGAATTGCTAAACTGCTGTATCAGAGTTAGAGTGTGTGGATTCTTTGATAATTTTCCAGGGCCTTAAATACAAATTTTAAAACTATTAATATTCTCAACAAAGAATAATACCAGGCCCTAGAAATAAATACACTTGTCTTTTGTATATATTTATGGCTATGTTAATATATATCACCAAGATTTGCAAAACAAAATAGCGTTTTGTAGACTGTATGATAGCCTTAAAGAAATTACCAATGAGCTGTAAAAATCATTCAAAAGTAATCAATCTTTTTTTTTTTTTTTTTTGGTGGAGGTTAAGGGATAGAGCACTGGTTTTCAGTCTTTTCAGCCAATCAAAAGTTAGGATTTCTAGACTCTAGAATATGGGAATATAAACATTAAAAAAAAGCCTGCTAAAATGTCCAATTGCATCTTTTTAAAAATCACGAGTTCCTTTTACTGTTTTGAGATTTATATCATTCCATCCCTTATAATCTATGAAAAAGGAATATCCAAAAACTGCTTTGCTAAATCGTACCAAATTATGAGAAGAAAAAGCTGTATCTGATCTGTTTAAATCTGGCAGTTCCTTTAAGAAAAATGATGGCAGTGATAAAGGACAAATGTGCAGCCACATGGAAGACCTGAAGAGTCATAATGGTTTTGCCCATGATGCTTGTAACTAGAACTGCAAAACTGCATGGGAGACAGCAGCAGTGTCCTATATTTTAATGAGATGCCCTACTTAATAAAACACTTCCAACACGTGAAAGCAAAGGTCAGCAGACAGAAAATCCTCTAATGACAGGTTTCTCAAAACGTCAATGCATAATTTGGAAAATGAGAATTGTTACTACTCTTTGAGGGGAAACTGCTCTTATACGGTGCCTTAGTGACTTGACAAGAGTTGGAAATTCAGACTGTGCTCACTAAGGGGACTAGGCTGGTCCAGATTATCTCTTACTTAGGTGAAGTGTTACCATTACAAGGCCATATTCTGGTTCCCGAGTCTCGGCTTGTGCTTGATTTTGAGTGGAAAGCCAGAGACCCAGGTGCTGGTGGTCTGAGCTGTTGCTGGCCATGCCGGCTAAGTCCACGCCCACAGGCTTCAAGAGGCCTCATGACGGCCTCTGGAATGGGAGAGTCTTGGGGAAGAAGAGGCTGAAAAGATGGGCTGGAACTGTGGGATGTGGATTAAGTGATTTCCCTCCCTTTTTCTCAGTATTGTAAATTTTCAGAGATTTGGCTATATTTCTTTAAGTTTATTTTTTATGTATTTATTTTTTTAGTCTTTTTCAGACCACACCCATGGCATATGGAGGTTTCTTGGTTAGGGGTTGAATCAGAGGTACAGCCGCTGGCCTACGCCACAGCCACAGCAATGCCAGATCCGAGCCGCATCTGCGACCTACACCACAGCTCACAGCAACGCCAGATCCTTAGCCCACTGAGCGAGGCCAGGGATCAAAACTGCATCCTCATGGATACTAGCCAGATTCGTTTCTGCTGAGCCACAATGGGAACTCCAAGTTTATTTTTTAAATGTTACAAAATACATTCAGAAGACTATTAGAATTTAACATGGATCCTATGACTTGGACCCAAGTGTGTGCTCCCCTCCCCGGATGACAACATTTTGAGATGACCTGGGAACAGTTATGAGCATTGTGCTGATTTCTTAATTGATTAAGAAAAGTAACATATTCAGTTCCTTTCTGAAACCAGTTAACAGCTCTGCAGACATAATGACTCACGGTATTCGAGAAATGAGGTCAGAGTCATTTGGGAAGCTTTCTGGAAAGCTAGAAAGGAGGTTAGTAATGTCTGCAGTTTTAGGACATGCATCCTGGCTGACTCTAATCCTTACATTCCTGCAGAATGGCTCCTCATTACAGAGGTGAGGGAAAGGAGACTTAGAGACTTAAGAGGCCTTGCCCAAGGCCACCCAGCCAGAAAGTACGGAAGGGAGATTTGAACTCCTGTCTGCCTGGCTTTAAACTTGATCCATTGCCATGCGTAATCTCCCAACATTCTAGTGCAGCAACACAGCAAACTGCTAATCTTTCTCCTGGAGGGTATTTCCAACACTTCAGATATTCACATACCACCGTCATCCCTCTTACCATCAGGGTTTACTGTCTGTATGATTAACTCCTTAATATGTTTGCACTTACAGTTGTTTAGAAGGAACCTTTTATATTACTCCTGTAAATGGAAAACCCTGTCATTTACCAAAAATAAAAGCTTAAATGAAATAAAAAACAAAATAACATCAAAATAACATTAAGCTCTAGTTAAATACTGTTGCCTATGAAATCTCTGAGCCTAAAACCTGCTTTGTTTAAGAAAGAAGATCAGCTTTTGATCTAGATTAGCATCCTAGTAGCCAACTGAGGAATTCCCCTGGGCAAAGATGGAAGATAATTAAAACACAGACTTTCTTATTTCCAAGTAACTCACTGTTGTTTAGCGTTTGCAATGCTATCTAAAATCTTCTCCTGGCTCACCTAGCACCACTGGGTACCACTGCTGTTGTGTTCCTACTCCTAGAGGATATTATCTCAGGCACACATCTGCTTCTCCACCTCTAGCCTAGAACTCTGCCTTTATAATTTGTCCATCTGGAGATCACTTATACATCCTTCAAGACTCGGGTTAAAAAATGGGCTCACTAAAAAAAAAAAAAACCTCCTGTTCTGAGATGAGTAAAGCAGTCCTTCCTTTTCCAAGATACTCTGTCCACTTCCACTTCTAATAGCGCCACTTACTCTATTGTATGTGGTAAACCATATACCTACATGCCATCCACACACGAGACACTGGGTAGTACCTTGTTCTCTGTTCTCTCAGGCCCACCTTGGAGCCCAGCTTGGGCTGATGTAGCAGTGGCCCAAGCCACAGGCAGGTTGCCTCCTTTTCTGCCTCTGCCCATCTCCCAGCTGGGTCTGGAGGGTTGTGTCCCAGTCTTGGTCACTGTAATACTTACACTGTCCACAGATGCTTTCCGGTTTGAAGCCCCTTATCAGTGCCTTTGCACTGGGTGTCATACAGACATCAAGGTTTGGAGTGCCGGTTGCTTTGTTTGTTAGTTGTTGTTATTTCTATCATGATGTACCACTCAGTGGGTGGACAGGTTTTCAAAATCAGTTTGCAAAGGAATATCTAAAACTTTGAATTCCTAGACTTTACCATAGCAGACATTTCGCAAAGCCAAGGCCCTAACTAGGCAGAAGATGAAGGTCATCAATTAGATGAAGTGCTGAAGGTTGGGAAAATTTGGTGATGAAAGATTTGCAAACAGTATTATTCAAATGGTGTTGTGGTGGTGGTGGTTGAGGAGGGGAGTGACCCGGTTTGAGCCTAAGTGGGCTCTCAGATAAGTTTGGGCAGGTATACTGAACAAATACATAAGGATATATAATTATATACCTTTCTTTTTTGTTCTGTTGGGAGCCGTCCGGATCTGACTCAGATGATGATGTCCGAGCTTGTTGGGAATGAATGGGACTTGCAGGCAATATTCTCTAGAGTACTGGGGTTCAAACAGCCTGCTCTGTGACTCAGGTGATTAAGTTGGACACTGTGTGGGGAAGGGAGAACTTGTTCTACTTCTGGGCAGACTGGAGCCTGGCTTTCGCCCAGTGAGGCCCACACAGAACTAACTGCCCTGTGATCCAGGGGATGCTGCTCTCAGGAGTCAGCACCATTGATGGGGACGTTATTCATGGGTGCCAGCACCAAAGGATGAGTTAAGACAGGCTGCTCTCTCTTCTTCAGTGAGCCCCTTCATTCCATGGCTTCCAACACCACCTGTCTGCTGACAGCCACCAAATATTCATCCCCAGTGCGCTCCAGCTTTGGGCGTCCTACTACTTATTTGACATTTCCATTGGAATGTTTTGTGAATGTTGTAGACTCTTAAGAACTCAACCATTCCTGTCCCTAAACCTGCTCCACGCCAAGTCCCCCAGTCAACAGCAAAGCTCAAGCCAGAAACTTAGGAGCCACCTGGGCACCTCCTTCTCTCCTTCACCTCCCCTTCACAATCTCTTAACAGACCTTGTCAATTCTACTTATAAAGTAGTTACTGAATCCTCCATCTTCACCTCCCAACCCTGCTACACCATGCTCTCTTACTGGGACCTCTCTCTCCTTGCAGTATCCTTTGAATGGGTGTCTCCGCCTTCACGCTTGTTTTCCTGCAATCCAAGTTCTTCATAGCAGTCAGAATGAAAATCTCCTTTCACCCCAATACAGGGAACCGATGATTTTCATTTGTGATTTTAGCCCCAGTGCCATAAATAAAGCACAGAGTAAGTGATACATTTATGTAACTGAGTGAACGTGGAGGTTGGGGGATTCGGGGACTGAGAGGCTGTTACGCAGGTGAGGGCATGAAATGGCAAGAATAGGGTGATTACCTTTAGCACGCAGAGGCTGGTGAGATCTAAGGGCAACTGTGCAGCGGAATTTGTTTTGTGGATATGGAACTAGTGTCAGAGGCTGAGCGATTTGCCCAGGATCACACAGCTCACTTGTATCAGTGCCAGGAGTGGAATTTGTCCCGTTGGACTCCTGGTGTACTTGACTTTTCAATGTGTATTGTGAGTCTTAACAGAGATGTGGAAAAGGGGAAGATGACCACCAAGCAAAGAGAAAACAGCTCTACAGACTAAGTCCAGAGGGTGGGTAATGCCTAAAGATCAGCTTGTCAATAGCAAGTAAACCCCCTGATGAAAGAGTGCAACAGAGAAGAGCGTGCTGTTTTTGAGCCCTTGCCGTTGTTCTTCTGCTTACACTGCCCTGCAGTGGCCTCATCAACTTGAATCTCTTCTTCCACGTGTCGCACAGATGAGGGATCAGGAAACACAGGATGACTAATGAAGAGGCAAGAACTTGGGACGTTCTGGTGCCTTGCTCTCTCTTGAATAGAAAGACTTCTTTCTGAACAAGAATTAACCTTTAAGAGCTGACCTGGCCTGTCTTGCCTATTTAACAGTAAATCCACTTAGGAGGAGAGTGGTCTTGGGGGCCAAGGGGGATGCACAATAGCTATATACAAACATATATTTTTGGAATTTGATTCTTGAACTGGTATAATATCTGCCAACGAAATTAATCCAGGTAGTTTTTTTTTTCCCCCCTCAATCATGTTACCATTGATGTCCTTATATAAACACACAAATGTTGACCCAGCCAGGACAGAATGCAGTGCTAATTGAGCTCTGCCTGGTCATCTTGTTTTGTGAACTTCCTTAATTCCTTTGATGATTAAGCGAGCTTTTCCATATACATTGTGTGTAGAGCATTTTTATAGGTGATGAGGATGTAAAAATGAATTAGGTGTAGAGTAGCGCCTCTGTGATGCCTATACTCTCAATTAGTTTCCAGTGTTTATAATAATCTGAGGCAAAAATCACAACACACTGCGGTCATAGCAGGTATATCTGGCTCAAGACCTGCCCTAATTAGTCTGTTTAAAATGAGGAGGGTGGTCTTTGGGGGTCAGGGGCCCTGTACACAGTAGCTATATTTTACTTAAGGATTGGAACCAAATTTTGTTTTGGAGGCTGTTCTAAAGTTTCCCCTGAGTGTTTTAAGAAAAGCTTTCTGGCTCAAACAGGATCACTGAAATGTTGTTTCTTGCTGATTCTTAATGAGTGCTAACCTCAAAGTTAGGTTGTAAAATAAATATTTGGATTTAATTTGAACCTTAAAACTCAGTTCTTTATTTTGGCTCTTACAACTGCGCTGAATAGCAATATAAAAATTAAGGCTCCCCTCACACACCCTGAAAATCTATGTTGAGATTTGGAACATTGCATAGGGTATTGAGTTACTGGTGTAGGCTTTCCTCTCGAGGTAGGATGATAGAAATTTCACTACAGCTTAGTTTGAGAAATGTTAAAAGAGTTCTTAGCTCTTTAAAGGAAGTTAGCTGGTTACATCTTGGGAGTATACCAAATTTATGTGTTTTTTTTAAAAGCCTCTAAACAAAGTCATGAAATGCTATTGATAATTCAAATGGCATCTCAGGGGGAAACCAAAGGCTTTTGCTCCACGCCCTTGTGCTTGGGTAGAGAAAAAGTTTTAATTCTTCAGAAACAGGAGGAAAAGCTGATCCCTGCAGAATTTAAGATGGGAGAGATTCTACCCCATTTCTGTGGAGAAATTTTTGCAATTACATATAGTAAACATTGACAGTTAAATTACTATGACAATATGAAACCGAACCTTAGTATTTGTGATTATTAAATATGGCGTTAAAAGTTGAGCTATTTTAGGAGTTCCCTGGTGGCCTAGTGGTTAAGGACTTGGCAATGTCACTGCTGCAGCTCGTGTTACTGTTATGGCGAGATCTCTGGCTTGGGAACTTGAACTTCCACTTGCTGTGGGCACGGCCGCCCCAAAAAAGGTGGAACTGTTTTGTTTGGGTAAATGCAATGATTTCCTCTATCTGAAGGGAAAAACTGAAAAACAAAGAGAGAGAGAGAGATGTATTCATCCCCCCAAAAAGCCTCCCTGATTTTCTTTATCCCTTAGCTTGTTTGGGCTGCTATAACTAAACAGCATAGACTGCTGGCTTCTAAACAACAGAAATTTATTTCTCAGAGTTCTGGAGATGAATGCTCAAAATCAAGGGGCCAGCAGACTTGGTGTCTGTGAGATCCTGCTTCCCAGTTTCAGATTCTGACTTCTGGGTTGTGTCTCACACGCACCAGGGGAGAAGGGGACTGCCCTGCTTCTCTTTTACACGGTCACTGATGCCATTCGGGAGGGCTCTGATCTCATGACCTACCAAAGGACCCTCCTAACCGTCACAGTGGGGATTAGGATTTCAACACAGCAATCTAGGGGACACGAACATTCAGTCTGCGGCATTCCATAGCCTGTGATGCCTGAGAACTGAAATGGATGGCTTGTGTGGAGATGCGTGGCCTTCTGGTCAGCAGCACCCACTCTTCACCCAAACCTGTCTTCTCTGAGAAAATGCACCACCGCTATCCGTCCTGTTATTCGGGCAGAGGCCTAGGAGTTGCTTTTGGCACTTTCTGCTCCCTCAGTCAGTATCTAATTTATCAGCAAATCTTTTCGATTTTACCCCCAAATACCCAGTCTACTTCCCCCTCTAGCCACCAAGAGGCCATCTCCTTTCTTGCCTGAAGTACTGTAAGGGCCTTTCCCATCGGTCTCCCTGCAGTCACTGTTGTCCAGTCTAATCGGTTCTTCATACTACAGCCATGGAGGTCGTTAGGAGACACACTTGACCATGAAATTCCTCAGCCCCTTGCTTTTTTTTTTTTTTGTCTTTTTTGTCTTTTAGGGCTGCACCCGCAGCATATGGATGTTCCTAAGCTAGGGGTCCAATCGGAACTGTAGCCGCTGGCCTTCGCCACAGCCATAGGCAGGTGAGATCCGAGCCACATCTGCAACCTGCACCACAGCTCACGGCAACGCCGGATCCTTAACCCACTGAGCAAAGCCAGGGATCGAACCTACATCCTCATGGAGGCCAGTGGGTTCGCTAACCACTGAATCACGACAGGAACGCTAGCCCCTCGCTTTTGATCTTTCACCAGCTTCTACTTGTTTTTAGAATAAAGACAGTGTACCCCAACATGAACACCATGCTGAGTGCTGTGAGACCTCATGTGCTTTCCTGCTGCATGCTCACCTTGCCTCTCTTTGCCCTCTGCACCCCAACTACAGCCCCCTTCCCCATCTCTCTGCTTCCCCGACACGTCCTGGGCAGGGCCTTTGTCCCCGCTGTCCCCTCTCTGTGCTTATCTAGTTAATATCTACTCTTCCTTCAGATCTTGATTCAATATTAAGCCCCTGAGGGCAGATTTTTTCGGACTTCCCCACCTTGGTCCTCTCTTGGTATATATTTTAGACGCAACTTATGACTCTCTGTTGCTGTACTTGTCCCAGGAGAAATTATGCATCTAATTGTCGGGCTGTTTTATAACCGATATGTCCTGGATGACAAGCAAAGTGCCTGTTGGATGGAAGCCGCTGAGTACAAGTTTGTGGAATTGCTTCTTGGGATCCGGGTGGTATAAGTGGCAGTGAGAAGGGCAATGAATGCTATCCCAAGACAGAGGTGCGTGAAGGAATCCTGGATGTTAGGCTCTGTCAGGAAGAAACTTAAGATGTTATTGTTTCTGTGTATGTGTTTGTTTCTCATGTGTGTCATAAGACACACAGGGTTAATTTGTAGAGAAAAATGGAGGTGCATCTGGGAGGTTCTAGAGGAAAAAATCGTAACAAATGGGCAGAATTGTGGGGCAAGGTTGTGAGACAATAATAAGAACGGGCTTTCTAAAAAGGAGAGGTAGGGCATTCTCATTGTAGCTCAGTGGTAATGAACCTGACTAGTATCCATGAGGATGCGGGTTTGATCCCTGGCCCCACTTAGTGGGTTAAGGATCTGGTGTTGCCGTGAGCTGTGGTGTAGGTCACAGACTCTGCTCAGATCCTGCCTTTCTGTGGCTATGGTGTAGGCCGGCAGCTGTAGCTTCAATTAGACCCCTTGCCTGGGAACTTCCATATGCCTAAAAAAGAAAAAAAAAACATAAAAAAATAAATTAAAAGGAAAGGTAAAGGAATGGGTCACCTTTTGCAGAGGGTGGGGTATGTGACCCCTCCTTGGGGGACATTGTAGTGATGGTTTTTGCATCATGACAGAAAAGACTGAATGACTCATCAGGCCTGTTCCAGCTCCCAGATTTTGGTGCATAATTCAGACACCGTGGGAACACATAGAGGGCACAGGTGCACCAGTTAGAGTTCATTTGTTTTATTCAGTCAGTGACAAACACTCCACAATCTAAGCATGTTGCTCTAGAATCTAAAGCCAAAGAAGACTGAATCAAATGTCTTTGGAGATGCAGGTAGCATGCATGCAATCCTCCATCAAAGAAAAGAAGTATAGCTACATCCAGAAAACAACTCAGGTGAAAAGCTTACGAACCAGTGACTAGCTTTTCTGAGGCTGACTGAGCACTGAACTACTTGTACCTATAGATTTATAAGTTTTATAACCCCTCCCAGTATAAGGATAAATAAGTATAATTATGCAGTCATTGATGAATAGGAACACTGAGAAATTTCAGGTTATTTTGTGGCATTTTAACCATTTTTTTTCTATCAGCCTCTTTTACCTTCAGCTGTTTCTTCCTGCATTTAACAACTTATTGCTTATTATGGTCCCTATTGAAGGTTTTACTCCCTTCTTGCCCACATTATCATAGCTGTGAAATGTTAGATGTGCCTGGGAAATACCTGGACCCTAAGTTGACTTTTGAGTTAGTCCTAATCTTGTTATCTGCTTCTAAACTTTCCTAATCTGCTGTGCTCAGATGCCTTTGAAACGCAGGAATCAGTAAGTGGATGAAAACTAAAACCTTTGTCTTTGAAATAATCACATTAGCTCAAATGTAAAACCCTTTTTTGTGAACCACAGTATACCTGAAATTTGCTCTCCTATTCCACTTCTTAGACAGTGTGTCTGCATCATGTGCTAACTTTTGTTCAGAAGGGAAGATTACATGTTTTCTCACCTCGCACAAATAATTCCATGCCTTAACAGAAAAAGAAATGAGCTTCCCGCATGTGTTGTACTGCTCATAATTTGCTGTGAGGAGAGCAGGAAACACGCTAGAATTCTTTCTTTCCTGCTCATCCTAAAGGTAGTGCATTAGTAAGGTTATTTCAAGGAATACAAGTTGGATTACATATTCAAGAATAAGAATTTAGGGGGAAGGACCAACATGGCAGAGGAATAAGACGTGGCTCTCACCTCTTCCCACAAACACATCAAGAAAAATTATCTACATGTAGAATGATTCACACAGAACATCTACTGAACACTGGGAGTTCCCGTCATGGCTCAGTGGTTAACGAATCCCACTAAGAACCATGAGGTTGCGGGTTCGATCCCTGGCCTTGCTCAGTGGGTTAAGGATCCGGCGTTGCCATGAGCTGTGGTGTAGGCTGCAGACACGGCTCGTATCCCGCATTGCCGTGGCTGTGGCGAAGGCCGGTGGCTACAGCTCCTGTTAGACCCCTAGCCGGGGAACCTCCATATGCCGCGGGTGCGGCTCTAGATAAAGGCAAAAAAAAAAAAAAGAACATCTACTGAACACTGGTGGAAGACCTTAAACCTCCAAAATGGGCAAGAAACCCTATACATAACTGGTAGAACCAAAGAGGAACAAAAAAAGACAGAGAGGGGGAGAGAAAAGGAATCAGGGTGGGACTAGCCAGCACTCCTGAGAGGGAGCTATTAAAGAGGAAAGGAACCCACAACCTGAGAAGCCTCCTAACCAATGGGGAGATAGCTGAGATGGAGGGACCTCAAAGTCATGGAGAAAAGTACAGCAGCTGGACTGAGGAGGGCAAAGCAGAGTGAGAGCCACAGAGATCATCTGTACCACCTCCTGGACACCACAACCTGAGATGCTTGGTTGGGGGCTGGAGGCTGAGACTCAGGCTCCAGAGGTCAGTTCTGGGGAGAGGACTAGGGTTGGATCTGTGAAGACAGCCTGAGGGGCTAGGGAGCGGTGCGCCACAGGGTGCGGAGCAGAACACCACAGCTGAGGGAACAGGGGAGGAATTCAGGGCCCACAAGAGAAGCAAAGCGCCATTGTTGGAGAGGGTGAGAGGAAGAGGGGCAAACAGCCATAGGAATATCTTTCCCTGTGCACAAGCAAACTCTCAGAGGGTGGGGCACCTCTGGCACAGGCTAGAGATGGGCAGGCAACTCTTGTGTGGGCTAAGAGCAGCAGGGAGCTAAGTGTGACATGGGGCTTCTTGTGTGATCTACAGATGGCAGGGGCAAACCACAGCAGTCCATCTCAGACACCAGAGGTCTGTGAACAGACATCACCTGGAGCCCAGTCTCCTCAGAGGTCAGCAAAGAAGAGGGCACTGCAACCAAGCACTACCCATTGTTGCTCTTAGCCCCTTAGGAATATGCCTGCCCTGCTGCTGCCAATGCCACACGATCTGAGTGCTGCCTATACCTGACTGATCATAGTCACTTCCCAGGGCCTGCAACGAGGAGCAGCCTGCACCAATTTCCACATGACTTTGCAACTGTCAAGGGCCCAGCAACCAGGCACAGGCTACTAAGCCTGTCCATTGCTTCCATCTCCATGGAAGCACATGCAGCACCCTAAAAATAAATGGTAATCCCTAACAAAATACCCAGGGGTGCTCACAAATGTAAATAGCCCTCCAAGACAACAGTAGTTATTTCCCTAAACTCGCAGATCAAGAAAAACATAAGCAAAAATGAAGAAGCTCAGGAACCATTCCCAGTTAAAAGACCAGGAGAATTCACCTGAAGGAGCAAATAAAGAAACTGACTTCTGAGGCTAAGGGACACTGAGTTCGAAAAGGAGATAGGGAAATTACTGAAGGAATTAAGGGTGAATATGAAGGAATTAAGAATAGATATGAACAGTAATACCGATTACTTTAGAAAGGAATTAGAAAATATAAGAAGGACTCAAGAAAAATTTGAAAATTCATTTCCAGAGATGCAAGCTGAGTTAAAGGCACTGAAGAGCAAAATGAATAATGCAGAGGAATGAATTAGATTTAGAAGATAGAGTAATGGAAATCACCCAATCAAGACAGCAGATAGAAAACCAAGTGAAAAACTTGAAAGCAATATAAGAAATCTATGGGATAATATAAAGTGGGCCAATCTACAAATAATATGAATTCTGGAAGGAGAAGAAAAAGAAAGGGGGATTGAAAATATATTTGAAAAAAATCATGTCTGAAAACTTTCCAAATCTAAAGGAAACAGAGATCAAGATAGAGGAAGCACAGAGGGCCCCAAACAAGTTGAACCTAAACAGGCCCACACCAAGACATAGTATAACAAAAATGGCAAAAGTTAAAGAGAGGATTCTAAAAGAAGCAAGAGAAAAACAAAGTGTTAATTATAAGGGAACCCCACAAGGTTATCAGCTGATTTCCCCACAGAAACACTACAGGCCAGAAGAGAGTGACAAGATGTATTCAAAATTCTAAAAGGGGAAAAATTTGCAGCCTAGAATACTCTACCCAGCAAGATTATCATTCAAAGTAGGAGAAATAAAGAATAAAAAATTTCTCCAACAAACAAAAACTAAAAGAGTACTGCAAAAAAAAACCGATTCTAAAAGAAATACTGAAAATGCTCCTCTAAGTAAAAAAGTAAGAAAAAATAGGACGGAGGAGTCACAATTGGAATGAAATAACTTAAATAAACCAGTATACAGATCTAAAAGGAAAAAAAACCTATTATAAAAGCGATGATAAACACAAGGAACAGTAAAAGGAAAAACATGAAGATGTTTAAAAAACGACTTCAAAGTCATAAAATGTTGATGTGGAAAGTAAGGAAATCTAGACTCATTTTTTTTAAGAATGCATTTGAGCCTGTATGACTATCAGGCTAAAGCAAGCAGATATAGGAAGGGGTTAACATACTTGGAAAACAGGGCAACCACAAATCAAAACCAAACAATAAATTCACAAAAACTAAAAAGAAGAGGATACAAGCATAAAATAACAGAAAATCATTTAACCAAAAAAAAAGAAACAAAGGATAAACATAGAATCAGGAGGAAAACAAGGTTTAAAATGGTAATAAATGCATATTTATCAATAATTAATTACCTTAAATATCAATGGCTGAATGCTCCAATCAAAAGACATAGAATGGTAAAATGGATAAAAAAAACAAGAACCTACAATCTGCTGTCTACAAGAGACTCGCCCTAGGGCAAAGGACACATATAAATTGAAAGTGAGAGGATGAAAATATAAAAATACAATACCTTTTAAAATCGCACCCCAAAAATTTAAATACCTAGAAATCAAGCTGACAAAGGAGGTGAAAGACTTATATGCTGAGAACTATAAAACAGTAATCAAGGAAATTAAAGAGGATTCAAAGAAATCAAAAGATATTCCTTGTTCATGGGCTGGAAGAATCAATATTGTTAAAATGGCCATACTACCCAAAGCAATCTACAGATTCAATGCAATCCCTGTCAAATTACCCATGACATTTTTCACAGAATGAAGAAACAAACCAAAAATTTATATGGAACCATAAGATACGCAGTATTGCCAAAACAGTCCTGAGGAACAAAAACCAAGCAGGAGGCATAACTCTCCCAGACTTCAGACAATATTACACAGCTACAGTAATCAAGACAGTGTGGTACTGGTACCAAAACAGACATATAAACCAAAGGAACAGAATAGAGAACTCAGAAATAAACCCTGACATGGTTAATTAATCTTCGACAAAGGAGGCAAGGATATAAAATGGGAAAAAGACAGTCTCTTCAGCAAGTGATGCTGCAAAAGCTGGACAGTCACATGTAAATCAATGAAACTGGAACACACCCTCACACCATGCACAAAAATAAACTCAAAATGGCTTAAAGACTTAAACATAAGACAAGGCACAATAAAACTCCTAGAAGAGAAGATAGGCAAAACATTCTCTGATATCAACTATACAAATATTTTCTTAGGTCAGTCTCCCAAGACAACAGAAATAAAAACAAAAATAAACCAATGGAACCTAATCAAACCTACAATCTTTTGCATAGCAAAGGAAACCACAGGAAAAACCAAAAGGACAAGCTACAGAATGGGAGAAAAATAGTTTCGAACAATGCAAATGACAAGGGCTTAATCTCCAAAATATATAAACAACTCATATAACTCAACAGCAAAAAAAAAAAAAAGCCAAAAACCCAATTGAAAAATGGGCAGAAGATCTGAACAGACATCTCTCCAAAGAAGATATATGGATGGCTAACAGGCTCATGAAACAAATGCTCAACCTCAGTAATTATTAGAGAAATGCAAATTAAAACTACAATGAGGCACCACTTCATACCAGTCAGAATGGCCATCATTAACAAGTAAATAAATAATAAATGCTGGAGAGGTAGTGGAGAAAAGGAGAGAAGGGTACCCTCCTTCACTGTTGATGGGAATGTAAAATGGTACAACCACAATGGAAAACATTATGGAAGAGGTACCTTGGAAAACTAAATATAGAACTACCATGTGACCCAGCAATCCCACTTGGGGCATGAATCAGGAAAAAACTTTCACTGGAAAAGATACATTGACCTCTATGTTCATTGCAGCACTATTCACAATATCCAAGACATGGAAACAACCTAAATGTTCATCAACAGGAGTTCCCATCGTGGCGCAGCAGAAACCAATCTGACTAGAAACTATGAGGTTGTGGGTTTGATACCTGGCCTCACTCAGTGGGTTAAGGATCTGGCATTGCCATGAGCTGTGGTATAGGTTGCTGACACAGCTTGGATCTAGCATTGCTGTAGCTGTGGTATAGGCCAGCAGCTACAGCTCTGATTCGACCCCTAGCCTGGGAACCTCCGTATGCCACAGGTGTGGCCCTAAAAAAAAAAAAGGCAATAAATAAATAAGTAAATATCCATCAACAGATGAATGGATTAAGATGATGTGGTATATATACACAATGGAATACTACTCAGCCATAAAAAAGAACAAAATAATGCCGTTTCCAACAACATGGATGGAACTAGAGACTCGTACTAAGTGAAGTGAGAAAGACAAATACTGTATCACTTATATATGGAATCTAATATACAGCACAAATGAACCTGTCTACAGAAAAGAAACAAACTCATGGACTTGGAGAATAGACTTGTGGTTGCCAATGGGAAAGGGAGGGAATGGGATGGAGTGAGAGTCTGGAATTAGTAGATGCAAACTATTGCATTTGGAGTGGATAGGCATTGAGATTCTGCCGTATAGCACTGGGAACTGTAGTCACTTGTGATGGAACATGATAAAGGATAATGTGAGAAAAAGAATATGTATATATATGTGAATGACTGGGTCACTTTCCTGTACAGCAGAAATTGCCAGAATACTATAAATCAATGATAATAGAAAAATAAAATCTCTTTAAAAAAGTATAATGAATTGAAAATTTTTACTAAATGCCTTCTATGTGCCAGGCACTTGGCAACATCCTTTAAATTATACATTGGCATTTAATCTTCATAATAACCTTACAAAATTAGTGGTATTCTCCCCACTTCATGGATGAGAAAACTGAGGTTTAAAGAGTTAAGAAGACTTGGCACATAGCTTATAAGTGTTGGCAGTAAGATTTTAGCTCCAGGTTTGCCTGTCTGACTCCACAGTCTGATTCACTGCCTCATACTGAATACCTCCCACAGATAGTATCCATCTCTCTCCTTCTTTCCCTTGTCTTTTCCTTTGTTTTCTTCCCCTTTTCCCTGGTATTTTCTTTCATTAACTGAGGTTAAAGGGGTTAAAGTAAAATCACCATAACTACTGTGCAGGAATGACACCTTAAATCCTTTTAAGTGGAGAGCCAGGCTTTTGAAAGATTTAAAGTTTATTCAATTTGGTGAAACTTCTTTTAAGAAAACAAATACCAAATTGTAAATAATAAATTGGATACAAAGTGAAGACTTACTTAGAATGAAATAAGAAATCACAGAAAGTTACAAATTTGGGTGACAAATACAGCAAACATAAAAATCTAAAAACATAAGCATATTTACTAATTCATAGATGAACCTGAAGGTGTTTTGTTCCTACATTTTGGGGCTACAAAATCTTTGTCACTTCACATGAAAATGATTTTCTACTATTTTCTAAAAAGATAACTGAAAATGGAGTTCCTGTTGTGGCGCAGCGGTTAACGAATCCGACTAGAAACTGTGAGGTTGCAGGTTCGATCTCTGGCCTTGCTCAGTGGGTTAAGGATCCGGCGTTGCCATGAGTTGTGGTGTAGGTTACAGACATGGCTTGGATCCTGTGTGGCTGTGGCTGTGGCGTAGCCCAGCGGCTACAGTTCTGATTTGACCCCCTAGCCTGGGAAACTTCATATGCCGCGGATGCAGCCCTAAAAAAGCAAAATAAATAACTGAAAGATAAGTTGGGAGTTCCCGTTGTGGCTCAGTTGGTTAAGAACCCGATATAGTGTCTGTGAGGATGCGGATTCAATCCCTGGCCTCACTCAGTTGGTTAGGAATTTGGTGTTGCTTCAAGTTGCAGCATAGGTTGCAGATACAGCTCAATTGTGGTGTTGCTGTGGCTGTGGCTGTGATGTAGGCCTGCAGCTGCAGCTGCAATTTGACCCCTGGCCTGGGAACTTACGTATGCTGCAGGTATGGCCATAAAGAGAAAAAAAAACATAATTCAGATCCTCCTAGCATAGTCAATCTATATCTGTTTTTTATTATAGTCTGAAAAACTTCCATAGACTAGCTTCTGGCTCTTGTTTCTGCATTTTTTTTTTCTTTTTAGGGCCACACCCTCGGCATATGTAGGTTCCCAGGCTAGGGGTCTTATTGGAGTTACAGCTGCCAGCCACAGCCACAGCCACAGCAATGCCAGATCTAAGCCATGTCTGTGAACTACACCACAGCTCACAGCATGCTGGATCCTTAACCCACTGAGTGGGGCCAGGGATCGAACCCTCAACCTCATGGTTCCTAGTTGGATTTGTTTCCACTGCGCCACCAGAGGAGGGAAGTCCTCTGTTTCTCCTTTACCATCCACCTACTTGAGGTGTTGGGCACCACTGGACACATTCATACAAAGATTTCAGGCCTTGCGATTTCACACAGTAGGTAGAGGGAATATTCCCAGATGTCCTTTCTCTGCCAGGACAGTTAGCAATAACCACTCACAGGCATGACTACAAACCACATTTACATATCAGTAAATCCAGTTGAAATCTAAAGGTACCCCATCTCAACTTCCTTTAAGCCAAATCCAAAATTTTGCCCTTGGCTGCTCCAGTGCTACCTGATAGAAGTGTGAAGGAAGAAAAGTCAGCAAAAGATACACACAAAAATGACTGCAATTAAAACATCTTTTGCAAATTTTACCAAACCATAAAACCATTGCTAGGCTCTCTTTTAGGAGATTAAAAGGGGCATCTGCAAGTGAGGGGCCTTGAAATTTAATTTTCCTTGGCTTCCCGGAAAATCTAGTTCTGGAAGAATGGATAACAACAACAGCAGGGAGTTCCTGTCCAGTGGTTAACGAATCCGATTAGGAACCATGAGGATGTGGGTTCAATCCCTGGCCTTGCTCAGTGGGTTAAGGATCCGGCGTTGCCGTGAGCTGTGGTGAATATCGCAGACACGGTGTTGCCATGAGCTGTGGTGTAGGTTGCAGACACGGCTCGGATCCCGTGTTCCTGTGGCTGTGGCGAAGGCCGGCGGCTACAGCTCCTGTTAGACCCCTAGCCTGGGAACCTCCATATGCCACGGGTGCGGACTTAAAATGACAAAAGGCAAAACAAAACAAAACAAAACAAAAACACAACAACAGCAAAAGGTGTTTCGCTACAACATGCAAGAGTCCATGCCATAGCGTGGCTTCCAAAGGAATGAATGAGGTCTGATTCTGAGCAGCTTGAGCTCCCCAACTCACTGACTAAAGCAGAGGATAGTCTTGTAGGGACCCTTGGTCTAGCGTAAACAGTGCCATGGAGAGAGAGGTGTGCTGGTACTGCTAAAACTCAAAGGGACCCCAACCCCCACCCCATTTATATTTGCAGAAGACATCATTTGTAACAGGATTATTTGCAAACACAATAGCTCTCAAAACTCCTATATTGATATAATTCATATTAAATAGACCATTTACTATCCTTCCAAGCAGGCCGGTTGGCACACATAGAGAAAATATGTTACTGCTGTTAAAGCCTACACAGTAGAAAAATTAGAGCAGCATTAAAGAAAGTCTTTAAGATTTCATTAAAATGTAGTCAAACTTTGTAAACTCATCTGTTATTTGCAATTATAACACAGTTACTATAACTTGTCTCTGGATAAAAATCACCTTTATGTTGGATTTCCTTATGGAACTATTCTCACTGGTAATGTTATTTGAATATTCAGCTTTCTCACATATATTCTCCTTGTAGAGGAAACTCTGGATTCATCTTATTCCTCTTCCTTTGTTCTCTAGCTGTCCTTAAATGTAAGCAGTCCTCGTACTTGTGTCTTGTACCATTAACCCTATTATAATACTAACTGCTAAGCTAGACAACGACCTATAAGTACATCTCAAAGTAAAAAAACGCATATTTTAGAAGTAGTTTTGGTCTTATACAGCAAGAGCATAGTTTGTAATCAAATTGTTTAAACTGATTAGTGTAAAACCCTATTTTACTGATGTTGAAAAACTATCCTTTTAGCTCTGTGTCCAGCATATAATTTCTGTATAATGCACTTAAAATTTATTATAGCCTCTGAAATGATACACAGCTTTTTTTTTTTTCTTTTTAAGGGATGAATCTATTTCTCTGAGTAATACACTGTCTCTAGAGAATGGCATTTTTTATTTATGAAGTTTTTCCCCCTTTTTTATCTAACTGGTGCTGCTAAAGCCTGATGCACCTGATCAAAGAAGCATTGTTTCAAAGTCTTGACCTGAAATAGGAAAACAAAGGCTGGCTTCATAGCTTGGAATACAACTGCAGCTCACAGCCACTGCATTGCCCTCTAACTTTCATTTTCTTCTATACCAAGCTGTGGCTATGCCGGTTTGATGCTCTGTTACTTCCTTTTAATTTTTATTTTATTGATATATAGTCAATTTGCAATGAGGGATAATTTCTGCTGTACCATAAAGTGATTCAGTTATACGTACACACACACACATCATTCTTTTCCAGATTCTTTTCCCATACGGATTATCACAGAATATTGGATAGAGTTCCCTATGCTATATAGCAGGTCTCAGTTGGCCAATCATTCCACACACCTCAGTGTGCATATGCCAATCCCAAACTTCTAATCAGTCCCTCCCTCTCCCCTCCCCCCTTTGGTAACTGTAAGTTTGTTTTCAAAGTCTGTGAGTCTGTTTCTGTTCAGCAAATATGTTCCTCTGTATCTTTTTTTTTTTTTTTAGATTCCACATTCCAATTGGTGTCATGCTCAGAGTTACTTAAGAGGGGAGAATTTTGATCTCTTTACCATCTTAAAGCCTTTTCCCTTAATCTTTTGAAATAAATGGTAGTAAGCCAACAGGTGTCTACTCAGAGAAGTTCAAAGCCCTATATGATTTAAGAATGCTGAGGGAAGCTTAAAATTCGGATCTACACCCTCAGTCTGTTCTTCTGAACTGAGAACTATTAGCACAGCCAAAATATTTTTACATGCAAGTCTTATGTTGCTTGTAAATCAGCACTTCAGCATTGGCACTTGAGGCACTGAACTATGGAATCCTGGGGCCTGTCCCTAGAGTTGCTAATTCAGTAGATCTGAGGTGGAGCCCCCAGTTTGCATTTCTAAAAAGTTCTAAGGTAGCAGCGACCATAGTTTGAGAATCACTGATGTACATCATTTGATAACACATATTTTCTAAATCAAAGCCAATAGCAGCTGCCATTCCTTCTCAAAATTAGCAAATGTGCCATTTATTTGTTGGAGTTCCCGTCATGGTGCAGTGGAAACGAATCTGACTAGGAACTGTAAGGTGGCGGGTTCGATCCCGGGCCTCGCTCAGTGGGTGAAGGATCCAGCGTTGTTGCAAGCTGTGTGTAGGTCGCAGACTCGGCTCGGATCTGGCATTGCTGTGGCTGTGGTGTAGGCTGGCAGCTGTAGCTCTGATTAGACCCCTAGCCTGGGAACCTCCATATGCCACAGGTGTGGCCCTAAAAATATAAAAGGAAGATGGAATGTTGTTAAAGCCAGGGGGATAGTGATGATGACTTACAGCTTCCCAGGTTCTTCTTGACCATTTCCAGCTGCAACTGCTCCAGGTCTAGAAGCATTACATAAAGCTTAGTAATGCAAGAAATCAGCGAACCATGTCTTGCTATATGAATATAATCTAAAATGTGTTATCTCTTTAGTTCCTTCTTTTGTAGCTGTTTACTGATTAAACAGATGCAGCAACTGACAGTTTTAATTGTTGATTTAAACTATGGAAATTAAAAAAGTCTAATAGTTATGTCCTCCATATTATCTAAAGCCATTGAGAAGTCTTAGCATTAAAAATAAATCCTTCAATTTTTTCCTTGTTCCTACTCTAGTAAATATGTAAATATAAGGACCCAGAGCAAAGTCTACCACTTGGAAAGATGAAATTAGCATTCCTAATACCATTTGGTGGCTTTTAGATCCTTAGAACATGTGCTTAATATGTATTCTGTTGATTTTTCAATAAAGCATATTAATGAACATGTCTCAATTACTTATTGAATAATCAGTCTAAAAATGCCTGTCAGTGATCATTTACTCTTAAGATAACACTCCCATTTTAGCAGTAATTTTCAGCTTTGAGAAGATAAATCTAAGGATTCTATAACACTTTCTGCTTAGAGTATAACTTCCCCACTGGTGGTGTCCAAAGCTTAAATAAGAACAAATGAGTTAGAGTTCCCATTGTGGTTCAGTGGTAACAAACCTGACTAGTATCCATGAGGATGTGGCTTCTATCCTTGGCCTTGCCCAGTGAGTTAAGGATCTGGTGTTGCCAGGAGCTGTGGTGTAGATCACCATATAGCTTGGATCTCTAGTTGCTGTGACTGTGGTGTAGGCTGGCAGCTGCAGCTGCAATTCAACACCTAGCATGGGAACCTACATATGCCTGAAGTGGGGCTCCAAAAAAGCAAAAAAAAAAAGAAGAAAGAAAGAGAAATGAATAGATGTAGACAATGACCAAGGATGTTCTAAAATGAAGTCCTTATTAATTAATGCATTCTTGAATGTCATCAAACAACCTATGGGGCAGATATTCTAGGCTGAGGAATTGATAGCTGTCAAGGTTGCAGGGCACCTCATTGAGTTGAAAGATGCAAGAATTTAACAAAACAAAATGTAAACTATAAAAGTTAATTCAATAGAGAAGGCAGCTTATGTAGAAGCATTATGGTAATTGCAGCCAAGATGAATATTCAACTCCTGGCTTTGACATTAAATAGTGAGAAATTCTTGTACAAGGAGATTCACCTGTGAGTCTCAGCAATTAAGATCTAGTCTGCTTGCCTCATAGAGTTGTGAGGATTAAATTTAATTACATACATGGAAATATTATGTCAACAGAAAAGTCCTAAACAAATGTGTATTTTGGGCGGCTATTTTGATTCTCATTTCCCTAAGAGTAATTTAAATGTTCAAATCAAATGTGCAATGTTGTCATCTTTACCTTTGCAAGTACTTTTCCATAGTTAAAATGAACAATTTTTAATCATTTAAACTGGAGAAGAATACAAGTAGATTTTTTTTAAGTCACAGCTTTTTAACTGCTGTGAGTCAGAAAATAAAAACAAATTAATGCTTGAACCTCAAAATGATAAATATCTTTGCCAAACATCTTGAAAAAGATCTGTCATAGTTTAGGAAGGTGTAAACTTAATTTTTTATTTTAGCAAGTTCTTAGTAGAATCTATCACTAAGTGGTCATTAGTTGAAGAATTAAACAAGAAAAAGTCTAGTGCTAGGGCACACAACGAATAAGAAAATAAAAATTCCAAAATCTAATGAATTTCCAAGCAGTTACACAATTTAAAGATACTCCTAATCAGTAATAAGAAAAACTTGTCAAAGTGGCTTCTACAGGAGTTCCCATCGTGGCACAGTGGGAACGAATCTGACTAGGAAACATGAGGTTTCAGATTCGATCCCTGGCCTTGCTCAGTGGATTAAGGATCTGGCATTGCCATGAGCTGTGGTGTAGGTCATAGATGCAGCTTGGATCTGGTATTGCTGTGGCTGTGGTGTAGGCTGGCAGGTACAGCTCCGATTAGACCCCTAGCCTGGGAATCTCCATGTGCCGCAGTTGCTGCCCTAAAAAGACAAAAAAAAAGTAGCTTCTGTAATCAATAGCCTTTTTTTTTTTTTATATTTTCTATGCCAGGATGGAAATCTGTCAAAAAACAGATAACATTCTCCTGTTCAGTGTTTTTGACTTACATCTTATTCCAAACATCTTATTCCAAACTTCCTACTGATTAACATTGCCTCTAGCACTTTGAAAACATATTTAGCATTTTAACATTGAATATGTCATATATATTACACTGAATTCTGTTTTGCTTTCTGTCTTGGCCATACCCCCAGCATGCAGAAGTCCCTGGGCCATGTAATTTTCAAAAGGAAGAGAAACTTGAGTCTGAGAAGACAGCGGTGGTTTGGTTTTTGCACATAAAAACAGAACAAAACAAACAACAAAATAACCCAGAGTAAATAGATAGCAAAGCTAAAAACAACATCTTGGACAACTTTTATAGCAGAACTCCACCCGTGAACCTAAAAGATAAGCAGTTGGGACCAGCCTGAGACAACTGCAAGACCTGTGTCTTACGAACCTCCACAGAGGTCAAAGGAAAGGAATAATGGGAATCGAGGGGATCCAATAGACCTGGGAACAGTTGGACCTCCCTCAAAACCCACAGGCATTTGCTAGAAGAGCAGCTGAAACAGATGAGATTCACACAGTCCAGTAGCAGGAAGTCTGCAGACATTTGAAGAGAAGAAATGCTGTTCCTAGGTCTGGGGCAGGAAATATAAGTTAGGGTCCAGGAACTTGACATAGCAGATGGCAAGGAAGCTGTCAGAAATGACTAGCATAATATAAAAAAAGAGAGAGAAAGAAAGAAAAAAATAGAAGTCAACTTGAAGAAGTCAAGACAGGCTTAAAAAAGCGTAAGAATTTCAATGAGTTCAAACTTATCAGATGTTTAAATTTAAGTTCATAATGTAAAACACGATTACCCACTGAAATTCATAGGGACCCAAATCATTGTACTGCAACCCGGTTAAATAAAAGAATCAAGCGTTTTCCTCACTTCTGTATTATCTGAAACAATGTGTAGCCAAAGAGTAGAAGAGGACAAGAGTGTCCTTATAAGATTATTAAAGCTAATAAGTGAAAAGATAATGATGTGATTTGAAAATCACGACTTTACCACCCCCATCCAATGAATGCATTTGGATGTTGGGCGTCCACAGCACTCAAATACAGAGGGTGGAGGAACGTGCTGAACTTGCACCTGGAGGGTGTAATCAGCATAATCAGCAAAATCTGGTGTCAGAGAACTGACAGGCCTGACACCCAGGCTCTTTAGGACATAACTAGTAAGGAAGGGAAAAGGACAGAGAGGAATTTTAAAATTGAGACATTCTAAAAACGGAGGTTTTACATTCTAGGGATACACAACAGTGCTGAAACTGTAGAGAAATCTAAGAAAGCAACCACTACAAAAGGCAGCAGAGCTGTTATTTTGGAGGGTGAGAGATGCAAAATTGGGACTGTGCACATGGATGAGCTCCTTGGGTGGTTGGCAAAGTTCTGGTCCTTGTCCTAGGTGGTGATTTCAGTGTTGTTTGGCTTAATAATAAATCACTGTTTTCCCTAAAAAAAAAAAAAGTTCCTGGGACAGGGATTGAATCTCTGCCATAGCAGCTACCCTAGCCGCAGCAGTGACAACGCTGGATCCTTAACCTGCTGTGCCACAAGTGAACTCTTATGCTGACTTCTTTTAACTGATATAGAAGCAGCCTAAGCATCAACCAACCAATACTTTAACCGTTTTTCTGAAGTAAACTATTTTTTCTCGTTTAAGATTCTGTCTCCTGAGATAGACCAAAATGGAAAAGAATATTAAGATACATCAAGTCCACTTGGCTATACAGCAGAAATTAGCACAACATTGTAAATTAATTATAATTTAATTAAAAAGATTCTATCAATTAGGATGCTTCTAGCTGCAAGTAACAGAAAAATATTTATTATCTCACAGTAGCAGAAGTCCTGTGGTGCGAAAGGCTCTAAGGTTGGTTAATTTGTAGCTTAATTACATATTAAAGTACTTTGCTTCCTCTCATTACTACTTTGCTATCTGTGGTATTGTCTTTTCCATGAGGAAGAGGGGTGATAAGATGGCTGCAGTGCTTGCAAACATTCAGAATTGTGGGGAGAAAAGGAAGGCTTGTTAAATCACATACTACCAAGTCCCCAGAATTTCTGATTTTGTAGGCCTAGGTAGGATCTGAGTTTCCAAGTGATGCTGGTAGAGGGAGCCACACTTTGAGAAACACCAGCTTAGGATTTCCTATCGTGGCGCAGCAGAAATGCATCCTAATGGGATCCCTGAGGATGTGTGTTCGCGATCCCTGGCCTCGCTCAGTGGGTCGGTGATCCAGTGTTGCCGTGAGTTATGGTGTAGGTCGCAGATGCAGCTAAGATCCCACATTGCTGTGGCTGTGGTGCAGGCCAGCAGCTGGAGCTCCAGTTTGACCCCTAGCCTGGGAACTTTCATATGCCTCGGGTGCGGCCACCAAAAAAGAAAACAAAAAAGAGAGAAACACCAGCTTAGACCAATGATCCTGGAAAGGCTGTCTAGGATCACTGTAACATTCATTACAATGTGCACTTTATCATTTGGAATGGAACTCGAAATTCCCTTTGCTCTCCTCGTAGGGCTTGATGCCATTTCTAATTTGTCAACACCTTTGCAAACATTTCTAGAGTGGGACATTACCCTATTAGAATACCAGTATTTTCAGTAGCTGAAGTAGCAATTTCTTAGAAAACAGTTTTGCACTCAATTGTTTGAACTGCGGACTGATTGGTCTGGTTCAAGACCCTCGTCTGCACTTGAGCTTACTTGTTCCTGGCTTGTAGAAAGCTCTTTTTTCTTTCCAGAATCCCCGTTTTCCCAATCCCAAATAAAGGACATTTGGCAATACTGAATGATTTTAAAAAAGCTTTTGAAATATGCTACATAATCACTGTCTTTTATAACCAAGGAAGACAAAAAAAGTTGTCTGAGATAAAAATGCTGCTAATCTAATTTCCCACCTGATTTTTATTTGTAGTGATGCATTTTCCAACCGAAGTTTTGAGTTTGCTCATGGTGCAAAAGCTCCTTCCTGCCAATTTGTAATTCCCCTTTTCTACCATCTGTCTTGCAAACCATCCCTTTGGTGTGTGTTCCCTACTTTGTGTAGTATGTTCATTGGGAGCATGGTCTGTTTGCTTGATTGTCCAGGGCTAAACTTCATCATCTTCGTAAAGCTGTGGGCAATTTCTGGACTGTGGATTCCCCTTTCATCTATTATTATAATGGCATTTTTGTGCCTTTTTTTCTCATCTGTTCTCACAATGGGAAGCACATTGGAGAGAGATGATTTCTGCAGGGGGGCCTGCAGTGACATGGGATGCAAGCTTTGCAAAAATATCTGACTTCCAGAAAATAGTTGGGTAGAAAACTTTTGATAGCAAAATGTAATTATTTTGGAGATCTAGAGAAATGCAACCTTTCCCAAAGTTCTCTCAGACACCAGTCTGCAGCAGAATAAAGAGAGGGTGAAAATGTTTCTGATGTGAATCTGAGAAAGCATTTTAAAAGAGGGAAGGGGAATAGGCTATTACTGCAAAACACAGCAGGGGGCCAGCAGACTGGGCATGGAATCTATCCAATTTATTCAACTATTTATGACAACCAATCCATCAGGAAGGCTTTCAAAGTTAGTAAGCACTGGCCAATAGCAATTTGACTTACTTGGCAATTCTAAGGCCTGTAGACTACACCTCTTCTCTTAGCCATCTTGTCCAAGGAAATAACTGGTAACTGTGCTGGAAGTTCTAGTGCTTTTACTTTGTTAGGCATTGATATGCATTCCACCAAAATCCGAAGCACAAACTCAGCTGAAATTTCCTACTTGCAGAGAAGTATCCATCCCGACACTGTTATCTTTTCATTTCAAATGGTTACCTGAGTTTAAATCCAAGAGTGAAATTTCATCTGCTCTGGGCAGTGCTCAATACTTAACACTTCTTGAAAAGATTAGTACTTCTTCAGACCAAGCTGTCCTAGCTAACCTCTTTGTGGTTTGGAGATGTGAGTTCATATTTAAACCTTTGGAAATCTCTTAATTTTTCTTTGCTTTATAGGAAAGTAGAAGGTTATGTTTCGGTTTGATCATTGGAAGCAAGTAGCAAAGAATCTGTCCCCTTTATTCAACTACTTATGACAAACAATGCGTTAGGAATTATGTTTATTCATTCAACAAGTATCTCATTTCTATGAAAACCATTTTCCAGATTACTCATTTATTCAATAGGTCTTTTTATTATATATTTACTATTGACAAAATATTGTGGGATTAGAGATGAATTATGCCAGTTTGGACACTGGACAGAATATCTTTTAAATGGGTAGATTTTAACCTCAAAAATTGGGGCATATGGAATATGGAATATTCTAGGTCTATTTTCAATGGAAATAATGAAGTGCACAGTTGGATCTTGGACATGGGACTCACACTTACTCTTCTGCTTTCTTTTACCCTCACTCACCTGCATCCCCACCAACTCTCATTTCCAACCCAGAAGACTAGTAGTACTACGTATCAAAAATCTCAAATATATCTGCACATGCTCAGAACCTGCTGAGTAGGGAAAGTGATTCATACTTAGAATAAACTTCTTTAGAAATAAAACTTAAAAGAGCATAATTTAAATTCCTTAGTTTCCGTCGTGGCTTAGTGGTTAACGAATCCGACTAGGAACCATGAGGTTGAGGGTTCAATCTCTGGCCTTGCTCAGTGGGTTAAGGATCCAGCATTGCCATGAGCTGTGGTGTAGGCTGCAGACGCGGCTTGGATCCTGCGTTACTATGGCTCTGGTGTAGGTCGGCAGCTGTAGCTCTGATTAGAACCCCTAGCCTGGGAACCTACATATGTTGCGGGTGTGGACAGAAAAGGACAAACCAAAAAAAAAAAAAAAAAAAAAGGAAAAGAAATTCCTTAGTTTCTTCTGCTCATTTTTGAGCCCATTTGATTTTTATTATTACTTCCAGTTTTTACTCTTCCAATACTGTTAAGACATAGAACCAAGCAGATTTATAGCAATTCTGGCAGGTGGCTGCTGTAACACTCATTTCATACGACACTTCCTGCAATAAGACTGTGTATCCCAAACTTGACCCTTAGCACGTCCTTTATCCTATAAGAAAAATACTTGTGTTGTTCTGCTGGAGACTTACAAAAATAAAGTGCTTTTAAAATTTTCAACTTAAAAAATGGCAACTTTTTTCTAGCAGCTATGTAAAATCCCTTAATTATTAAACTTTGGTAGTTAAAAGAATGTTAAAACAGTCTTTAAAACACCGAGGAAAGATTTAAAATATCCTTTTCTAACTTAATTTTTACATCCTAAAGGCCACATACTGTCCAGGTTTCTGAAAATGCCAGATACCAATTTTGATATTAAAAATAGGATGCCTCACATCCTTTGTGTAAAAAGGGACAGTATAAATAAAATCAGGACATCATGTCTGTCCTGGCTCAACCTTCCCTTTTGTAATATTGCTCCAAGCAGAGATGTCTGACAAATTTCCCCTCTGTTGCTCACGTGTGACCACTTTTTGCATCAGATTTTCTTAATTTAGTAGGTTAAATATTCAGAACAAAATCGGAGTAAAGATTTTTAGAGTATTGATGTCTAAAGAATTAAGAGGAAACTTGAACATAATACATTTAGTTGTCAACAATCTCATTCTGGCTCCTAGCAGTCCATACTTTTGCATGTTTGTCTGTATAGCGCTTGGGAGTGCTTATAATTCACAACCTGTCTTCATTTTATCAGATCCTCACAACAATCTTTCGAGGGAAAAAGGGGGAGTTATTATGCCTCTATCTACATATAAAATTTCATAACACACATGTATGTATATATCTGAATGTATATACACACACACCTGTTTCTATATATGTGTTATGCAGTGTAACTATATTTTAGTCCCTTTCCCCAGAGATGAGGAGGTGGAGATTGCTACACATCAAGTTTCATGGTAGGGTAGCTAGTCAGAAGAGGAGATGCTGAAAGAAGGAAGATTTCTGATGGTTGTGGCCCCACTGCTCTGTCTTGAATATTATTAACAACTGCTATCTTTCACACGCAGAGGAATTCAAAGTTGGTGCTAGTGATATTGACTAGTTGGTGGAGGAAGTGTAAGGCAAAGGATAGCAAACCACTCTGTAGCCCCGTGCTGATGAGGCTTAAGGATCAGCTAAGTGGCTGAAAGCTTTCCTTTAGGGGTTTTTGCTGCTTCCAAGCCTTGGAATTTGTGAGATGACTGACAGATTAAGATTGGAGTATGCAACAAATCTGGACAAAGCTGGTATTCTTCAGTTTCTTTTTTGGCTTGGCAATAGGAATAATGGCTTTCACAATTTAGGCAACCAAAGAGTAAAATTCCTGTGTAAATTACTTTAGATAAGCCATGGAGTGATAAATCTTGGGTGGAGTGTGTTTAATTGCAGTACACAATGGATAATTCCGCAAAGTTGCCTTAGATAAAGTGTTTGAGCTCATTAAAACTGCAATAGAAAACTACCCTCTCTTTTGTAAGATCATATGCTAATAACAATGTCTATATCTGCACATTTTCTATTTTAGATGCCTTCTTATGTTTTTAGTGTGATGCTGTGGTGTCAGGATCCAATAAGTATGGTAATAATCAGTAAAGTCAGGATCCAATAAGTATGGTAATAATCTTTACAAAGTGATTACAATATTGAGCAAAATACAGCACTTTCAATGCTGTAACAATCATAGGCTTACATGTATCATTAAGGCTAAATCATTAAGCCCGCAAGCCAAAGGTAGGTCATATTAAAATAACTCTGAGACTAGAAATCTGTTTCATCCTGATTTTTATGGTCTCGCTTTTGAAATTTAATGTGATCTCGCCGAATAAAATCTCAGTGTTCCTTAAAAGCCAGAAAGCTGGCTAGGGTTTTTGATCCTAGATTAGTTCCACTTAATTTGGGACCAAACAGAACAGGTAACCCGGTCCACTTGCCTATTTTGACGTTGAACATGTGGTCAGAGAGTACAATGGGGTGCGTTACAGGACTTGAGATAAGGGGCAATTTTTTCAACGGGTGTTAATATTGACTGAGAGAAATGTCTCTAGCATATATGGAAGGTCTCCTGCGAGCTTGAGTTCTTTGCAGAATGCCCTGGAACTCAGCAGGTGTAAACCTGCCCTCTAGTGGATGTGTTTGCGAGAGGACTTGGATTTTATGTGTGCTGTCTGGCTTGACAGGGCTTATTAAACTCAACTGTGCATCAGAAGTGACTTATTGGAAGACTGGGCTAGGTGCTGAAAAAATGAACTGGTCAAGCGTCAGAAGACCGCCAGTTGCTGAAGGTAGTGCCCAGTTTTTCAGGTTCCATCTGGGAACGCTAGGCTTCTACTTGTTCCAGCCTCGAGGGCTGCACACTTGGGACTGATGAGAAGCCCTCCGCTGAACTTCCGGAGGCCGGTCTGAACCCTCTTTCCGCGCGGATGCCGAGGGGACGCCCAGAGGGGTGGAACTTTGGGAACTGGCCCCGCGGGAACCGGCCCGGAGGTCCGCGTAGAGCAGCCGTGACGGGTCTGCACAAGAGGCTGCAGCCCCCGCGTCGCCCGCCCGGATTGTGACGGCCACCTGCGGGAGGGGCTCCCAGCCGATTCATTGGGGCGCTCGGACACCTCGGGTGGCCGCGACCATGGCTGCGGCTGCCCACTCGGCCCGACCCCGAGGTAGCCTCCCGAGGACGCGCGGCCGGCGCGGGGGAGCGGGCGGCTCTCCAACGCTTGCGCCCGGTGGGTGCGTAGAAATGGGGGGGGGATCAAATCTCCGGGGTGAAGAGTGGGGAGCCGCTGCGGGGCAGAAGGGCCCGGGAGGAAGCCAGCACCTCGCGCCCTTAGCCCCAGCAATCCTAGTGCGAACTGCCGGGCCTTCATCCACTTCCGCCGTCCCCGCCCCGGCGTGCGAGTGCGCCTGCGCGCGTGCCCCTCACGGCGGAAGTGGCCGCGACAAAGCTGGGTCCTTGGGGGCCTGGGTGCCGGGCGGTCCCGGGGTGCGGGGCGCGCCGGGGCGGCGGGGAGGGCGGAGCGCAGGAGGCGGAGGCGGGAGCGGACCAGCGCGGCAGCGCTGAGCCGCCGGGCTGCCCGGGCCGGGTCCCCTCACCTGCTCCCCTTCCCGCCCCGCCCGCCCTCCCTCCCTGTCGCTGCCTTCACTCCGCGAGAGGCGCCCGCCCGGCGCCGCCGTTCGGCGAGCTGCTACGGCGAGCCCGCGGGTGAGTCCCCCGCAGCCCAGAGAAGGGATTTGTGGGGGGCGGCTGTGTTACCTCCGGTCCCTCCTTTCTAGAAACTTCCAGGTCTTGGGAGCTGCGTCCGGGATACCGGGATGGGGGCGTCTTAGGGGCGCCGCCCAGCCCCGCGGGCGTTAGCAAGGGGATGCGGGCGGCAAGGGGCGGTGGGTTGGGGTCCCTCCCTGGGGTCCCTCCCCGCCCCCGTCAGCGCCGCTTCTCCGCTTTCTCTTGCAGATGCTGCTGCTAGGGGTGGTGGGCGCAGCCGCGGGCCGCGTGGCCGGGAGCGGGGGTGACGGCCTGGGATTCCGGGGGCTTCTCTTCTCGTCCTCCTCCTCTTCTCCCTATTCCCAGTGTGGCCGTGACTGACACTAAAGACTTTGTAGCCGCCAACCCAAGTGCAGTTTCGATGGAAGATGAAGGTAAAGGCCCCCGGCAGGCGGGTTGCTGCGCGGAGTTGAGGGTGTGGTGGTTGGCTGTTAAGTTGTCTTTCTCCACCTTTTCATTTCTCTGATTATGTTTTCCTTTTGATTGTGAAGTGTCCAAGGAGTTGCTTTCCTGGGATTTCTAGATTTCATTTTGGTACAGTAGGGCGTTTCGGACATTAAGGTTCTGTAGGGTGGACAGAGCTTGATTCTGCTTTCCCGAGGACCCCGCTTTCTTTAGCTTAGGGGATGGAAAGGAAGTTTTCCTTTCAGATGGCATCTGTGCTTGCTTCCCGAGCTCTTTGAGAGGGAACCACTCTAGGGGAATTGGAAATGGAGAGGGAAGACTCTGTGCCGCATCCCTGTGTATTCGCATATCGAGTCTTAATGTGGTTTTAACTCGTTTTTTTAAGAAAGAAAACGGCTTTTTAATAAATACACCTTTGGAGAAAAGAGAAATATTGCTTTTCAGTTTACAAAAGTCGGCTCTGATATTAACGAAATATAATTAGGTGATTTCGTTTCTTAAAGTTTCTCCTCGTTTGAAAACATGCATTAGAAGGTTGACAGGGGAACCGGTTCGTCCACTGTGTACTGCAGATGCACGGGGTTATCATCACATGTTACTTGATTCCTTTGCCCTCATTAAAATAGTTAATGCTTTTTGTATACGTCACTGATTATCAATGAAAAGCATTGAATAACTGAATAAACGGGTTTTTTCCTCCTTCTAAAGCACAGTTATTCTTTGGACTGACTTCTGACTTGAATGTGATAATCTTTTTTAATTCACATTTTTCCCCTTAAATGGGGCTGAAAGATGCTTTAGAAGATATTTACAAATTACAGTTTGTCCTAATGAAACAGACTTGTGTTTGCCAGGGGAGAGGGGGGAGGGAGTGGGTTGGAGTGGGAGTCTGGGGTTAGTAGATGGAAACTGTTATAATTAGAATGGATAAGCAAGGAGGTCCTACTGTATAGCACAGGGAACTATATCCAGTCTCTTGGGATAGAACATGATGGAAGATAGCATGAGAAAAAGAATGTATATATATGTATGACTGGGTCATGTTGTACAGCAGAAATTGGCACAACATTGTAAATCAACTATAATTAAAAAGAATGTCCAGCCAGTTTTTTAAAAAAAATTGTTCTCATGTATCTTTGGTTTTTAAAATCTACATCTGGTATAGAGGAGCTTCAATTGGGCTTGCTGGCTGCTTTCTAATTTGTTTTTCCATTGTTGTAAATGTAAGCTCGAGTGTCCTAAGTAGGACTAGTCCATTGCAAAATAGATGTTTCTTATATGCAGTAATTTGTTTTGCTATCTGAGACCACTGGGATATGTGGGAAACATGATGAGAAGCATGATTACCTTGCTTAATTTTACTCTGGACAGTTTAGTGGTGGAAGACACTTTCTGAAATACTGAAGTGTGTAACTGCAGAGGGCTTGTACTGTCTAATTGGATCTTTAGAAACAGCATTTGAAAGCAGTTAATCTTTTTGTCTAACGGTATGGAAAATCACTTTTCTGAGTTCTTTTCCTCTTTGTCTTTTAGTTTATAGACATGAGGAAGGCCAATCCTTTCTGCTCCGAGAGACAAAGAATATTAAATGCATTCGTATATCTGTTTCTTTGTAGTTGCCAAGAACTAAGATGTAAAACTTGATCTTCTGCTTTCAGAATGTTACCTGATTTAAGAGTGTGATGTAAAGTCAGTAGATTGTTAGATTTTCCTTCTTTGTTTCTTGCTGTCTTAGGAAAAGGAGCGTGACTAATAAAGCTGACTCACATTGTTTGTTGAGGTGGGAAGGAATGGTTGTGAGATGGGAGCATGGTGCAAGCTTGTGTTTGACTGAGTCTCTGTACTTTATGGCCAAATAATGATTTGGCCTCATAGTAAAAGATTATACAATTACTGAAAACTAATGGGGGTTTCTGCTGCATAGTAATCGAGACCATTTTTGTCAGTTTCTCATTACTGTAACATTTCTCTTTTTTCTTAAACATTTAAAGAAAAATTTGTGTATAGTCTAGATATTTTCAAAACCAGTTGGCCATTTTGAAATACATAGGTTACTATTGTTTTCCTTTTTATAGTTAATATCCTCTTTTACATGATATATTAGCATCTTAGGGGTGTGAATAAAAACAAATTGAAATTATATCTTAACCACTAAAAGTTGTGCAACGTTAAGCAAATTCACCTTTCTGAGCCCCTGTTTCCTCATCTATAAATTAAGATTGATAATGCTTAGCTTACACAGGAGGGTTAAATGAGCAACACTTTGTAAGGAGTGGAAGGATAGCATTTAAGAGCATCCGCTGTGGAGCCAGGCAACCAAACTGATTTAAATGCCGGATCCCCACTTACCACCATTTGGCTTTGTGCAAATTGGCAAAGCTTATATGCTACAATTTCTTTGTAAAATGAAGATATTGGTAGAACCTGCCTTACAGAATTGTTCCTAGCATTTAGAACAGTATCTGGCATATAGTGGTGCTCAATAAAATGTTAATTGTAAAGAACCTAGCCAGGTGTTTGCGTACTCATATGCTGTCTTGCATTAATGTTGTTATGACATTGAATGTTGAAAGGGGGGTACTGTAGTGGCCAAAATGCTCTGTATGAAGTTGTCATTATTAGTTACAGAATAGCTGGAATTAGGTGCAGGATTTTTCTATAGTGTTAAGGCTTTAAACCCATATGGAAAGTAGGGGCTCTACCAAGAAACCACAGGCCAATATAGAAAGAGGCTTGGATTTGAATCCTAACAGGTAATTTTTTTCCTCTCCTAAAAAATCTCACGAGTTACTATATTTCTAAGCTTTCTCAACTGCTAAGTTTTCTCATCTGTAAATGGGATATTGGCATCTCTTGGAGGGCTGGCTTGAGGAAAGAACGAACCGTGCTCTGTCAAGTGCCCCAAACGATGGTCAGTACACAGTAAGCCTGCATAAGTGACTGAGGGATTGCTGCTCTTTCCCAGAAGCAGAGACTCCTCCGGTTGGTGTGTGCAGGGTAGAGTTGCTGGGGGCTCCCTGGAGCCTTAGCCCAAAAGTCCTTAGGTAGTTGCCATGTCTACAGCTCCAACCATGTGATTGCTTTTAGTCACAGTGGGTTTTTGTTTTTTTTGGTACTTCGGTTTCAATTCTTCTGGATCTTTCTCCCATGGCCCACTTAAACTTTCTCGCCAAACCTTGACCAGTCTTTAGCCTTAGCCTCCAGGATGCATTATGAATACTTCCAGTCATTCACTAAATTAGAGTGTCTGAAGTTTTAGTTTCCTGGAATTTCAGGGACTTCCATTTGTGAGTTAGATTTTATCCACCTCCTTTGTAACTCTTTTTGCATTGAGTAGAAATCTAAACAGGTACCATTTAGGAATTGGAGATACACAAAAATCTTTTTTCTGATTTTTTAAAAAAAACTAATCATTTGTATGTTTAAAGAGATGGCTTATTAGAAAAGATATTTCTACCTGCAGAATTTGCAAATAGTTCCTCCTTCCTAGTAATGGATTTTTTGTTTGAAGTAAATTTGGCCTTTCTCATACAAAAAACAATATAAATTTGATGCACATAAAACTATTTAACATAGCAGTAAATATAGAAATGTGATGATGTAATCTTCAAGTTAGAGGCATGGCTCGTCCATCTAGAAAAAATTCCCAGATATTTTTGGATAGCATTTGAAAATGATAGTGTGTTTAATTACATTTTACTTTTTAAAATACTTTTTTCAAAGTTCGATTGTTAATCACTACGAATGTATCAAGAAAAGATTTTTAGGATTGTTGGAGGAACTGTAAGGAAAAAGGAATGAGAAACCATCTTAATTGTATTTCTTTAACTAGAAATGGGGAACCAAGTTATAAAAATATTTTATATCTTTAAGTGTGGAAAATGTAATTTATTATGCTTGCAGTTTTGTTGATAAAGTAATACTCTTAATTTCTAGAAAAAAGTTGAAACTAAAAGAGATTATGTGATAGCATTTTATAAACTGTAGTTAACCCAGAGGAAGGATGCTGCAGCGATTATTTGTAAGCAATAGCTTTCTGACAGTTGAATCTTAAATACATGATTTGTCTTAATGTTTTTAGCATTCATTTAATGTCAGCAGAACTCAACTCTGAAACTGAAGCAGTTTCAATCAAAATATTCTCCTTGGTCCAGTGTTGCCACGAGCTATGGTATAGGTTGCCATTATGGCTCAGATCCCATGTTGCTGTCCCTGTGGCCATAGGCTGGCGTTTCAACCCATCCCTAGAGTGTGAACTTCCATATGCTGAGGGTGGGGCCCTGAAAAAGAAGGAAAAAAAACAGTCTCCTTGGGAACACTCCCCTTGGAGGTCAAGCTTGATTTTCTTTTGAGACCTTGGTTAACCATAATCTATTTAACAAAGTTACATTTTATTTTAAAGCTGGAAAGAACACCATAGCTTGTTGGTAAAGTTAGCAGAGGTAATTTTTAAATTACCCTGTTGTTACATGTTACATCTTAAAGATCTCTTAGGGATAAGTTCAAAAGTTCCTCCCACATTTACTTTATTAAAAGACAAATTCTTTTTATAGTGATTTCAGGCATCAGTTGTGACAAGATTATTTTTACAATTTTACATACAGACAAGTGTTAGTAAAAGGCAGTAAAGTAGAAAGGGGTTGGGTGAGCTCGAGGTTAACGCCAACATTTCACATAGGACAGGATTTCTTAGGAAAAAGAAATGTCTGGCTATTGATGCATTTCTTCTTGAATTTGAATGGCTTGTATTTACATGCATTTTTAAATATGTGTTCCATCTTCAAGGTTTTAAGTTAATATTGACAAAGATATACATTTTGGAATTACAGCCATCCTCATTATTGGGGAGCTGGTTCCAGGAACTCCATGTATATCAAAACCTGAGGATGCTCAAGTCCCTTCTACAAAATGTGGTAGTGTTTACATATTGCCTGTGCACAGCCTCTTGAGAGTCTGAGTTACTTACACAGTCATCTCTAGGTTACTTAGAGTACCTAATGCAATGTAAATGCTGTGTAAATAGTTGTGAAAACAATGTAAATAGTTGCTATCACCCAACAAATTTATCTTTTGCTTTTTGGAACTTTCTGGATTTTTTTTGTTTGTATCTTTGATCTGTGGTTGGTTGAATCTGTCGTAGAACTTGTGGGTATGGAGGGCCAGCTATACAAGGAAATTATGCAAATTGGGTGTTCAATTAGATTTGTTTAAGCTGAACTTATTTGATACATTTAGAAAAGAATTGAATGTTACAAGGCTGTCTTAGTTTATGGACAGAGAAGGACAGTAATTGCAGGGGTAAACGGTAAACAGTAAACACTTTAAGATGGTTGTACCTGGGCCTCTATTTCACCTTTAATCTCTGCTTTTTCTTTCTGCTTCAGATATTAGAGGATGTATGAATTGCCATTTTAAAACATTCCTAACAGGAGTTTCTGTCGTGGCTCAGCAGTAACCAATCCGACTAATATCCACGAGGATGTGGGTTCGATCCCTGGCCTTGCTTAGTGGGTCAAGGATCTGGTGTTGCCATGAGCTGTGGTATAGGTCACAGATGTGGTTTAGATATGGCATTGCTGTGGCCATGGTCTAGGCCGGCAGCATTCAGCCCCTAGCCTGGGAAATTTCATATGCCTCGGGTGTGGCCCTGAAAAGCCAAAAAAAAAAAAAAAATCCTGTTAATGATAATTTCTTGATTAAGTGAGGCCTTTTGGCTTACTTTTGATCATTTCATATTATTGACCTAACCTTGTTTCCCCTGAGAGGAAGGTACAGCAATTTAGCAGAAAACTCTTGAGACATAGAAGCATCCTTGTAGAAATTATTTTCATTCATTTATTTAAATGAATAACCTGATAAAGTTAGAATAGCAGAAGGATCCTGACAATAAATACATTTGCTACCCTCTACTGGAATGTGATGTTCAACCTTTTACAGGAAAACTCAAATTATAACTAAGGCAGAAGTATTTAGGATGTTAACCATAATACTTTTCTTTTTCTTCCTCTTTTTTTTTCTTTTTTAGGGCCATACCTGTGGCATATGGAAGTTCCCAGGCTAGGGGTCGAATCGGAGCTACAGCTACTGGCCGATACCACAGCCACAGCAACACCAGATCTGAACCACATCTGTGACCTATACCACAGCTCATGGCAACGTCAGACCCTTAACCCACTGAGTGAGGCCAGGATTGAACCCTCATCCTTATGGTTCCTCTTGGGTTCGTTAACTGCTGAGCCACAACAGCAGGTCCTTTTTTTGGTCTTTTTAGGGCTGCACTTGTGGCATATGGAAGTTCCTAGGCTAATCGGAGCTTCAGCTTGTGGCCTACGCCACAGCCACAGTAACGCCAGATCCGAACTACATCTGTGACCTACACCACAGCCCATGGCAATGCTGGATCCTTAACCCACTGATCGAGGCCAGGGATTGAACCCACATCCTCTTGGGTACTAGTCAGGTTTGTTACCACAAAGCCACAACTGGAACTCCCCATAATACTTTTCTTGATTGTTGTTTTTTTAAAACTGGGAAGTATAAATTAAAACCTTTGATTAGGTTGTGAATTTACTGAATTTAAAGTTATCTTGATTGCGACGTCTTAAAGTCAAAAAGGATGAAGCATTTTCTAAGAACCATTAATACAGTGAAGTTCTGTTTAATGCCTAGGAGAGAGATCAATTTTAAAACAGATATGGATTTTTTTCCTATCTTAAAGCCTTTTATTTGCACTGCAAAAAAATTAAGGTTTTGGTACTGTATGTCGTGTTATGAATATATCATATATGTCTTTGTATGCAGTTATGTCACTAGATTTTCTTGATCATCTGTTTTTGAGTTTCCCTTGTGGAATGTTCATTGTGCCTAGGTAGGCTTTCTACATTGGGAGGGGCATAGGTGTCATTATTGGTTCAAGCTTTCTTTTGGAATCTCACCTCACTTCACTCTTGAGTGTCAGTTATGCATTCGCCTGAGCAGGCAAAAGTGGTTCATAGCACTAGTGCCAGAAATAGCATGCAAGCCACTTTTTAATGGCATGTGAACTAATCTCTGCTGTATCCTTTTTTTTCTTTCTTTTTTTTTTTACTTTTTAGGGCCACACTTGCGGCATATGGAGGTTTGCAGGCTAGGGCTCCAATTGGAGCTACAGCTGCTGGCCTACGCCTCAGCCACAGCAACATCGGATCCATGTCTGCAACCTACACCACAGCTCACAGCAAAGCCAGATCCTTAACCTACAGAGCAAAGCCAGGGATCGAACCTGCAACCTCAGGGTTTCTAGTTGGATTCGTTTCTGCTGCGCCACGACGGGAACTCCTGTGTCCTTTTTCTTGATGCTCATCAGGGCTGTGGTTTACTTAGCATTAACATCTGAGTGAAAGTGTACGTGATGAGGTGGGAAGACCCAGTTTACTTTCCCACTCCAGAAAAGGAGGTTGTGGTTTTTGCCTCTCACTTTTTGGTATCTGCTGTCCCTCTACCGTAGAGGTTGGTAGTTTAGTTATGATAGCTTGATGTATATATATATATACCCTTAATTCATTTGAGGGACAGGGAAGGTGAATTTATTCTGATGCCTTCTGAATTTCTTCTGGTTTTTCTGTTAGTAGGGAAAAGGAGGGGAAACGGCCTTATACCTATGTTAGAATGATGCGAATGGAGAGTAGGGATGGCTGAGAGAGACATTGTATTCCTGGGGAAAAAAAAAAAAACTAGCAGAACTTGGGCAGTAGCTAGCTAACAGAGGACGAAGGCTATTGTTGAGTCAGGAATGACTTCGAGCTATGAAGCCCTCATAAGTGGGTGAGTGGAGGTGCCACCGACTGGATGGAGGAGTTAGCTGATGTGGGGGCTGGCCCAAGGAAGTATGCTTGCTTAATGTCAGACTGTCATGCATGTGTCATAGGTCTGTGTGTGGAGAGAGGTTTGTTTTAAAATCAAACACCAGGTGCGCTAGGAGACCAGGTTCAAAGTGAGCTCTTGAGACCACAGTTGTCCCTAATTCAGTTTGAACAGAGTCTGGTGTATAGCATTTGCCCATTGAATAAAAATACTGGCTGCTTCAGTCTAACTGCTGGGGGCAATTTTATTCTTCGTGGGACATTTGCCGATACCTAGAGAGATTTTTGTTTGTCACAGCTGTAGGGCATGCTTCTGTCATCCAGTGGGTAGAGGCCAGGGATTTTGTAACATGGTGATATACACAGGACAGTCCCCTGTGCCCCACCAAAAGAAAGAATTGTCTGACTCTGAATGTCGGTGATGCTGAGATAGAGAAACATTCTTCTAGCCAAAGACAAGGAAGTTAACTCTTACAAGCTTGATTTCCTCACTTGTAAAGGGATAATCATGACTCTGCCTTAGGCTTGTTGGGATCAAATAGGGCAATATGTGTGTCTGGCATGACAAAGCTGCTCAGGAAATACTAATTTCCTTTACCTTGGTTAATGAATAGATTTGAGGAAATTATTTTTTGTCATTGATCTTTTAAACAACTTCTAATTTCAAGACTTTGCACATTTTCTGAGAGCCGAGTGGGCTGCTTAGTAAACCTATAGTAGCTTTTATTATCTTAATACTTTTCCCATTGTTTCATCAAATTATGATTTTGACTGCTTTGGCTGGGGTTTGAGTATTTCATGATTTGTTTCTGTCAGTAGGCAAAAATGTTAAAATTTGGATTAAAAGTTTTTACCTATTAAATCTGATTGGACTCAGTTAAATTCATTATTTCACTTTCAGAACTTTTACTGTTCCAAAGCAGTTTTACTGTTCTTTGAAATAAAGACTGAAATGTTGTAAGTTATTTGTTTTGGAAATTGCCAGACCTCTTGTGTCTGTGATGCCCTTTCCCTTTTTGTCCATTTATATAACATTTCAAGTAGACTCCTGTCAGAAGTCAGTGCTTGTCTTCAGATTTACTTACTTAGAGTGTGGACAAATGGCTTTCTTTTGCTCCGTCAAGTACCTTTTTACTCTCTTTTGTAAAGTGTGGACATGACCCCCAGCTCTTCCGCTCATGTTAGGGACAAGACATATGTATTTTCAATTCCAGTGCAAGGAACCTTTCCCTTGGAAGTGTGTTCTAGTCATAGAATCACCGACCTTGTCTGTTTGCATGTACATAGTTGTGTGGCATTCTCATCTTTAAGCAGCCTTTGCTAGTATATCTTTCCTTTTAGGGAAAAAAAAGTTGTTCTGTTTCCGTGCACATTAATTTCAAAAGTGATTTTTTTGGCAGCAAAGAAATTCTCATTCAGCTTAAATCTATAGGATTCAAAGTTGGTAGCTTTTGTTGCTATTAAATTGTATCTGAACACAGATTGCTGTAAGGGCTTACGCGGCTCACTATTGTACCTATAGCCATTTAGGTCAGTCATTTAAGTACAGCGTGTGAAGAATGCCATAGTCATGTCTTTGGTTTGCCATAGCCTGTAAAATTAAGTCCACCTATTAACTGTTGCATGAAATGCATGCCATTGACATAAGAGGGAACAGGAGAAGGAATGAAGGAATCTACCATTTGTTTTATACAGTTGAATTTCTGGCTGGTCCATAGATTTCAAGGAAAGATACCTTTCACAGAAGACTACAGTCTTTTTTTTTTTAATTTTTAAAAATCTCATATTACTAGTAAAATAATTGTTATTAGCTGAAGGCTCCAAAAAGCAGTAGTTGCGGAGTTCCCATTGTGATGCAGCAGAAACGAGTCCGACTAGTATCCATAGGATGCAGGTTTGATCCCTGGCCTTGCTTAGCAGGTCGGGGATCCAGTGTTGCTGTGAGCTGTGGTGTAGGTCGCAGACGCAGTTTGGATCCTACTTCGTTGTGGCTGTGGTGTAGGCCAGCAGCTGTATACCCAGCTTTGACCCCTAGCCTGGGAACTTCCGTATGCTGCGGGTGCAGCCCTTAAAAAAAAAAAGGCAGTAGTTGCGTGTTTATTAATAATTGTAACTTTTTTGCAATTAATTAATACCCTCCTCTTTGAGATGTACTTTGAAACTGCAAACATCCTGCATCTCATCATACTTTTTCATCGGCCAATTTTTGCATCATGCTTTTTTATGGCCTAATTTTTGGTTATTGCTGGCAGCAGTTATTACTGAGGTATTTGCTTAAAGGTCATTTTTTTGTTCCTTTTATCAGGGAGGAAGAAAATCTTACCATTCTAGGTTCTTCTGGCTGGTCTAAGAATTAGAATGGCAGGAGATAGGTATGTATAGGAACCCCACATTCATGAGAGAGTCAGAACACCATGGGCACGAGAGGTTTAAAGACAGACAGGTAAAATGAGATTTATATGCCTTCTGAGCTAAGGAATGGGATGGAGCCTGGGGCTTCCAGGAAAAGGGGGGAGGGTCCATTCACAGGACAATAAGAAGAAACTCGGATGTTTGGTAATTAGATGTTCGCCCTGCCATATAGATGGGGCCACCTCGATAAAATTTATCTTTGATTATAACCCCTTTTCTGGGAAAAAACCCAAATCAAATTCTAGGCAGTCAAGGGATGAGCTGTAGTTTCCTTTGAGCCTGCTGGGTCTCTATTGCCTTTAGCTCAAAGTAATCCACATGGAGACCTGTTCTGAACTCCTTTACCTTCATTCCTTCTATATTTATTGGAATTCTACTGTTCGGAAGAACTGTCCCTTTTCCTCCACTCACTAATTGTCCAGTTATTTTTTTTTTTTACATGGATCACTGGATATTTATTTTACCATATGGGCTAAAATTTAATGCTTTGCTGTTTAAATTGTTCCAGCCTTGGTTATTGGGAGCACTTTGAAATTTGCCTCCTGTGTCCTTTCTACAGTGCACTCGTTTTGTGAGTACTAACTTACTTTTTGGTACCACAGCTTATTCTAGGTGCATCTCTCATGTTTTTCCTGTTTGCACCAGCCATGACATGAACTGTTTTTCCCAAAGGAGGCAGGTTCATTTGCTTGGAGAACAGCATCTAGAAACTAAGATCTAAGTGTGAGGTGTGTGTAACACTGTTGAGGTGTTACGGTTTCTAGGTCCTCTCATTAGATAGAGCTAGTAAATATATACACAGTAATATGCATTTGTAGCATATGTACAAATGTATTTTTATTTCCTTGTCTGTCTATGTGGAAATTAAAAACCGTGATTTTACGATGCTGCTAGTTCGAATCCCATTATCTATTCTAGAGTTCATTCTGGTCTTCCTTTTTTTTTTTTCAAGCTTTTTCCCTTCCTTTTACTTTCTACTCCAAAGGCAAGAAACTTGGTTCTCTTTCACAATATGTATTTACTTATTTGCTGTGTCCTCGCACACACACAAAAGTAGCTTCAGAATTGCTAACTTACCCCCCATGTAACACACATTAAAAAAAATTTTTTTTTCTAGTGAGATGAGGTCCTTAACCTATACAGTTTTTTCTTTTTCCTCGTTATTGCTTTTGTTGTATCAAATTACCTCTTTTTATGTTGTTAACCAAATTGAAGTGGCTGTAGTTATTTTTTTCCCACCCTCCCCCCTTTAACAATTATGCTATAATAACATGTTTTAAGAACCCGATAACGAGTTGCAATTTTGTGATTCTGTATTTATCGCCTTACTCAAAGCTTTGTGTACATCTGCCTTTTTGTTTCTGGTAGAAGGCAAGTTGTCTGGGAAAGTCTATTTCTCCTTCACATCCAAACAGTAACTTTGCTTGCTGGAATATTCTTGGTTGACAGTTTTTATCTTTCTGTATTTCGAGAATGTCATTCCACTCCCTCCTGGCCTGTAGTTTCTGCTGGGAAACTGCTGGTAGCCTAAGGTGGTGGGCAGGGTTGGGGGTGGGGTCCTTTGTAGGTTACCATCCTTTTCTCCCTGGCTGTCTTTAAAATTCTTTCTTTGTCATTGATTTTTGACGAATTTAATGTAGTGTGTATTGGAGAAGGTTTTTTATTTGTTTTGCATCGAGGTAATTAGATATTCTTTTAGCTTCATGGATTTGTGTATAAGGTTCCTTCTCCAGGTTTGGGAAGTTTTCAACTATTTATTCTTTAAACTCTGTTCCCTATTCCCGTCTGTTCTCCTGGGATGCCCATTACACTAATGTTAGCTTTCCTAAAGGGAATTGTAAAATTCCCTCATTTTAAAAATATTTCTCTTTTCTCTTCTACTTTAAAAGACTTCCGGTTTTCTTTTTTGCTTTTTAGGGCCACACCGTTGGCGTATGGAAGTTCCCAGTCTAGGGGTTGAATCTGAGCTATAGCTGCTGGGCTACACCACAGCCATAGCAACTCAGGATCTGAGCCATGTCTGTGACCTATAACACAGCTCACAGCAACAATGGATCCCCGACCCACTGAATGAGGCCAGGGTTCAAATTCACATCCTCTCCTCATGGATACTAGTCAGATTTGTTTCTTCTGCACCACGATGGGAACTCCGTAGATACTAGTTTTCTATTTTCAAGCTCACTAGTTCTCTCTTCCGTATGGTCTACTCCTTCTCTTGTTTTCTATTTGTATTTTTCAGCTCGTTTATTGAATTCATCTCCAGAATTTGTTTGGTTCCTGTTTAGAGTTTCAGTCTCTTTGGTAAAGTATTCCTTCTGTTCATTAATTTTATTCCTGAGCTCATTGAACTGCTTCGAGTTTCCTTGTAACTCATTGAGTTTCTTCATGACAGCTGTTTGGAATTCTCTACCAAACAGTGTTCTGTGACTTTTAAGTTTGATTTCTGGAGAATAGTCATTTTGTTTTTGTGATATAGTGTTGCTGTGATTCTTTTGGTGCTTGGTGAGTTGTTCCTCTAGCCAGTGCATTTGAAGTAGCGGCTTCCTGTTTTGCTTGATTCTTGTTGTATTTGCGAGTTGGCACTTTCCACTGTCCATCACCTCTCTCAGAGGTGTGACTCCATTTCTCTCAGTATTGCATCTTGTGCCTCCAGAGTTGTACCTTGTTTCTGCCAATGTCACTGGTGTTATAGTGTTGGTACATGGTGGGCTCTTCCTGTGTATCAGAGATTCCCTGGGTCTCAAGCTCCACTGCTGTGGGAGGGGAAAGGAAGGGTGAGGGGAGGAAGTCGGAGTTGCATAGCTGCCTTTGGTTTAAGGGTTTAAGGGCTCCGTTCTTGCAGGTAGGGTGTGGGGAGTGCAGTCGTGGGTACCTTGGTGGCTGGAGCGCTGGGTTCTCAGGCCCTGCTGCTGCCCAGTTAACCTGTGGCCTGGAGGATGGAGTCCTGTGTACTGCTTTCCTTGCTCCTCCTGGCTTCTCTGGGACTGAGGTGGGAGGGTAGGGATTGCAGGCAGCACCTCCTCTCCTGTGTGTTCCAGTCCACTCACCTTTCGAAGTATTGATGTATAGAATTCTCCCACAGTCTGGTGTGTTGGGCAGAGGCCATTTTGCATCGTGTATGTTTTGCTGGTCGTAGATTGAAGGGGAGAGACAAAAAGAGCTCTTCACTCTGCCGTGTTGCCGATGTCTGAGAATCACGTTTTTATTGATTTGTCTCTTTAGGGCTGCCCCCGTGGCATGTGGAGGTTCCCAGCCTGGAGGCTGAATTGGAGCTGCAGCTTTCGGCCTATACCACAGACATAGCAACACGAAATCTGAGCCCCATCTGTGAGCTACACCGCAGCTCATGGCAATGCTGGATACTTAATCCACTGAGCAAGGCCAGGGATCGAACCTGCATCTTCAGAAACATGTTTTTAAACTGGAGTACAATATTTGTCCTCAGCTTTACAGTACACAGTCTAAGACTGTTTTCCAAAGTTTCTTAAGCTAGTTCTTATTTCTGTAAGGTTAGGTTACTCATTTGTAATAAGATTAGGTTCGTTTATTAGCTGTATTCTCTTTGAGGTTCTCTCCACATCCTGTTTTTGTTTTTGTTTTGATTTTTTTAATCTTTTGAAGTAAATGGTGGTCATACCCCACCTCCATTTATCTGTAATGAAGATCTGTTCTTAAAAGGTCTGGATTTGATTAAAGTTAGGTACAGCTGTAGTTTGCTTTGGCTCATAGCAGTTTATTTGAAAGGAGCTGTGCTCTGGAGATCATTCTCCTGGGCTTGCTCATCTGGTTCCTTAGTTACAGCTCTCATTTCTACATCTTCTACACTTGGGAAGTTGTTCCATCTGTGATCCCATAACTATTAAGTACTCGAAATCAGTCCCCCAATTAATCTTATTCTGGTTGCAAAGTTTTAGACTCAAAGTCATCTACAGACTGAATATTAATTTTCTTATTGCTAGGGTAATCATAACATTATTTTGCAGATCCTGTCTTTTACTGTTTTTTTTTTGATATATAATTCACATACTATAAATTTACCATTTTAAAGTACACAATTCAGTGATTTTTAGTATATTCACGAGGTTATGCATTAACCTCATTTCAGAACATTTCCATCACTCCCAAAAGAAACCCTGTCCCCATTAGCAGTCACTTCCTGTTCTCTCCTTTCCCCAACCTCTAGCAGCTACTAATTCATTTTTTGTCTCTGGATTCGTGTTTTTTGAGGATTTCATGTAAATGAGTTCAAGCAATACGTGACCTTTTGTGTCTTCTTTCACTTTAGCGTGTTTCAAATATTCAGTCATGTTATAGCATGTATCATTCCATTCTTTTTTTATTAAATAATATTCTGTTTTATGTTTATCCATTTATCGGTTAGACATTTCAGTTGTTTTTGCTTTTTTGGCTAATAAGCATAATGGTACTGTGAACATGTTTTTTTTTTTTAAGGGCCATAGATGTGGCATATGGAAGTTCCCAGGCTAGGGGTTGATTTGGAGCTACAGCTGCTGGCCTGTGCCACAGCCACAGCAACTCAGTATCTGAGCCACATCTGCGACCTACACCACAGCTCATGGCAATGCCAGATCCTTAACCCACTGAGCAAGGCCAGGAATCGAACCTGCATCTTCATGGATACTAGTTGGATTCGTTTCTGCTGCGCCACAATGGGAACTCCTGTGTGAACATTCTTGTACGGGTTTTTGTGTGAATATACGTTTTCAGTTCTTTTGAGCGTAGACTTGAGAGTGTAAGTGCTGGGTTATATGGTAACTCTATGTTTAGTTTATTGAGGAACCCCAGCACAGATTGTATTATTTTTCATTCCTACCAGCAGCGTTTGAGTGTTCTGATTAATTTCTCCCCATCCTCTCCAGTACTTGTTATTTTATTTTTTTTTTAAATTGACATGAGGTAGCAAATGGTAGTATGTTGTGGTTTTGATTTGTATTTCCCTAATAACTAATGCTGTCAGGCATCTTTTTCATGGGAGTTGCCTGGTGTCTCAGTGGGTTAAGGATCCAGTGTTGTCATTGCTGGGGCTCAGGTCACTGCTGTGGTGTGGGTTTGATTCCTGGCTCAGGAACTTCTGCATGCCTTGGGCAAAAAAAGAAAAAGAAATCATCCTTTCATGTGCTTTGGGGTATTTACATATCTGTGGAGAAGTGTTTATTCAGATTCTTTGCATTTTATTTTATTTTATTTTATTTTTTTGTCTTTTGTCATTTCAGGGCCACGCTTGCAGCATGTGGACGTTCCCAGGTTAGGGGTCTAATCGGAGCTGTAGCTGCCAGCCTATGCCAGAGCCACAGCAACGCCAGATCCGAGCCGCGTCTGCGACCTACACCACAGCTCACAGCAACACTGGATTGTTAACCCACTGAGCGATGCCAGGGATCGAACCCGCAACCTCATGGTTCCTAGTTGGATTCGTTAACCGCTGTACCACGACGGGAACTGCTCTTTCATGATTTTATTATTTGACTTTTTATTGCTGAGTTGTAAGATTCTTTCCTTATTCTGGATCCTGGGTAACAATACCTGTACTTGCACAAGTATACAAAGAAGTTTGTACAAAGATATTTCCTGTAGCACTTTATAAGACCCTTATCAGACATAAGATTTGCCGATATTTCTCTCATTTTAGGTTGTCTTTTCATTTTTGATGGTGTCTTTGATATCTTTTGCAGCACAGTCTTTTAAAGTCTGATTTGTCTTTTTTTTTCCTTTTTGTTGCTTCTGCTTTAGATATTGTAGCTAAGAAACCATTGCCTGCTTCAAGGTAACAAAGATGTGTTTTCCTGTAAGAATTTTATAGTTTATCTTTCGCACTTGATCCATTTTGAGTTAATTTTTGTGTATGTTGTTAGGTGAGGGTCCATCTGCATGGAATATCCAGTTATTGAAGACTGTTTTTTTTCTCCATTGAGTTGCCTTGGCACCCTTTGTTTCTTTGTTTTTGTGGCTGACCTGCTGCATATGGAGTTTCTGGGCCAGGGATCAGATCCTAGCCCAGTTGTGACCTATACCTCAGCTATAGGAATGTTAGATCCTTAACCCGCTGTGCTGGGCTGGAGATTACACCTGCATCCCAGTGCTCCAAACATGCTGCTGGTCTCTTTGCTCCACAGCGAGAACTCCAGCACCCTTGTTAAAAATCAGTTGACCATGGATGTATGGATTTATTTTAGACTCTCCATCCTTTTGCATTTATCTGTATGTCTGTCTTGAAGCCCATCCCACAGTGTTGGGATTACTGTAGTAAGTTTTTAAAGTATGGTTTATGAGTCTACTAACTTTGTTTTTCTTTTTCAAAACTGTTTTGTCTCTTCTGAGTCTCTTGCATTTCCAAATGAATTTTAGAATCAGCTTGTCCATTTCTGTAAAAAAGGCAGTAGGAATTTTCACAGGCATTGCACTTTATTGTCCTTTAATTTGAGGATGTAATGTTCTTACATGGGTACAAATGTAAGATATTTTTGAACATTTGGCTGTCATTTTATTCTGCATGACTGTACGAAATGGCTTTAAAAATTTCAGATAGTAATATTTTATTCCTTCCTTCTTTGCCCTCCTTTCCAGAGATTAACTTAGTGGGAGGAAAAGCTGTATTATTCAATAAAAGATATAGGGACCATTAACTAACTGTTAAAAAAAGTGTTGGGAAGTTCCCATCGTGGCTCAGAGGTTAACGAACCCAGCTAGTATCCATGAGGATGTGGGTTTGATCCCTGGCCTTGCCCAGTGGGTTAAGGATCCAGCATTGCCTTGAGCTGAGGTGTAGGTTGCAGACGTGGCTTGGATCCCTCATTGCTGTGGATAAGGAATAGGCCAGCAGCTTCAGCTCTGATTCAAGCCCTAGCCTGGAAACCTTCATATGCCATGAGTACAGCCCTAAAAAGACCAAAAAAAAAAGGAAAGTTGGAATGGGAAAGAGTTTTTAGTAACTAAGATGAAACCCCAAACCACATTGCAAAAGATTGATCATGTAAAATTTTAAAAAGAAAAAAAAAGGTAAGTAGATAAACTATAAACCAGTGATAAAAAACACTTGAAACAAATGACAAAAGTCTGCTTTTTACAGAATGCTCTTTAAATCTATAGGAAATAGCCAGTGACAGTAGGGGAAACTGACTGCAGAACATGAATAAGCATTTCACTTAAAAAAAGTGAAGAAGGCCAAAAAATACATGAAAAGGTGACAACATCAGTAATAAAGAAATGTGAATTAAAATAACATTTCCTACTTGTAAAACTAGCAAAAATTAAAAAATATGGTTATGCTTAATCTTGCCTAGACTGCAGGGAAGAGAAAAGCTCCTGACTGTTGTTGCGAATTCATTTGACACAATTCCTTTGGAGAATAATTGAGCAAATCCCCAACAGTTCCACATCTAGGAACGTGTTTTGTATCTGTACTTACATAAGTATATAAATAGATTTGCATAAGGATATTTTATGTTTATAATATAGATATGATAGCAGCATTTAGAATAGTAAAGATGAGAATAACTCAAATGTCTGTCATCAAGAGGAGTAGTTAAATTGAATAATGAAATGCCTTGTGAGCGATTAAAAAAGAAAATGGGGCAGATCAGTATGTGTGGTGAAATAGAGGTCTAAGATACATTGAGTGAAAAAAAGGAAGTTATGAGATTCCATTTGTAATTAAAACAAAACTTATGATGTATCTGCATAGAAAATGACTAGCAGTATACACAAGTTACTTCTGGGCGGTGGGACTGGGGAGATGTACTTGTTACACGGAACCCTTACTGAGTCTTTAAAAACAATGATCAGGTTTTTATTTTTTTAAAAAAGTTGAAAATAGTAATATAATTAAAAAATTATATTACTTTAGGAATAATTTTTTTTCTGACAAGTCAATTATTTTGTGTATGATCCCTATTGGTCTGCAGAGGTAAATGGATAAATGGATTTTTTTTTTTTTTTTTGGTAATCTGTAATACTCTACTGAAAATGGACTAGAGTTAGCTCTTGGATAGAAATATTTAATAGCATTTGGAACATACTGTTTCATTCCTAGGTATTGTAAGTATGGGAGAAAGATAGTATTTGTGATTGTGCTAGTTTTTAATTTGTCAAATGAGTAATAATTAAATGTTAGTCTGTGTCAGAGCCTGACTGTACTACTGTTCTTTGGGTACATGTTTAGAACTTAGAAGTTCAGTATGGAAGGTAACAATTTCACAGTATTTTCCTTAACTGGGGCTATTAATTCATTGTCAGAAACCTTATACCACAGGCAGTAAGGAGGCAATGGTATCTCCCTGCAGTTTTTGAAACCGTTGACTCTTAGAGTTTGAGGGGACCAACTTCCCTCCCCATGTAAAAATAAATCATCAATATTCTCTGCTAGAAAATTTTTGGTGGTTGGAAACTCTATACTTTTGTCTGTTCACAGTAATTCTGTCCTTAATCTCAGCAGAATGTTGTAAATCATTTAACAGGCCTAAAATATTTGAAGGTACCTGTCATCTCTTCTATTTATTTAGAAACTTTTATTGAAGTCTAGTTAATGGTAACGCACTGCCCCTCATAATTCTCTTTTCTATGCCCAATATTCCTGACTTACTCCATTAGTCTTAAGATCTCATTTCCATAGCATGCCACACTTTGAGGCAAGCCCTGATGGTGCTCTAAACTCAATATAGAATCCCCTGGGTGTGGATGGATTATATAGGACTCTGCAGCTGTTACTCCCTTGGTTTAAAGGTAGTCCCTCTCATAATGCAGTTTAAGATGTTGTTTATATTTTTAGCAGTATAGAGCCTTAGTATCTGGTGCTTTAGCAGTAGGTTTTTGAGCTTTGGTTTTTACATTTATCTTTAATAAGTGTGTGTGTGTGTGTGTGTGTGTGTGTGTAATAAGTATATATATGTTTAATAAGTATATATATATATGCTTTGTAAATATGAAGGTAGTGGTATATTGTCTCTGCTTACTGGTTTAGCCTGATAAGCTTGGTTTTTTTTGTTTGTTTTATTTTGTTTTTTAGGGCTGCACTCTCAGCATATGGAGATTCCCAGGCTTAGGGGTCTAATCGGAGCTGTAACCCTAGCCTACGCTACAGGCACAGCAACGCAGGATCCCGAGCTGTGTCTACAACCTAACCACAGCTCACAGTAACGCTGGATCCCTGACACGGGGATGCCAGGGTTCGAACTCACAACCTCATGGATGCTAGTCAAAGTGTACAGTTCAGTGGCAATAAGTACATTTGTATTTTTTGTGCAGCCATCACCACTGTTGCCAAAACTTTTTCATCACCCCCAAATTGGAACTAACACTAATTCCGTATTCTCTACTCCTTCCAGCCACTGGAAACCTCTAATCTGTTTTCTGTCTCTGTGAATTTTCTTATTTTAGGTGCTTCATATAAATGGAATCATTTATTGTGACTTACTCCACTTGGTGTAACACCTCACAGTTCCTCTATATTGCAGCATACTTTGGAATTGCCTTCCTTTTTAAGGCTGACTGATGAGGAGGGACTTCTGTTACTTTCTTAGTTGTTTTCTATATGTCATAGAACTTTTTTCTTGGCCTTTATTTCTTTCACTGCTGCCTGTCTTTAGTTGATTTTTTTTTTTTTTGTAGTGAACATTTAAGTTCCTATCTTACTGCTTTTTGTGTATATTCTTTAGCTCTTTTCTTTGTGGTTGTCGTGAGTATTGCATTTAACGTTCTAAAGTTAAAGCACTGTAATTTGGATTTAACTAGTTTAATTTCAATAACACATACAAACTCTGCTCTTCTGCATCTCCACTCTCACTTTTTTCGGTTGCTGATGTGTCCAAATTACATTTTTATACATCATATGTCCAAAAGCGTGTTGAAAAATCGGTGTCTCAAATCATGTGGAAAACAAAATGTGGAGTTATAAAACAAAGTTGCAATAATACTAGCTTTTAGACTAATAATTGTTTAAACAATTGTATTAGTGCCTTAAATCATGTGGAAAACAAAAAATGGAATTACAGAGCAAGTTACATCAATACTAGCTTTTATAATTTTCTGTGTCTTTATCTTTACTGAGATCTTTATTTCTTCATAAGACTTTAGGTTACTATTTGGTGTCGTTTTATTTCAGTCTGCAACATTATTTCAACCTCTTTAGTATTTCTTGCAGGGCAAGTCTAGTAATGAACTCCTTCAACTTTTGTTTACCTGGGAGTGTCTTAATTTCTCCTTCACTTTTGACTGGACAGTTTTTCCAGATATAGGATTCTTAGTTGAGTTTTTTTCTTTTAGCACTTTAAATACATTAATCTGCCTTGTTCTGGCCTCTATAGTTTCTTTTTTTTCTTAATGGATTTTATTTCAATTATAGGTGTACATAAATCATCACGAGTCAATTTTACAGATTTTGTATCCCAAACCCACAGTGTATCCCCCCACCCCCAAGACTGTCTTACTTGAAAAACCAAGGTTTTCCAAACTGGCCTCCATAGTTTCTGATAAGAAATCAGAATATTGGTGTGTTTCATCAAATTAAGGATGTTTTTTGCCTCAGGTAGTCTCTCTGCCCTTTCTTTCTTTTCCTTCTGGGGCTCCCATGATGCGTATATTGGTTTGCTTATTAATGTCCTTTACGCAGTATTCACATCAATCTTTTTTCTTTCTTTTCCTCAAATTCTAAGTTTCCATTGTCATATCTTCAAGTTTACTGGTTCTTTCTACCAGTTCAAATCAGTCTTTGAGTCTCCTTAATGAATTTTTTTTTTTTTTAGGACTGCACCTGCAGTGTATGGAGGTTCCCAGGCTAGTGAGGTTGAATTGGAGCTGCAGCTGCCAGCCTACACCACAGCCGCAGCAATGCCAGATTCTAGCCGAGTCTGTGACGTACACCACAGCTCATGGCAGTGCCGAATCCTTAACCTGATGAGTGAGTCCAGGGATGGAGCTTTACTAATGAAGTGATATAAGTTATGTGTTTTACAACAGATGCTGACAAGTGGGTAAGAGACTTGTGATTGCTCTTTTACCGTTCACCTTTCTTCCCCAGGGCATGCTTTTAGCATGGGGACTTATATTTCAATAGAAGGAAGCAAGCCCAGTTATTCATGAACAGCTGTAAGAACCATTCAGATATTCTGCAGGGTTTACAATACATAGCCAATAGAGCATTAACATTTATGTGAAAGCAGTTGGATCACTGAATCTTTCTTTGACTCATTAGTTACTGTGGATGACAAGAGGGTCGTGCCCCCCCCCCCCATATAGATCAGGAGAAAGTTTGTTATGAACTTATTTGGATTAATTAATTCTTAATTATAGCAGTGTACTGTTTTTGTTTAGGGATGTAGTATTAGTTGCAGTGGTTAGGAAAAAAGTCTGCTAATTTATTCATTTGTCCTTTGAATAGTTACTGAGACCCTGGTGTGTGCCAGGCATGGCCAGTGCTGTTTTATGTGACCTGCAATTCTTGAAGCCATTGAATTTCATTGTAGTGAAGGGATAAAGACATGTTGGGAGGAGCTGTGATGGCTGAGTGGGAGCCTAGCGGGTAAGTTAGTGCAGAGTTGTGAGGAGATGTCACACAAAGTCTCATGGAATGAGTGAGGTCTGAAACTTGGTGGAGTGTGGAGCATATGGGCTGGACCTGGTCTCTTTCGTCTATAGAGTTATATTGCAGGTATTTCAGGCAGTGGGACTGAGTGGTAGACTTCTTTTCCTACATAGGCCACTTACCGTGTTATGAATTTGGACCTTTTATTTAGCCAGTCATCTCTAAGGCTTTCCGAGTCAGTCCGAATTCAGTTGTCAATAAATAAATCAGTTATGTATCTTACTAGTAATAGATGTTATGCCATTCTTTTATGTGGCAGCATTACTAGGACATGCAAAGGAAACTTATTTGTGTCAAGCAGCAAAACATTTAAGTATAGCTAATAAGATTATTATGGTTTCCTATTGGATAACACCCCTTTTAAAGATATTCATGGATTGTGAATGTTTTAGAGATGCTCATAGGATGTAAGGTAGGAACTATGATTCCCTTGTGAGTCGGGCTTAGAATGTGATTGTTTAATAGTATTAGTCAAAGCTTAGATTTGTATTTTTATTCTTTTTTTTGTCCTTTGCTTTTCAAAACCATTGTGTATTCCTGCAGTACCAGTTTCTTTTGGCTTGGAAAAGGAACAGTTGGTATCAGTGCAGGCAGAATTCAAGTTGCCTGGCTAATGAAGTGGGAGACCCTCTGAATCTATGATGTCTTAGCTTTCTGTGTAACTTGATTACTTGGTTCTCTTTATCTTTTTACTGACCATATAAAGTGGTGTTTCTGCCCTGCTCTTATTCTTGTTGGGGTTTGGGTTTTCTAAACTGGGCTTTAGTTGGTGTGTACTAAATAGGAATTCACACCCCTAATTGTGTCCTTGGAGGCAGCTAAGGTCATTGGTTAGCAGAAACAAAGTATTGAGTAGTGGAGTCTACAAAGAATAAACCTAAGTACTTAGTAAAAGGGTTTTTTTTTTTTTTTTTAAGACAGCAGATTAAAAATGTGAGCCTTTTTTGGATTGGTTTGTTCATTTTATGTAAGATTTTAGTCTCAGTTGGATTACAGATGGTTTATAGTTTACAGATGGTTTATAGTTATATTCAACACACAACAGTTGGGAATGAATGCCAGAGTCTGTTTCAGAATCTTGCTTAAAGCGTTCGGTGTTCTGAAAATTGAAATGAAACGCTTCTGCTTTTATTTTACTTGTACACTTGAAAAAAAATCTGTGAAAACTTTGGGTGAGCTGGATGAAATTTGGCAAGAGAATCTGTATAATTGATTTTTTAAATGGCATTGTTGAAGGAAAAAATACACAAATTTACCTTAAAGTCCACTTTAAGAAGGACTTTTGTTCTTGAAGAAGCATGTATATTGGAGTTTTTGTTCATGTTGGAGGTAATATTGCTAAATAGGTAAACTTGAAAAGGGTCAGTGATTCTGTTCTTTACCCCTGTGTGTCATTATTGGATAAGAAGTGAACTTTATTTAATGGAAAGGAGGGAAGAACCAAGAAAAATTCTGTGTGGTGGGTTAGAGGAGTTACCAGAGGGGTGGCAGAGGGCTGCCAGCATTAATATCAGAGTTAAATGTTGATTGAATGGCTCAGAAAAAAAGTACAGTTGCCACCATGTAAAACATTATTGAAAGTGTCGTAAATTGGATATATAAGAAGGGAGGTTGGTGGGATTGTAGCTATCATATTCTTTACTATTTTTATACTTTATATTTTAAGAAAGTACTGAGCAGTCTGATAAGCATCCTGTAATGATACTTACAGGAAATGAAAATGTCCACCTTAGGGAGTTCCCTGCATGTCTCAGTGGTAACGAACCTGACTAGATCCATGAGGACACGGGTTTAGTCTCTGGCCTTGCTCAGGTTAAGGATCCAGTGTTGCCGTGAGCTGTGGTGTAGGTCGCAGACATGACTTGGATCCTGCGTTGCTGTGGCTGTGGTGTAGGCTAGCAGTTGCAGCTCCGTTTGGACCCCTGCCTAGCCTAGGAACTTCCATATGCTATGAGTGTGGCTCTAAAAAGATTAAAAAAAAAAAAAAGGAAAATGTCTACCTTGGGAGAGGGATGAAGTCGTAATATTTAGAACAAAAACTGAGATCGAATGTATAGATTTAGGTCAAAACACTTAATTGGAAGAAATAGAACTAGGGTGGGAAATACCAGAACCTTTATAGAAACCACCCTTTCAGATTGTTCTTTTGTTTTGGAGAACAACTTTCACCTTTGCATTTCGGCTCAGGTCTAGGAATGCATGAAGAATAAATCTTTTTAAAATTAAAAAAAAATTTTTTTTTCCTTTTTAGGCTGCATGTGTGTCATACAGGAGTCCCCAGGCTAGAGGTCAAATCAGAGCTGAAGCTGCAGGCCTACGCCACAGCTTGCAGCAGTGTCAGATCCTTAATCCACTGAGTGGGGCCAGGGATCAACCACGCAACCTCATGGATACCCTGTCGGGTTCTTAACCCACTGAGCCACAGTGGAAACTCCAGAACAAACCTTTACCTTTGGACTTTTCGGTATTTGATGATATTTCAGTGACTGTGGTGTGGAATGTCTGCATTTCACACTTCAGCTGCAAGGAATTGACCAAACCAACATTCTCTGCTGCTTGCATAGTGGTGACCCTGATTTTGAAACTTTTGTAATAATGTGTGCCACAGTAATGAACTAGATTCACTTGGTTAATTTGTAAATGTCATAACCTAGCTCTTCAGATTAGAAAGGATGGTAATGTCATTGCAATATTTTTGTGTCAAGCATTTTTTATATTGTGAAATATAATAATTTGCTATTTTAACCATTTTTTAGTTCAGTGGCATTAATTACATTTGCAGTGTTTTACAGTCATCATCACTATTTCCAAAACTTTTTCATCACTTTAAACAAAAAGTCTGTACCCATTAAATAATAACTTCCCATTTTCTCTTTATTCCTACCCATGGTTACCACTAATCTACTTTCTGCCTCTATGAATTTGCCTATTTCAGATATTTCTTATAAGTAGAAACATGCAGTATTTGTACTTTTCTTTCTGCCTTGTTTTTTTGAAATGAATAATTTTTTTTTTTTTATTGAAGTCTAGTTGATTTATGGTGTTGTGTTAGTAATTCCCTTCTTGGTTTAGACGGTTAGGGTATCCACGAGGATGTGGATTTGATCCCTGACCTTGCTCAGTGGGTTGAGGATCTGGCATTGCTGTGAGCTGTGGTGTAAATTGCAGGTGCGGCTGGGGTCTGGTGTGGCTGTGACTGTGGCCCACAGCTGCAGGTTCTCTTCGACCCCTAGCCTGGGAACTTCCAGGTGGCTCAGGTGCAGCCTTAAAAAGACCAAAAGAAAAAATAGGATTGTGTTAGTTTCAGGTGTACAGCAAGTGCAGTGTAGTGATTCAGTTTTTTATATGTATGTATTTTTTTGAATTCTTGTCCTTACAGATTTTTATAAGATATTGAATGACAATGAAATGAATAATTTAATGCCACTTAGTAATGAAATAAGGAAAGTAGAAACTGCTGAATAGTACTAATTTAACTTAGTGTGCCAACACCAACAATGAAGCTTTGTTTACAAAAATACATTAATAATGTGCTTTATATAAAAGTCATTAAAAAAGAGGGATTTCAATAAAATTTTTGGTAAAACAGTTGATAAGAAAATATGGCAATGATTTTTCTTCAGGTTCATGAAAAAATATGATTTTTATGAAGTTCAGTGTAAATCTAAAGAAAATGTATATACATAAATTATCTGATTTTCTTTTCTTTCTCTCTCTTTTTTTCTCTTAAGGCCATACCTGTGGCATATGAAAGTCTCCAGGCTAGGAGTTGAATTGGAGCTGCAGCTGGTGGCCCACACCACAGCCACAGCCACAGCCACATGGGATCTGAGCCACATCTGCGACCTACGCTGCAGCTTGTGGCAATGCGGATCTTTAACCCACTGAGCAAGGTCTGGGATCGAGCCCCCATCCTCATGGTTACTAGTTGGGTTCTTAACCATCTGAGCCACAATGGGAACTCCTATTAATCTGATTTTCTAAAAATTACAATTAGAGAAATTTTAAAAAACACAAACTACCACATGAAAAATGTAAACATGCATAAAGAGGAATAATAAAATTTATACTGCTTATAAAAAAGGAGTAGTTGATACACATTTTAAAAACAATGGGCTAATATATTAGTATAGTAAAATCTAACAAATATGTAATGGCTCAGTAGGAAAGAAATGGGAAAGTACTTTTTTTTTCTTTTTTGGCTGACTTGCAGCATATGGAGTTATTGGGTCAGGGATCAGATCTGAGCCTCAGTTGTGACTGTGCCACAGTTGCAGCAGCACCAGATCCTTTAAACTACAGTGCTGGGCCAGGCATCGAACCCTGCATCCTGGCACTGCGGAGACTCTGCCGATCCCATTGTGCCACAGTGGTAACTCTGGAAAGGTTTGGAATAGATATTTCACAAAAGTAAAAAGCAAGCAACTTATAAAACAAAATAAATGCATATAACATATAAATCTTAATGAAAATCTGTACATAGAAACACTACCATTTTTAAATTCTAGTACTTCTAACATTTAGAGTTAAATAACAATGCTAATAATACTTATCTTTTTATGTATGCAGAGAATGTGAACCTTCTTAAATCCTGGTGATAGTTAAAATAACTGCAACTTGTATGATCTTTCAAAAACTTAAATGTTCTTGACTTCTTAATTTAATTCCAAGATTTCATCTTAAAACTATAACAAGAAATTATAATTAAAATATATATGTAAACAGAAATGTTCATCACAAAGTTATATAAAAATGAAATATTGAGAACCCAAAGTACCAAAACCAAGAGAAATAAAAGGTACTATTTTAATAGAGCAATGAAATGAAATATAATTGTGCAGTCATTAAAAATTTACTGTTGTGGTAGTTCCGATCATGGTTCAGCAGTTACAAACCCGACTAGTATCCATGAGGATGTGGGTTTGATCCCTGGCCTAGCTTGGTGGGTTAAGGATCCAGCGTTGCTGTGAGCTGTGGTATAGGTTGTAGACTTGGCTTGGTTGGATCTGGTGTTGCTGTGGCTGTGGCATAGGCCAGCGCCTAGAGCTCTGGTTTGACCTGTAACCTGGGAACGTCCTGCTGCAAGTGTGGCTCTAAAAAGCAAAAGAAAACCCCAAAAAAACAAAAAAACAAAAAAACTTACTGTTGTAGAAATAAAAGGTATCCATGTTGGAAGAAAAGAGGTGAAGTTATTATATGTAAATGATACTATATATAGAAAACCCCAAGGACTCCGCACAACTATTTGAACTAATCGATGAATTCAGCAAAGTAGCAGAATATAAAATTACTAGAAAAGGAATATAAGAAAAATATTTTTAAAATTTCACCCCCAAAATGAAATACCTATGACTAAACCTGAGGAAGGAGGTGAAAGACATATGCTGAGAACTATAAAACATTAATCAAGGAAGTTAAGGAGCATTCAAAGAAGTGGAAAGATAGTCCATGGTCCTGGATTGGAAGAATTTATATTGTTAAAAATGACCATACTACCTAAAGCAGTTTACAGTTTAATGTGATCCCTATCAGATTACCCATGATTTTTTCACAGAACTAAAACAGTCCAAAAATTTATATGGAACCATAAAAGACCCAGAAGTGCCAGAGCAATCCTGAGGAAAATAAATGAAATAGGAGGCATAACTCTCCCAGACTTCAGACAATATTACAAAGCCACAGTAATCAAGTCAGTGTGATAATGGTACAAAAACAGACATACAAAAACAGATCAGTGGAAACCTAAAAGAGAGCCTACAGAATGAGAGAAAGTAGTTGCAAACGATTCAACTGACAAGGGCTTAATCTCCAAAATACACAAACAGCTCCTAAAACTCAACAGCAAAAACAACCCAATTGAAAAATGGACAGAAGACCGAAATAGACATTTCTCCAAAGAAGACATACAGGTGGCCAGTAGGTACATGAAAATATGCTCAACAGAACTAATTATTAGAGAAATGCAAGTCAAAACTGCAATGAAGTACCACCTCACACTGGTCAGAATGGCTATCATTAGCAAATCTACAAATAACAAATGCTGGAGAGGTGTGGAGGAGTGGGAACCCTCTTACACAGTTGGTGGAAATGTAAATTTGGTACAACCACTATGGAAAACATTATGGAGGTTCCTCAGAAAACTAAATGTAGAACTACCGTATGATCCAGAAATCCTACTCCTGGGCATATATCCAGGCAAAACTATAATTCAGAAACATACATGCAGCCATGTGTTCACTGTGGCACTATTCACAATAGGCAAGACATGGAAATAACCTAAATGCTTATTGACAGATCAATGGATTAAAAAGATGTGGTACATATATATATTCAGTGGAATAGTACTCAACCATAAAGAATGAAATAATGCCATTTGCAGCAACATGGATGAAACTAGAGAGTCTCATACTAAGTGAAATAAGTCAGAAAGAAAGACAAATATCATGATATCATTTATATGTGGTATATAAAATATGGCACAAATGAACCTATCTACAGAACAGAAAAAGACTCACAGACATGGAGAACAGACTTGTGATTGCCAATGGGGATAAGGGAGAGAGTGGGATATACTGGGAGTGCGGGGTTAGTAGTTGCAAGCTATTACATTTAGAACAGATAAACAAGATCCTGCTGTATAGCACAGGGAACTATATCCAATTTCTTGGGTTAGATCATGATGGAAAATAATATTTAAAATAATGTATATATGTATGTATGACTGGATCGCTTTGCTATATGGCATACATTGGCAAAACATTGTAAGTCATCTGTACTTTAAGAAAATGTGCTAATAGTGCTTACAATATGATTGTAAATGAAATAGCATCGTGCATAGCTATATCTACAGTTTGGTCGGAGTTTTTAGTGATGTTTATGTAAACACACGTATTACACTCAAAACCAAAGGGTGGGGGGATTCCAAAGGAGATAATACAGCAGAATGGTCATTACTGTTAATCTCTTTGAGATTTGTAATGTGTTTTTTTTTCTCATCTGGCTTATTTCACTTAGCGTGTTTTCAAGGTTTAACTATATTGTATATATTTCATAATTTCACTTCTCTTTGTGGCTGGATAATAATCCATTGTATGTGTATACCACATTTTGTTTATCCATTTACATGTAAATGGTTACTCCTTTTGGCTGTTGTGAATAATATTGCACTGGACATTGGTGTACACATATCTGTGTCTTCATTCTTAATTATATCAAGTATATACTTAAGAGTGGAATTACTGGGTCATGTGATTGTTCTCTGTGTTTAGCTTTTTGAGGAACCAGCAAGCTGTTTTCCATAGTAGCCGCACCACTTTACAGTCCCACCAGCAGCATAGAATGGTTTTAATTTCTCTTTGTATCTTCACAAGCGCTTCTTATTTTATGTTTTTTTAAAAATCTTAATTAAAAAAAAAATCTGGCCACCCTAGTTTATATGAAGTATTATGTCATGATTTTCATTTGCTTTTCCCTTATGTCCAGCATCTTTTCTATATGCTTATTGGCCATTTGTATGTATACAAGTGGAGAAATGTCTACTCAGGTCCTTTGACCATTTTTTAATTGGGTTTTTTTTTTACATTTTTATTGTTACATTTCAGAAGTTCTTTATATATTCTGAATATTAAACCCTTATTGTTAAATAATCTGTAACAATGTCTCTTATTCTGTAGGTTATTTATACTTTTTTAATATTGTCTTTTGATGCATACAAATTTTAAAATTTGGGGAGTTCCCATTGTGGCGCAGTGGAAATGAATCCGACTAGTATCCATGAGGACTCAGGTTCAATCCCTGGCTTCACTCAGTGGGTTAAGGACCCAGCATTGCTGTGAGCTGTGGTGTAGGTTTCAGACGTGGCTCAGATGCCGTGTTGCTGTGGCTGTAGCATAGGCTGGCAGCTGTAGCTCTGATTTGACCCCTAGCCTGGGAACCTCCATATGCTGTGGGTACAGCCCTCAAAAGCCAAAAAATAAATAAGTAATTGATGAAGTCCAGTTTATTTTTTTTGTTCTTTTTGTTGCTGATGCTTTTGGTGTCTTATTTAAGAATCATGGTCAGGAATCCAAGATCATGATTTAGCCTGTGTTTTCTTCTAAGAGTATTATGCCTTTAGTGCTTATATTTAGGTAGGTTATCCATTTTGAGCTAATATTTGTATTGTGTGAGATAGGGTTACTTCACTGAATTTTGTAGTTATGACTGAGACATGCTGTTAAGTTTGGCAGTTACATTAACAGTTCTGATATGTAATATTTAGTCATTATACCCTTAGTTACTGAGTACCAGATAGTTCTTGGAACTGGGCATTTTAGTTCTTAAAATATGTTCTTAATATTGAATCCTCAAGAGTGACTCAAAATACAAAGACAGCAAGTGAAGGGATTGTAAATTTTATTACAGAAAATTGAAGTTTTTTTTTTGCATGGCAGAAAACATAACAGTCAAAACAACTGAGAGACTAAAAGAAAATATCTGCAGCATATCAAGATAAAGGGCTAATATCTCTAATATACAAGTAACTCTTCAAATTGAGAGAATAGACTGTAGTAACGTGATAGAAGAGTGATCAAAAATCATTAAGGATGGCAGTACCCTGGTGGCCTAGTAGTTGAGGATTGGGCGTTATCACTGCTGTTGCTTGGGTTTGATCCTAGGCCTGGGAACTTCCACATGCTGCAGGTGTGGCAAAAAAAAACCTCATTAAGGATAACCTACCCCCAAAACATATGAAAATGGCCCTTAAACATATGAAATGATTTGAAATTTGTAATTAGGGAAATGCAAATTTAAGTGTACTGAGATGCCATTTTTTAGCTTTCAGATTGACAAAAATTAAAGTCTATCCTGTTGGCAGAGAAATGAGGGAACAGACACATAGCATTCCTGACAAGGTAAACTTTTTGAGAATTTGGCAGTATCCAAAAAGCCCTATATATGCCTTTGCCTTTTGAACTATCAATTTAGAGTAGGAATTTTCACTGAAGATACAACTCCAGCAATATGGAAATTCACATACAGGGTTATTCGTGGGTTCCTGTTTGCAATGTCCTATGTCGGAGATTGGTTGAATAAGCTGTGGTGTGTATGTGGTACACATATGTAAAACAGAATGCTATACAGCCATAAAAAGAATGAGGAAGATAGCTGAACTGAACTCTTCTGAACTGATGACTTGATCTCTGGGATACAGCAAGTGAAAAAGGACATATCTCTAGATTATGTTACTCTCAACAAAGGAAGAGGAAATACGAAAACACACACACACATGCTCATTTGAACAGAAGAAATCATAGAGAAGGTACACTAGAAACTAGATGATTAGATACAGAGTGGAGTAGAGAGAGATTGAAAGGATAGAGAGGGCTTGACACTTTCCCGATTTTACCTATTTGGTTTTCTTGACACTTCTCTGATTTTACCTATTTGATTGGTTTTCTTGACACTTCTCCGATTTTACCTATTTTGATTGGTTTTAACTAAGTTAATGTTGCGTATACTCAAACAAAATTAACAAGGATGGAGGAGAGAACGGGAAGAAAATACCCCCCAAATTCCAAACAGAAATCATACAGACAGAAGCAGGTGAACCTAACTATATTCAAATGAATAACATTAACTGCACCAGAGTTGTGGGTATGGGAGGAACTAACCCAAGTAATTTAGAAATGGCAGGGTTTTGAATATAAAGCTATTGACCAAAGAGCTATAACAAACCTGGGACTAAAGACAAAAGAATTATACACAAATATTATACTCCAGTTAGTAGACTTTTTTAAAAAAATGATATGGTTAGAACTCAAAAACTGCTCTGTGTATTCTAGATTAGAGCAAATATGTATAATGGTGATAATGAAAGTCAGTTTTTTTACTGTAAAAGTGTTCTAGATAAGGAAAGGAAAGAGGCTGGAATGAACTATATACCTCAGTTGGCATTGGCAGCTTCTGTATAGACTTAGTTTTTAACATATTTACAGAAAAACATGAAAAAATATACATATATGTGTATATATATGTATGTGTATATATATATATGTATTTTTTTTAAAACTAAGTTTGCTATGAAGGCCTTTAGAGCCATGGCACTTTGTCAGTGAAAGGAACTAAAGCTCCCTGGAGAAATGGCTGATTTTAAGATCCAGGGAAAATACAAAGATAAGCTTGGAACACCTTTTGGTGCCAGAAAGTTTGAAAGTGCTCAGAAATAACAGAGATTAGGTAACTTAACAGAAATTCTTTTTCTCACAGTTCTAGAGTTGGAAGTCTAAAATCAAGGTGTTGGTGTTGGCAGACTGGGTTTCTGGTGAGGCCTCCCGGTGTCAGGCAGCCGCCCTCGCACCGTTTCCTGGTGTGGCCCTTCCTCTCTGTGTGCCTGCTTCTGGTCTTCCTCTTATAAGGACATCAGACCTCTCGGAATAGGGCCACTCTTGTGACTTTATTTAACCTTAATGATCTCCTTAAAGGTTCTATCTCAAATACTGTCACATTGTAGGGGGTTAGGGCTTCCACATAAGAATTCTGGGGAGACAGTTAAGTCTATTATAACATCATATGCCTCTTGATACTTTGAGAAGGGTAGGGCATTCCTTCTGTGGTGTTTTCCCTTACCCCCAAATGCATCCACTTGTATTCAGTTAGAAGAATTAGACAAACCCAAGTTGTAGTTTGTAGAATATCCCTGTAGTACTCCCTGCTTGTACTTTTCCAAAGTGTTAAGGTTATGAAGGACAGAAAGAGAGGAAATGTTCCAGATTGAAGGAGACTGAAGAGACACTGCAGTTAAATGCAACTGTGATCTCAGATTGATATTTTTAAAAGTTTATTTGTCAAATCAAGATTGAAATAAGGCCGACACACTGTAGTTGTTTGACATAGCTCTTAAATATCTCTTGGTCTAAAAATGTCCCCACTTCTTTTCCTTGTGGTTTACAAAATCAGGTTGTTTGTTCTGTAGAATTTCCCACAGCCTAGAATTTTCTGAGCACTCTCTTTTGAGATAACTGAATGTGCTTCTCTATCTCTGTGTTTCCTGTAAGTTGATGTGTAGGTTGAAAGCACTGCTGTACGTACGTTATTACTGGGAGATTTTTTTTTTTAAGAGATCTGTTTCTGGTACCCACCTATCCTTGGGATCCACCATTCCTGTGGATTCTGATTTAATTGGTCTGGAGTTCTGGTTGTAGGAGTTGTAGGGATTGTAATTAATTAATTAATTTATGTATGTATGTATGTATGTGTGTATGTCTTTTAGGGCCACAGCCACGGCATATGGAGGTTCCCAGGCTACGGGTCAAATCAGAGCTGTAGCTGCCGGTCTACACCAAAGCCACAGCAGCGTGGGATCTGAGCATGTCTGTGACCTACACCACAGCTCACAGCAATGCGAGATCCTTAACCCAGTGAGCGAGGCCAGGGATCGAATCTGTTTCCTCATGGATGCTAGTCGGGCTCATTAACTGCTGAGCCACGATGGGAACTCTGTTGTAGGAGCTTTTAAAAGCTCCCCATTGATTTTAATGTACACCAGCTGAGAATGGTATGATGTGGCTATAAATACCCTTATACAGGGTTACAGAAAAATATTGGCTGCCTTGTTCTTAACTAGAAGGTCATCTAAAGAAACTTGGAGTCATTTGGTCAATATCTACTACTTCTAATGATAGTATCGTGAGCCTTTCTACAAATAGGTACCAGAAGTGCAAATTCTACTTCTACCTGGAGTATGTTTTATGGATGTAAACTTCTCTGTGTCAGTAATTACAACCATGTCTAAGGGGAATTTTTTAGTGTCATTCACTTTTGACTTTAATCAACAAGCAATTGCTTCTTAAATTGAGCAGGTCTATTTGATTTCTCTAAATTGCTGTGAACCTGCAATTCTTGGAATTGCTGTCATCAGCATCGTCTTGTTGGATCTGCTTTGTCACTGTTGTTTTCCTCTGCCCGTGTGTACCTTCGTCATATTTATACAGTGGCATTGTGTGGTTTGGCCCTTGGAGTTCCCAGGATAACCTTGCTTTCCCATGCTATAGCTAGTTCACAACTGTGGAGATGTGCCTGGTTCTTTCCTGTTTAATACCTGGCACACTTGATTTTTCCTGGGCATTAGAGGTCTTTTGATTACTTGCAAGTGGAAGCTGGAGAAGCTGTTGTCAAAGAGTTGACCTGAAAACTTTTAATTACCCTTACTCATTTAATACTTCTGAATTTTGTAGATATGAAATATTTTCAGTTTCCCCCCATTGCTTAACTTTTGTTGGGTAATTTGGGCTACCTTTGCTGACTTGCTTTTAAAAATCATGTTGCTGCCCATGTGCTGAATGAAGTAACAATTTGTAAAACTAATTTTTCCACAGGGATCGTATATAAACTTCTGGTGGTAGCTCATTTTAGGAGGTATTTACCTTTTAAAAATAAAATATTTTAATGTTTGTGTTTAAGCATACCTTTCAGCCCCATTCTCTAGTCCAGTGATTATCAACTTTGGCTGCACCTAAGACCCACTGTGGAGAGCTTCTAAAAATAAATCTTTGAGCTTTACCCCATACCTAATAATTCACACTCTCTAGAATGGGGACTGGACACTTGGATTAAACCAAAAAAAAAAAAGGGAAGACCCCGTCTTAGTCTGCTCTAGCTGCTGTGATAAAACATTGTGGGTGGCTTAAGCAGTAGACATTTATTTCTTACTGTTTTGGAGGGTGGGGAGTCCGAGGTCAAGGTGTGGTGTGGGTCTTCCTTGTAGCTGGTTATCTTTTTGCTGTGTCCTCACCTGGTCAGGGTGGGATAGAGTACAGGGAAAGGCACTAACCCCATCATGGGGGCTCCACCCTTGCAACCTAATTACCTCTCAGAGGCCCCACATCTAAATACCATTACATTGGTGTTAAGACTTCAATTTATAAATTGGAGGAGACACAGTTCAGTCCATAGCAAGCCCGGTATGATTCTGATTTGTATCAAAATTGGAAACTGATGCATGACAGTAGTTAGGCTGAAAAATATGAATGATTACACCTGGGAATCTTGGTAAAATGGAAATTTGGGTTCACTAGGTCTGTGATGGGCCCTTATGTATATAGAACCCATATTTAAGTGAATTATTCTACATCTAAAGATCTGAAAATTTCTGCAGTTTTTAAGTGCATTCAGTTAAACACTTTATAGCTTATTGTTTGGGTAGATCTGAGTCATTTAGTAGAGGTAGAGGTACGTAATAAAATAGTTCTTTTCAGTTTAGCCACATTGGCCTAGTTACATACCAATTCAGTTTCCATTGTTGTGACTTTCAGTAGTTTTCATCTCTTGTGTGGAACACTTTCGTGGCATGTCTTAATCATTCTCTGCCATCCAGTCTTCATGGCTTAGCCGAAGGGAGTTTCTGTTAAAACCTGGGACCATAGACAATGAACTCCTATAATAACATGTGAAAAACATAGTACCTCTCAAAATGGTTTACTTTCAAATGGTTAAGATGGTTACCTTCAACTAAACTTATGTACTCTTACTTGTATTTTATAATTCTCAAAAAACTGAAGTATTATTCACCACCCAAAGATGGTTTTTAAGCTGAAATGTTTGTGTAATAGCATAATAATAAAATGAGATAATTCCTGCTAAACTTCTCTGTAGTGATTGTTCCTTTTTACCAGTTCCACCAACTGTGTATGAGAGTTCCAGGTTCTTTGCATTCTCTCCAGCGCTTCTTACTGTCTGTTATTTTATGTTTAGCCATCCTGGTGGGTGTAAAGTGTTACATATTAAACATTGTGGTTTTAATATGTATTTTCCTCATGACTAATGATATTGAGGATCTTCTCTTATGCTTATTGCTAATTCGTATATATTTTTTAAAGGGTTAGATGTTCAAATCTTATACTCATTTTTAATTGGGTTGTTTGTTCTTTTATTATTGAATTGTATGAGTTTGTATGTTGTACATACAAGCCTCCCTTATCAAATAATGACTTGTAGATATTTTCTCCCATTTGTGGGTTGTCTTTTTCACTTTCTTGATGGTGTCCTTTGTAGCATGAAATTTTTAAATTTTGATGATGGTCAGTCTTTTATTTTTTGTACTTTTGGTGTCAAGTCTGGGACACTGTGGTCAAGAAAATTTAAGCCATGTCTTCTAAGAGTTTTGTAGTTATTAAGTTCTGACATTTAGGTCTTTGATCCATTTTGTGTGATATGATTAATTTTTATATATGGTGTGAGGAGGGATAGCATTTTATTCTTTGGTGTGTGTGAGTGTCCAGTTGTTCCTGCACCAGTTTTTGAAAAGGATCTCCCAGTATTCTTTACTGGGGTGAATAGTGTTGCTATTTAGCATGTAAGACAAGCTAAGAAATCTAGTGTTAAGTCTTGATATATGTATCTAGTTCATCATGTCCTGTCATTTTTACCTCTACCACTATTTCTGTACTCATAATGCTGTCCAAGCTACATTTAGCTATTGTTTAGACTTATGTCATAATGCCAAACTGGTGTTTTCTCACCACTCTTACGCTCCACTCCTGTCATTTTCCAACTTGTGGCTTTTATTTAATGTTATTAATTTTTAAAACACAGTTCACGGTCTTCCTTTTGCTCCTAGGATCAATCTAGAAATTTTGCAGTGTGGCCCGTAGGGCCCTGAAGGATCCCCACCTACTTCTTTAGCCAGTTTTTGCTTTGTGTGCTGTCTTGATACAATCCGTATACTTCTCAGAAGAGTATTTCCGCATATGCTCCCTCTGCCACAGCTACCATTATGCCTGCATCCCATCTGTGTCATTCTGGCTTCTCACCTGTAACTAATCACCATACAAACGTGGTGTTATTTCCTTCGTCTTAAAAAAAAAAAAAAAAGAAGACCAACTTTTGACCCTGTATTTCATTCTGGCTATAATCCCATTTTTTGCATGGGAATGGGAAAGAATTATTTTATACTTGCTATCTCTAACTTCCCTTCTGCTGTTTTCTCTGAACCCACTTCTGTGTGATTGTTGGTCTCCACTGCTCAACTACATTGAAACTTATCTCTGTATTTATCTCCGTGTTACTAAGGCCTGTGGTCGATTCTCAGTCCTTAACTTTCAGTGACATTTGAAATACTTGCTTCACATGGGTTCTCTTTTGGTTCTCCTTGTACCTCATTGGTTCCTCCTTCTTGGTGTTTTTCTCTTGGTCACTGCTAATCTTGGGTCTCTGTGTGTTGGGAAAAGGCTCTGAAGTCAGTCTGCAGCCTGCTGGTGTACATTTTTATTCTCACATTTTGTACCGTTTATATGCTTTACACATGCTTGCTTCAGTCTGGACATCTAGTGTGCCACATACCCACTTACCTCCCAGACATTTCTCCCTAGATGTCTCATAGCTGTTTCTTTGCTTTTCAGGTCTCTGCCTAAATATCACCTTATTGGAGAGATTCTCCCCACCTCCCCGCAATCTGCATCTAAACTGAAGCAACTTCTCCCCTGCTCATCTTTCTTAATTATTTCTAGAAAAATTTTTGGGAGCAGAAGATCACATTTTTTATGGCCTTTTGTTCCCTATCATGTGGCTCCATGAAGCTAGAGTTCATACTTGTTTGGTCACTTTTGTGTCCCCAACACCAAGAGCAGTGCCTGGTACATAATAAGCGTGATTCTGTGTGAATGATTGAGCAAGTGAGTGGATTAATTGGCCTTTATTAGTGCCTCACTCTGGCGTTGCTCCCCTTCCTCAGAAATTTGCATATTCCCTTACCTATCCTTCCATCCATCCCCTTCCTCAGGCTGCTTCTTGTCTTTCACTTTCCCATAAGCATCACTTCCTCATTAGAACTTTCCTGTCCTGGTTCGTGATATAATGAATTACTATTACAGTAATAGTAATTATTTCATAATAGTAATTTTTTCAGTTTGTATTTTTGTATTCTTTGTTAACGTGAGTCTCCTGTTTCCCTCCAACTGCCCCTCCCATTTTGTACTTTGTTAAATCCTAAGGGCCTAGCACAGAGTCAGATTCTTAATAAATGCAGGTGTTTGTTGAAAGAGTAAATGACTATACAAATTAAGGTATTCCTCTCCATGTAACCCATTTGAGTTAGTAAATAACATTTGCGTTAAAAGAAAAGAGAATTAAAACTTAATAATGTCCATAATTTTAAGCTGATGTAGAATCTAGTAAGCGTAAATATAGTTAACATCACTGTCTCTGGCCAAGAATTGACTACTGTGGCCTCCCACTGCTGTGGAAATCTCTGCAGAATCAGCCCTTACTATCAGTGCCTCAACCTTTGCACCCACCCCACACCCCTGCCCCATCTTCCAGCAGTCTTCATTCTAAGCCCAGAAGTTGGTCTTCTGTAAATTCACCCTTTGGTTTTGGGGTTGCCCTCTTTCACATGCCAGCCCTTCATGTATTTGGAGAGTTATCATCCTGCCCTTTCTTATCCTTTATTAAATGCAAAGGTCTCATTTCCTTCCATGGAGAATTTTGAGCTTTTTTGGGCCCATAGAATGTTCCTGAGGAATTTTATATAATGTGTGTTCCAACATAGACCCTGTCTGTGTACCAACCAACAAAGGATTACTTGTACTGCATATTGGAGACTAGAGATGGCAATTTCCAATATATTAATGATATGTTTAGTGTAAGTATATTTATTTAAAAGAAGAACTTTTGCAAATCTAGTTTTACTAACCTTGCTTAATAGTTTAGTTCTGTACTGAGCTCATTATATTATCAAGTAAGTACATATAAATATTAAATAGTTTTGGGAAACTATAGCTTTTTGAGTGCTTATTATTAGCGGGTCAGATGCTTTGTTAATAGATGTAATCCTCAAACAACTTTAGGTACAATTTATCATATATGAAGAGACTGATGTACATGTATCTTAGAAATAAAAGATTTTCTTGATCTCATTGTCACTGTAAACACTGTAAACATATTTAATCGTTCTTAATTTTTCTTTACGCTCTCACAAGATAAAATAACCATATCAGAAAAAGTAATCTCTAATTTCCTCAGCATTTTTAATTGCTAATATCGTCTCATTAAAAGAAAAATACTTAGGCTCTTTTCTTTAAAATACTTAAATATTTAACGATGCCTTGATAATAAATGAGGTTAGAAAACTTATATTTGATTGTTCCAGAACTTGGTAACAATTGAGGACAAACCTTTTTTCCCCCATGGCTATTTACCGTTTTTTGGGGTAAGTTACAAGGATTTTTTTTTTTTTTTTAGTGGATACAGGCCTCTAGAATGACACTTCAATAATAGTAGAAACTTAAATTATTATTATTATTTTTGGCCTTATCTGTGGCCTTAAAGAAGTGTTGCTCAAAAAAAATTAGAAAAATATTTTATCCCAAAGATGTTAATTATCCAAGTTTGAAAACATTTCACCGGAAAGCTTAAATAAAGATTTGTATCTTGACAGTAAGATGACCCTTCAACTTCAGTATTGTTTGAATCAGTGGATGTGTGGCAGATCAGGTAATTTCTTCGCCTAAGTTTCAGTGGGGAGCTTTTGTCTCTTTTTCAAAACTTCTTGTCTATGAAGAATCTAAGCTTAGGATCCAAGACAAGTCTGGATTGGGGATTTGTTTCTGAAGTGTGTTAAAAACTTTCCTGTAGCTATTTGCTTATGAAGTTGCATCAAGTAGGTGCTATGGTTACCATCATTTCTGTGACTCATTCTGCTGGTTCGCAGCCCCTGCACTCACCTGTGTATCCTCTGCTTGTCCGGGCTCTGGTCTTCCATTTCCCCTCATTTGGGTATAGGTCTGCAAGTCTGATATTCTGTCTTGGTGCTTCAGTAGAGTAGCTTGTTGTCCTTTCTGGATAGTTAAGAAATGAGATGATCAACAGAAGTACTTAAGATGGAGATAGCTTAGTTTTTCTTGTCCTTTGTGTTAAACATAATGAGTTTAGAGGATTATGACCACATGTAATCATCAGGATCTGCTAGGCAGGACATCTGTTTTACTTTTTACTCATTACATTGGTGTAGAAATAGCATTCTTTTTTTATGTGAAAATTGTTTTGTGTTCTACCTGGCACTAGTGACTTAATTTTTGAAATATGCTCTCTGGATTAGCACGTGGTTAGTATAAAATTATCTTAGTAGGTTAGTCCTATCTTAATAGGACTGGATATGCATTGTTAGTCTGAAAAATATTTCTTTTCTGTAAAAAAGTTTCTGGGAATGTTTGGATTTTCATTAATTCTAGCCTGCATTAGAATTGTTTATTCAAATATTTCTCCCTTGGTTTTATTTCCAGGTTGCACGTTTTCAAAAACTTCCTAATGCTGAAAATGAGACAATGATTCCTGTATTGACATCAAAAAAAGCAAGTGAATTACCAGTCAGTGAAGTTGCAGGCATTCTCCAAGTAAGTGCGTGGTGGGGAGGAAGTGGGCAGTAAAATGAATCCCTTAGACTCTCTGGATGAATGCTGTCTAGTAGAATTTTTGGCGATGACAGAAATATTCTGTTCTTCAGTGTCCAGTGCAGTAGCCACTACTAAACATGACAATTAAGGACTTGAAGTATGGATAGTTTAGGGGAGGAACTAAATGTAATTTAATTTAATTTTTATTCCTTGAAATTTAAAGAGCTTTGTGTGGCTAATGGATGCCTGATTGAATGGAGCAGCTCTGGATCATTAGCATTGCTGGGGACTGTTAGTGTTGTGTAAGGATTAGTTGGATTAGGAAGATAATCAATTATTAAGATAAGTAGAGGTAGGAGTTTTTTTTTTTTTTTTTTAATGTGTTTCTAAAGTAAAGTAAAAGCTTAAATACAAGTTTAGAACTGCAAATGAACTTTACTTACGCAATTTAATCTCTTGCTAGCTTTAAAAAGCATGATAACATAACATGAAGAAGATGGCTTTAAAAACATGTATTCTTTTTTTAAATTTTTTTTTGCGGGGAGGGGTTGTATTTATACTCTGTTTTAAAACCGCTTTCTTTAAATATATTTAAGTGTTTCAAGACTCATTTATGGAGCCCTATTACAAAGCTTTTGATCAGAGAAACCAATTATTTTAGAGATGCAAGTAATATCATTTTTTAATGATAGTTAAAATCATAAGTCATGAGAGGAAGTGGCTGAAGAATGTAGGTAGTGTTCATAGAACATAAAATGTCCCAAGAACCAGTTCATCTTAACTTTATTATTTTGAGTAATCTAGGAACCACAAATTTTCTGCCTGGAATAATTACACAGTCCAAGCACAATAGCTAATACCAACCTCAGGGTTTTGATAGGCTCAGAGAACGAGGAAGATGCATGGTCTTTTGGAGAAACTGATTTTAGAAAACACAAAATAACAATGAAAACAAAGAAAAGTAGGTAAAATGTACTGATTTTTTGCTTTCTGTAAGTCTTGATTGGTTTGTGTTATTCCTTTTTCCCCATGGAAAAGTCGTAATTTATTTGTCTACTGCACTCTATCTTGTTGCTTACATTAAAAAAGTTTTCAGCTGCAACTCCTATTTGACCCCTAGCCCAGGAACTTCCAGATGCCACAGGTGTAGCCCTAAAAATATCTATCTGTCTGTCTGTCTGTCTGTCTATCTATCTATCTATCTTTAAGAGTTCCCATCCTGACTCAGCGGAAACTAATCTGACTAGGATCCAAGAGGATACAGGTTTGATTCCTGGCCCCGCCCAGTGGGTTAAGGATGCGGTGTTGCTGTGAGCTGTAGTGTAGGCTGCAGACATGGCTTGGATCTGGCCTTGCTGTGTCTGTGGTGTAGGCCAGAGGCTACAGCTCCAATTCAACCCCTAGCCTGGCAACAACCTCCATATGCCATGGTGCGACCCTAAAAAGAAAAAGTTTTTAAAATTGAGGTAAAATTTACATAAAATGCAGTGCCACCATATAAACATACAGTTTGCATTTTGACAAATATAACCATCACCACAATTAAGATGCAGGCCGTTTTCATCACTCCAGAAAGCTTCCCTGTGTTTGTTGCCGTTAATCCCTCTGAGGGCTTCCAGCCCCAGGCAACTACTGACATGCTTTCTGTCACCATAGATTCAGTTTGACTATCCTAGAAATTCTTGTAAATGTGATCATACAGTATGTACTTTTTCTGTGTTTTGTTCTTTTGTTCTCTGCTAGCATTTTCAGTAACTTTTGTATGTAAAATCTCATAGGCCGATCTTCTGAATGGTTTAAACAAATGTGAAGTAAGTCACAGGAGAGCCTTCCATGGCTGGAATGAGTTTGATATCAGTGAAGATGAGCCACTATGGAAGAAGTATATTTCTCAGGTGAGATATTTTTATTTTCTCCCACTGTGTAACTTACATGTAATTTTGTTAATGTTGTCGTTTACATTTGTGAAGTTATTTATGGAGAAATGAAATGAATTTTTAAAAGCTTTTTTTTTTTTTTTTACGTTTCTTTGTCTTTTAGGGCCGCACCCACAGCATAGGGAGGTTCCAAGCTAGGGGTCCGATTGGAACTGTAGCCACTTGCCTACCCCAGAGCCACAGCAGTGCGGGATCTGTGCCAAGTCTGCAGCCTGTACCACAGCTCACGGCAACGCCGGATCCTTAACCCACTGAGTGAGGCCAGGGATTGAACCCACGTCCTCATGGATGCTAGTTGGGTTCCCTAATCACTGAGCCATGACGGGAACTCCTTAAAAGGTTTTTTACCTAAATTTGTTTTTGTTAGAGTTCATGGTTAGGTTGGAATTTCTATAAATTTTGGTGTGCAAATCTTTTAAGGGCTTGTGAATATATCACATGGAAGTGATACTGTTAACAGTAGTTTCCTTTGCAGATCTCTAACTTATGTATTTTTTTATTATAGAAATGCTACTCTTTTTTAAAGTAATATGGCTAACTTAGAAAATTAGTAAAAGTTAAGTAATTTGAATCCAGACCGCCTGGTACACATCCCACCTTTCTTCCTTTCTTTTTTTTCTCTCTTTTTTGGGCTGCATATAGAGTTCCCAGGCCGGGGATCAGATCCGAGCCACAGTTGTGCTGGATCTTTTAACCCACTGTGCCAGGTCAGGGATCCAGCCTGCGTCCTGGTGCTGCAAAGATGTTGTTGATCCCTTTGCACCACAGCAGGAACTCCCCCCACCATTATTTCTTTCTACCTGTGTGCTCTTTATTATTGTTTGAGCCTTATCTGTAACATGGGGATAGTAATCTTAGGAGATGGTAAACTCTTATTTTTAACTATGTTTTTATTAATATTCTAATCTTTTCGTAAAGACTTATGAAGGCTTTTCTTATCTTGATAACATATATTAGTGTGAAAAACTGGCAGACTGCCCAGTTTTTAGCTGGTGGGGTTAGTTTGCCAAATAAATAAATTCTTTTTAATAAAAAACTTTGTAATGCCTTCTAACTTGCAGGTTCTGTTTTTAAAATATCTGTATTTAACTTTTCTAAAGGGTCTTGCCTGTTTATGAGCCCAAATTTACCAGTTTTAACTTTGTTAAATGAATTTGAAGTAGAAAAACTGAATTTTAGAGAATAACCTTGTATCTGTCTTGTTTTTATGGAATATTTTTATATGTATATTTTTATTCTCACATGTGCTGCATTTCCGCATTACTTAAAACTTCAGTAAGTTCACTCTGGATTTATAAATTACAGTGATTTGACTTAACACTAGGCAAAATGATTTAATGTTTTGCTTTCTTGGCCCTGTTTCATAACTAGAGTACCTGCATTGTGGGATTGCTGTGACAATAAAGTGAAACAGTGCCTATAATGTAGCTAGTAGCATAAGCAGTAATTAACAGTAAATGTCAGTTGTTAATCATAAAGCACTGGGTGACTCTTCACTTGTCTGTAGAGAACACTGAATTTGTTCTGCAAACATTTGTCTGGAGCTTGCCAGTTAGCAGGTGGAGTCCTTAGTACCGTAGCACAGCTTTTTTAGGGGGAAATAAAAGGATCATGGACCTCAATCTCAACATGTGGTGGTAACAGCTGACATTTGAGAGCTTTATAGTTTATATGGTGCTTTATTTAGTAGATGAAGAACCTTACGGCTTAAAAACATCAAGGTCACACAAAAGTGGAGTTGGGTTGAAATCCAGGTACTCTGACTCATTTGAATGTGGTGTGGTTTGTCAGCCCTGAACTGTATTGCTGTTGTAGTTTTATTTTGCTTATAGCAGTGATTTTCAATCCTCTGTGCACTTGGAGAGTGCTTTAAAAATGCTAAACCCTGGGCCCTGTGCCCAGAGATTCTGATTTAATTACTCTGGTGTGAACCTGGGCATTTGTTTGAAGTTCATCACATGAATCTGCTGTGCTAGAGAATGGAACCATAAAGGTGGCATCTAATTCTGAGTTAGGATATCCAGGGCTGAGGCTCTCTGCTGGAATTAATTCTTCATGGAGTTACTTTGCAGCTTTGATAGTTATTAGCAGCCTTTCATGAGGGGATCGAACGCATTCTGGCAACAGAGCTCTGACCTTTAAGGAGGAGGATGTCCAACTGGAGTATTTGGGGTGGCTCTCGTGCTTGGTTGTCGAAGAGCTGCCTACTAAGTTGGTGCTGTGGTTTTGTTTCCTTAGATGCTTTTGCCTCTGCTAGATATATGTCAGGAAAACCAGTTTTGAGAAAACCTTTAGCTTTTTCTGTGTTGAGGATCTTACTGTCTGCTCTTACCTGCTCTGGGGTTATGCCCATGGTATGTGGCTCAACCACCGAATGTGCACCAATTTACTTAATACAGGAATGCTGAAGAATGTGTGAATTCCATAATTTAGAGTTCTGCCCAGTGCTTAATGTGGTTCTTCACATTCTCCTGGGGCTAGATTATTTTATTCTAGCGCCAGTAGAAATTCATTCAGAACATCTATATTGATTAAATTAATATACTAAAATACATATGCATTGTAAGGAATTGGTAAATTCTTAAAGTAACAGTGCCCCAAAAGTTTCTTTTTTAAGCTTTTGCCATGGTGGCACACAACTGTCATATAAAACTGTTGAATTGCTGTTTGTTTTCACTTTCAGTTTAAAAATCCCCTTATTATGCTGCTTCTGGCTTCTGCAGTCATCAGTGTTTTAATGCATCAGTTTGATGATGCCGTCAGTATCACTGTGGTAAGAAAAAATATATATATTTTTAAACTGTTAGTTTATCATATAAATTAGGATTAACTTTTATCTTAGAAAATGAATTGAGAAATGTTTCTTCAGGTTTTTTGGTTAAAATCCAAATTCTGATTATAGTTGTAGTGATCTCAGGTAATGTTCAAGTGTCTGTGATTGGCATACCCAAAGAATTATTTAGCAGTCTGATAATTTCACAGATATTAAATATTTTATAAGTAATTTCCAGTTAAATATTCAATTTATTTTACTTTACAGTTGAGAATATGTTTTGATTAATTATGAATTAAAGCCTGACATTCTTGGAATTGAAAGTATTATTTAACAAATATTTATTCATACATACTATAAATGCATACTTGCTATTTAAGATTTTATTCTTTTCTGCTGGGTTATTTTGGCTTTCCTTGAAAGTTTCCTCATCACTTTTTTTCTCTTGCCCTATTTCATTTTAGTATAAAAATACATAGCGAGTACAAGCATTGGTTAAATCAGGTGTGTGTTATGCTTAAGAACGTAGTAGAAATAAGTGTAGAGCTATGATTCTTGAGCTCTCACTTGTGGACTCCCGCAAGTCTCTGAGATTCTTTCAGGGAACATGTGAGGTCATCAGAACTATTTTCATAATACCAAATCAATGGCGTAAATGTGATGGCGGGTAAAACTGTTAGAGCTTTGGCTTGAGTCAAAATAATGGCACCACACTATCTAGCAGTCATTGTTTTCTTTCATTGTTTCTCTTAGCAATGTTTTTGATAAAACAGTAAAAATTAATTTCATTAAATCTTGATCCTTAAGTACATACCTTTTTAATGTTCTCTGTAGTGGAATGGGAGGTACATAGTAGAGAGTATGATGATAATCTCAAGGAACGGCCCTGTGCTGAGCTAAACTAGCCTTTTACTTGAAAGAATGACTGTGATAGACAACTTTGGTTATTAAGACTTGGATAACTGGGCATACCTTTTTTTTTTTGAAAGTCAGTGAAATGAGCCTATCACTACAAGAAAAATAACTGATAGAATTTGTTGCTAATGGTAAAATTTAAGCTTTCAAGTGATAATTAGAATTTTGCAAAAATTTTATGCATTATTTTATGCTGGGTAGTATGTGAGTATTCTAATGAGATTGGTAGTGATTTCATTGAATGTGATTTTATTATTATTATGAAATGTGTCAACACTTGAAAGATTTGAATAACCAAATGAATTAATCTTTTCTAAATGACCAGTGCGTGATGGTACAACATATTTGGTGATAAAAGATCCATTCAAGATACAAAAGAGATCAGTAGATTTTAATATATAATTATGAAAACTTCATTGATAAAGTTTTAGATTCTACATTGCAAATTGGAGTTCCCGTTGTGGCGCAGTGGTTAACGAATCCGACTAGGAACCATGAGGGTTCGATCCCTGGCCTTGCTCAGTGGGTTAAAGATCCGGCGTTGCCGTGAGCTGTGGTGTAGGTCACAGACGCGGCTCGGATCCTGCGTTGTTGTGGCTGCGGCTTAGGCCAGTGGCTACAGCTCCGATTAGACTCCTAGCCTGGGAACCTCCACATGCCGCAGGTGCGGCCCTAAAATGACAAAAGGCAAAAAAAATAAATAAAAATAAAAAAAAAATACATTGCAAATTATTTTAAAGTAACTAACACTCGTCTGATTTTGGTGTAGTAACTAAGAATAATACTCACAGTCATCTGAAAAGGCTTTTAAAAATACTTCTCACTTTTCCAGTAATATCTGTATGAGGCTGGATTTTTCTTCATATATACAAAAGATTGAACGCAGAAGCAGATATGAGGATCTAGCTTTCCGTTAAAGCAGACAGTAAAGATAGGAAAATTGAAAACACTGCCTTACAAATTTTTTGGGGGGAGATACATTTTTCATAAAAAATGTATGTGTTAATGCGTAATGGGTTTATTATTTTTGTAGATGAGTTAATAAGTAGAAATTAAAACTGAGCAATTGAAAAAGTATTTAATAATGGTAAATATCAGTAGCTGTAACATAAACAGCTGAGGCCTGAGCTAGTCCCCAGTTCGTAAGAGCATAAGAAGGATCCTGAGATCTGGGAGTTTGAGAAGCTGTCCTGGGGAGTCGGGCTCACTCTGAGTTGTGGGTTTCTTCCCTCCTAGGCCCAGAGGGAGAGTTCTGATTCCTTCCCCAGCTGCTCTGTGCTTAGTGCTGGTGTCTTGGGGCTGTAGCTAGAGCCAGGAATATCAAGTATGATTAACAGTTTTTTTAGAAATTACAGTGTCTAATTTAAAAGATTGTTTCTTTGTTTTGTTTAGGCAATACTTATTGTGGTTACAGTTGCCTTTGTTCAGGTGAGTAAGTGGCCTGTTTTGACAACATAAAAATGCTATATTTTAGTTAATTGCTTAAAAAAATTAAGGTGACTTATGTTAAAATAAGGGGGATCGTTTTGTTGGTTAGAACAGTTTGTTCTTTGTTTTTCAAAATAATTTCAGAAGCAATGACCCTCCAAGGAAGTTTGTGGGACTAAGTGACTTCTTTGATTTAGGTAGTGGCATGCAGAAAATCTAGTTAAAGATATCTGGTGTTAAAGATATCTGGTGTTAAAGATATCTGGTGTTAAATCTGGTGTTAAAGATATCTGAAGCAGATGGAAGCAAAAAGTACAGTTATAGAAATAAAATCCAGCAATAGACTTTTAATTTTTCCAGTTAAAAAATTGGGCCAGGGTTCAAATTTCTCATTTCTCAGTGGAAGGAGATATTCTGATCTGGATTGAACTCTCTGTTCAGCACAGATATTGAAACAGTAAGGAAAATGTATGAAAAAGGAATATCTTTTTAAAAATTAGTGTGAATAATGTGGAGATAATGTGTGGATTTCTGTTGACAAGTAACGACATTAATGAAAACATAGGCTTATATTTAGTTTCATATTTATTTAAATATCTGATAACTTAGGCAGATTTTAGAACAATGTTGGTAGGTCTCATTGGATTTAGTTAAAAGTTTTAAAGCATGGTTAATAAGACTAGATGGATTAGTTTAGTTAAGGGAAAAATGTCATATGATCATGAAGTTTGTGTTGTTTTGAATCTTAAGACTGTATTTTAAATGGCTATGGTTATTTTCACATCTGTGATTTATTCCTTGGGTATTTCCTGTCATTATCCAGGCATTCTATAGTAATCTCTAACTTAGCAGTTTGTTTCATAGTAACCCAGTTTAGAAAAGCCAGGTGGAATCAGATTATGTGCAGCAAGTTTGTGAGTTCCATTAGTACACCATTAGGGATTCTGTATCTGGGGAATCCTCTAGCTTAGAACAGATAAAAGTTGCCTTAGGGCATGTGAAGGGCTTAGTTTGGCAGAGGTCCTTCCAGGCTGGGCATCATTCAGCATAGCTGTTCATTTGCTCGTGGGGCAGTATGACACACTAGATCAGTAACCGGAACCCTCTTGCATCTTTAATAAAGCCTTAGATGTATGGAGTGGCTTCTTTCAGGATTCCTACAGTATCACTGTGTATGGAAGACTTTTGTAGCTTGTTCTTTTGGTAAAAGTAGCCCCCACTCTCAAAAATAAAAATCCTGCAAAATTGCTATTTTAACTTACTCAGTATGGGATTTTTATACAAAGATATCATGTTATACACCTGAAATGTAATGGCTAAAACCATCTGCCAAATGTCTTTATGACAAATTCATTTGAAGGAAAACGTTAATGAAAAGCCCAGTTTCAGGTTGTAGGTCTTATTTCTTAAACAGATGTGAGCCCTTTTCCCAAATATGCTTATGAAACAACAATATTCTATAAACAGTAATTAAAAGTCCTCTCTACAAATACCCTATTTACGTCACTTGGGCTTATCATAATGCTTTGTCCAAAAATTCAAAAATCTATCAGATAGATAAAGTCTTATTGTTTTATCATTATTTATACTTGTGTTTGTACTTGCGTTTTAGGAGGAGAGTGCTTTTTATATTCTTTTATCATTTATGGCTGCCTCTCCCCCTCCTGGTCTGCATTCCGCATTCCAGTGCACACCCTTGCAGCTATAAATAGCTAATTGTTCTGTATAGTTAGTTATATGTTGACGCCACCTTACAATAAATCTAAAATTTAACTTTTAGGTATTCATTTGAGATGGCTGTCAAGTTTTTTGGTGGTGTCTTGAAGGATCATTTTGATATAGAGGTATCTTTGTAGTTGTAGGGAGTAAAAGCTAAGTCTGAAGAGGGAGGTAAAGCTCAGGTGTCTTCTGTGTCATTTATTACTAGGATCTAGGATTGGTGAGTACTTTCTAGCCTTTTATGGAATTTTGGGGTAAAACTTCAAGATTCCTTAATATCTTTGGTATGGTTGGGGGAGGGGTGTCTTTGTAATTTTTTTTTTTTTAATTGACGTATAGTTGACATTCACTGTTGTTAGTTGCAGGTACACTGCATAGTGATATTTGCATCATGATAAGGCTAGTAACTGTCTGTCCCCATACACAATTATTGTAGTGTTATCGACCATGTTCCTCAAGCTGTATACTACACTGGATATCTTGTGATTTTTATCTTTACAGTTTTGCCCTACTCTCATATTTGTTCCTCTTGCCGAAGTAAAGACTAATTTAATTCTAAGTTATTCTTAAATAGCTTCGCATTTTCTATGTGAAAACACTTGTGATGGGTATGAAGTTTTGACTAGTACCAGCACTGCAGTCATTTCAAAACACTTTCTGACTTTCACACCTACTTTCCCTATTCCTCCCATTTTAACCTTAGATCTAAAGATTGGTGTGCTTTGTCCCAGTGCAGACATGAGACAAAAATAGCAGTGATGTGGCGTGAAGCAAGACTGCCCCTGGAAACTGGACTAGACAATATAGTCAGGGGGCGAGTGTCTGTGACCCTCAGCTGTGATTATACAGATGGAGGGAGGCTGGAGCCTCACAGAATTAGGGTTCTGAGCATTTCCCCTTCCGGATAATTCAGAGTCATGGGAAAAGGTGTCTGTCAGGGTGGGGCTGCCACATCTCACTCCTTGTTTAATGCGTGTTAAAGCAGACTTAATCTCACAAACCTTTACGGTGACCACGGGCCTGAGTCTGTATTGTCAGTGTTGTTTTGCAGTCCATTGTCTTTGACTTCCTTGGTCATTAAACACTAAAAGTAAAATTAGCTTAATTATGAGGCTCAATGATCATAACTTTTTTCCTCTGCGTGGCTGCTCCTGTGGCATATGGAAGTTCCCGGGCTAAGGATTGAATTGGAGCTACAGCTGCAGGCCCTACACTACAGCCAGGCAGTGTGGGGAGCCCAGCCAGATCTGTGACCTATGCTGAGCTAGCAGCAATGCCAGATCCTTAGCCCACTGAGTTAGGGATCAAACCCATATCCTCATGGAGACTATGTTGGGTTCTTAACCCACTGAGCCACAATGGGGACTCCTGACGTTGACTTTTAATGACTGAAAATTATACACTCTTTGGACACAGTAACCAGTTTTCATCGTTTTCTTATAATAACTTGACCTTAGGTTAGCACACTGAATATTAAACTATTAAACTGGGAATACTTAATTATCAAAATGTTTAGTCAGTATAATTTAACATTATTTAACAAGGGACAAGCTTTTATGTGTAGGAAAGTAAGCACAAGTAAAGGAAAAGATGAAAACTGGAGATTTTAAAATAATGGTCGAGGTCAAATATTTGTTTAACATGGCATATGTATTTACAGACATACATATTTGCATCTCATTATAATTGTATTTTCTTAATATTCTTTTTTTTTTTTAAATAGGAATATCGTTCAGAAAAATCTCTTGAAGAACTAAGTAAACTTATGCCACCAGAATGCCATTGGTATGATTCTTGTTTCTGACACTCATTTTACGTATTGAATTGAATGTGACTATAGTCAGTTGAATGTGACTAGTACAGTATACATGTGGCCCAAGGTGTGTCTAAACATAAGGTAGAAACCATTAATCCGACATGAAAAATTCACTCTCTATTCAGTATAGCAAGTTATACTATTAAAACTTTAGTTCCTTCTAGCTTTGTAATTCTCGAGGTGTGGATTTGTTCAGCAGGTACTTTTTCGTGTGTGACTATGTGCCAGACACTGTTGTGGACACAGTGATACATAATCAGCAGATCCAGGTGATTCAGAAGTTTTCTAATTTCTTTTCTTTTCTTTTTTTTTCAGTTTTCATTTTGCATTGGAAAAACTAGTCAGTTTTTTCAGAGCTTTTTTTTTCTTTATTAAATCATCTGAGCATCTTAATTAACAAGAGCACAAAAATAAATCTTTTCAGGTTTCTGTAATTGACTTACCTCCTTAGAAATGGTGATAATACTATATATTTTCCCTCAGGCAAGTTCACTGGAAGGAATTTTTTTAAATAAGTTACCTGGCTTTCTTTCCTCAAGCTGTAGTTGTTTCTGTTTTGTGTTACAGTGTGCGTGAAGGAAAATTGGAACATACGCTTGCACGAGACTTGGTTCCAGGTGATACAGTTTGCCTTTCTGTTGGGGACAGAGTTCCTGCTGACTTGCGCTTGTTTGAGGTGAGTTTGATATCCTGATTTGTTTGGGCTGTTCTAACAAAATAACACAGAAATTTACTTTTCATGGTTCTGAGGCACCAGTATAGTTGTATCCTGGTGAGGGCCCTCTTCCTGGTTCATGTCTGGTGCCTTCTCCCTGTGTCCTTACATAGTGGAATGGGCTAGATAATTCTCTGGGGTCTGTTGTAACAGCAGTAATCCATTCGTGAGGGCTCCACCCTCATGGCCTGAGCACCTCTGAAGGGTCCCACTTCCTAATACTATCCTCTTGGGAGTGAGGATCTCAACATAAGAATTTGGGGGTGGGAGTTCCCTTCGTGGCTCAGTGGTTAACGAGTCCGACTAGGAACCATGAGGTTGCGGGCTCGATCCCTGGCCTTGCTCAGTGGGTTAAGGATCCGGCGTTGCCGTGAGCTGTGGTGTAGGTTGCAGACGTGGCTCGGATCCCGCGTTGCTGTGGCTGTGGCGAAGGCCGGCAGCTACAGCTCCTTTTAGACCCCTAGCCTGGGAACCTCCATATGCCGCGGGTGCAGCTCTACATAAAGGCAAAAAAAAAAAAAAAAAAAAAGAATTTGGGGGTGGCACAGACTATAGACCATTGGTAGCCTATCTGTGAGAAGTAAAAGTACTTGAATGTAGATTTTAGGATGTGTAAGCAGTTTTAAGGATTAATATCATTAACCTGAACATTTGGTTTTCTGGTTTATAAAGTGACATATCTAAGCATTTTTTTTTCCTTCTTAAAATGTGTCTTTCTTTCCCATGGAGTCTTTTGAGGTGTCCTTTTAGTGAACTGGCAGGTGTTTATGGAAGTGAGTGTTAGGCATTGTGGGAGACACAAAGATGGTGTGATAGAATTCTTGCCTCAGGGAGCAGACTGTTGGTATACACAAATCGCTCACCGTAAGATAAGACGAAACTTGGTAAGTGAAGGAGAAGCACAAAGAATGGCGTATGAAAATTTAGAGAAGGGAGAGGTTGACTTCTGATTTGAGTGAAATGAGACAATGCCTCAGGCACCATTGCTTTGGTGGTGCTGACTGGAAGGTAGCGTGGACAGAGGTGGAGCAGCAGCAGTGTCTAGCTGATGTGAGTGTTCGAGTATGCGATACAGCTGGAGTTAGGTTAAAGGCAGGAAATGTGGGGTAGCATCAGAATTGGGAGGGAGGACTCTGGTTACAAAGCTCCACTTCAGATTTTGTTGGTTGGGATTTAGCTTTGAAGGTCATACCCAACGGGCAAATGGTGTTCCCTTTCATCTTGCTGTCATTATTGAAGGGATGGAAAATGGGAGGTAGGCACATAGCCCATTAGCATCTTTTTTACTCATTTCTTCTTTCTTCCTCCTCTTCCTGATACTTAGTTTATGACACGACCTTGAATTATTCTTTCTTAGAGATGTGGTAAGCCTGTCACTTGATATAAATCATCTTCCTCTCCCGATAAGAACCCTGATTTGAATTCATGAATTTTTTGTCACCACTTAATTCTAGACTGCTTCTCTTCTAATTTAGAAGCAGACCTACTCAGTGGGATGGTCAGAATACGCTGTTTCCCTTCCCATTGTTTAAACTTTTTTTTTTTTGTTTTTTAGGGCTGCACCCATGGCATATGGAGGTTCCCAGGCTAGGGGTCTAATTGGAGTTAAGCTGTTGGCCTATGCCACAGCCACAGCAGTATCAGATCCCAGCTGTGTCTGCGACCTACACTACAACTCATGGCAACGCCATTGAGAGAGGCCAGGGATCCAGCCCACAACCTCATGGTTCCTAGTCAGATTTGTTTCTGCTGCACCACGACAGGAACTCCCGTTTGAACAATTTGAGCAGTGTTAGTGACACAGAAACTTCAAAACACCATTTGACTTGGTAAAATATTTCTGCGTTTTTCATTTAAACAAGGGTTAATTGAGAATTGGTTATGTCAAAGTTCGAATGCAAATAGAAAAAACTTATCAGAATATGGATTGTTACATCTTTTATCCATTCATACCTATTGAAGACTTGCTATGAATTTAATGAGAGGGGCGTTTTGACATTTTAAATCCGGATGCTATAAAAATTAGAAGTATATGCTTTGTGGAGTAATTGATTAGTTGTGATTATTTTTTCCCTACTTACTAACTTTTCAGACACTTCATCAGCTCATGTTTGTTCCAGTTAATCCACTTTACGAATATGGTTGAACATCTTTAATTTCCTCTATCACTTCTCCGCTGTATTCATTTTACCTACTACCTGGTACCATACACAACTGCTTTGCTAGTAGATCGAGACGTTCCCTAAATGAGTATTTCATGCTGCTTCTAGATTTAAATGTACCAACTTAAGATATAAGAAAGCTGATAAGGTCAATTTCTCTTTTGAGTACAAAGGGAGGTTACTAGCCTTTTGTAATTAAATTGGCTCATTGGAATATTGTTTGCTGAATTTGGCTGTGATGAATGATTTTATAAGGCTAGCTGGCTATTTGATATTACCTCATAAAACAATCTCTTCATTACAGTGTAATGGAAACAGAAGACTCTTTAAGATAATCTTGGGATATTATTATTATTTTGTTTTGTTTTGATTTTTTTTGCTTTTATGGTGGCTCCGGTGGCATATGGAAGTTCCAGGCTAGGGGTCGAATCAGAGTTGTAGCTGCTGGCCTACGCCACAGCAGCTTTGTGAATCTGAGCCGCGTCTGTGACCGTGTATTACACCACAGCTTAAGGCAATGCCAGATCCTTAACCCACTGAGTGAGGCCAGGGATTGAATTCGTGGATACTAGCTGGGTTTGTTACCACTGAGCCACAATGAACTCCCTTGGAGTATTATTAAATTCTCAAAAAAGGAATTAATAATGTTTTATTCCACTGTGGAAAAAGCAAGCCCCAGGACTTCTGCAATGTAGTTCTCTTCTTGTGGACTTGGCCCCAGGCCAGAGCTTCTAATTTAGCATTGTCATTGCTGCAATTCTATAGAGTTCCTCCTGACATAGTTTCAGCGGTTCAGGTTTTGGGTGTAGATCTTGCCTGGGCCTTCAGTAACATCTTGTTAGCATGTTCAGTGACCTGACTACTATATAACTTTTATCTGGTGTTTTCTGAATGTGTCTTAAGTTAGTCCAGGCTGCCATAATAAGACACTGTACCCTGAGTGGCTTAACAGACATTTATTACTTACGGTTCTAAGGGCTAGGAAGTCCACAGTCAGGGTCTGGCAGGTGAGGGCTCTCTTCTTGTCTCCCAGTCTTTTTGCTGTGTCTTCATGTGGTGGAGGGAATAATCTCTGTCTCTCCCTCTTACAAAGCTACTAATCCTTTAATGAAGGCCTTACCCACATGACCTTGTCTAACCCTGATTCCTCTAAGGCCCCATCTCCAGTTATCCTCAAGTTACGTTGGAGATTAGAGCTTCAACTTGAACTTCAGGGGGATACAGTTCAGTCTAGCAGACACTTTTTAAAGAATACTAATAGTGACAACTTTTTTTCTTGCTTGAGTCAGTTTTCCATAGCCAAAGAACAAGTCAATATCTGTTGGTTGCGGTAAACTTACCAACATAGGAACCTTAGAATTACTTGTTGAGCCAGGACAGTAAAACTTAGAGGAATTGAGCCACAGGCATGTTTTCCAGTTTTTTCTCCTGAGGATTTTAATTTTTTTTTTCTTTTTTTTTTTTGTCTTTTTGCCTTTTCTATGTCCGTACTCACGGCATATGGCAGGTCCCAGGCTAGGGGGTCTAATCAGAGCTGTAGCCACCAGCCTACACCACAGCCACAGCAATGCGAGATCTGAGCCGTGTCTGCAACCTACACCACAGCTCACGGCAATGCCGGATCCTTAACCCACTGAGCAAGGCCAGGGATCGAACCCACAACCTCATGGCTCCTAGTCAGATTCGTTAACCACTCAGTCACGACAGGAACTCCTGGATTTTAATTTTAATTTTTAACAGTAAAGAGTAGAGGCACCTATGGCCAGTTAATTGGTGGTAGCCAAGAAATTAGTCGGACAATGACTTTAGATGAAGCATTCATAAAGTTTATATATGTTTGCATAACAGTATATTTTGCCTTTTTTGGAAGCAAGTCATATTTTCATAATGTTTCAGGTAAAGTCTATTTCAATATTTGAACAGAGAATTCTTTGTAAGCAAAAACAGGGTAGAAGTCAGAGGAAAGAAGGGTTTCTTTTATCTGTTGAGAATATTTTACTATTTTTGCTAGAACTTTCTAACTAAGCCCAACACATTGCCTGAAACGTAACAAGATTTTCTTTCACTTGGAGTTTTGGGTATTAATTCTATTGGCGCTTTCTTTTGTGGCTCACATGCTTAGGGTTATTAGCCATATTGTCCTTTAAAACTGTCTTTAAGATCTATACACAGAGTACAGTTGCCATCTTTTTTCCCCCCAAAGCCCAGTTTTTGACATGATAATTTTCTAAATGTATCAGACCTCTTTTAGAAAACTACCCCTTACATGGTTGAGAGTCAAGAACCCATTTTTATGACACTGGATTATTAGACCATTAAACTTGGTAGAAAGGTTGTTTCCACTAGAAGTCAAGGTCTGCTGGGGCCAAGCTTGGAAGTGTAAACTTAGAACCAGTCAGTTGGCATTATGTAGTGACCCTTTTTACTTCAGTAATCCATGCACTTTGCTATAGGGTAGAAGTTTGGCTCAGTGGGTAGTTTTTGATATCTTTATTTTATTATTTTATTTTTTGTCCTTTTTTTATTAGGGCTGCACCTGCAGCACATGGAAGTTCCCAAACTAGGGGTCAAATCAGAGCTGCAGCTGCCAGCCCATGCCACAGCCACGTGGGATCTGAGCCGTGTCTGCAACGTACGCCACAGCTCACGGCAACGCTGGATCCTTAACCCACTGACCGAGGCAAGGAATGAAACCCAAGTCCTTATAGATACTAGTCAGATTCATTTCTGTTGAGCCACGATGGGAACTCCAGTTTTTGATATCTTTAGGGTTGTTCCTTCTTGTTCCTTAGTTCCCAGGGCAAGTGAAAATCAAAGGTAGTTAGTGAGTGTGATGGATCATGCACAGATCTACTTTGGCTGCCTACCAACTGAAGGAGTCAGAGATAGCCTCTGACTGCAACCTCAGTTAGACATTAGGTTACATTCTTGCACACTCTTTAGTTAGTATCTATTAGCAAGCAGCTTCCTCTCTGTTGAGTAACTCCATTAGTGGAGCTGTCTTTCTGTGTCAGAACATTCTGACACCCTGAGTTACAAAATAAATTTTCCATGTACTCAGTGAAAAATGTGATATTATGACAAAACACAGATTCTGATTTGGTTTGCTATGCTTTTTTCAAACACTTGCTAGCAGACAAGCATGTAGTGATAGTTTTTGGATTTTTTGTTTTTTCCTTTCTTTTTATGGCTGCAGCTGCAGGTCTACGCCAGATCCTTAACCCAGTGAGTAAGGCCAGGGATTCTACCTGCATCCTCACGGTAAATATGTCGGGTTCTTAACCCACTGAGCCACAACAGCAACTCCAGTAGTGATATTTTAAAATGATAGGCAATTTTGGCAAAATGTAATCCTTCTCTTTCGAAATCAGTCTGTGTTATGAAGTCATTCTAGCCACTCAGTAAATACTTGAGTACTGTGTATAAAATACTGTACAAGGCTTCGAGGCTAGGAAGTGAAAAAGACATGGTTTTGTGCCCTTTCTGCTGGGAGACACTGGCTTGCAAACGGAGTAAGTCAAAGAATAAAATGTGTCTGCTTATGAAATGAATTGACCTCGTGAGTTTAGGTAAGCTACTTACTATTTTCAGACCTTAGCTTTCTCACTATAATGCATCCTAACTTTTAATATGCATAACTAGAATCATCTGAGTTCTGTTTTGGCAGGTAAGGGGTCGGGCTGAGATTCTGCATTCCTAACTAGCTCTTAGTCTCTGCCAAAAGTACTGGTACATCCACCACATATTAAAATATTTTTTTTGGAGTTCCTATCATGGCTCAGCAGTTAACTAACCTGACTAGTATCCATGAGGATATGGGTTCAATCCCTGGCCTTGCCCAGTGGGTTAAGGATCCGGCATTGCTGTGAGCTGTGGTGTAGGTCACAGATGTGGCTCAGACCCTGCATTGCTGTTGCTATGGTGTAGGCCAGCAGCTACAGCTCCGATTCGACCCCCAGCAAGGGAATCTCCATATGCCATGGGTGTGGCCCTAAAAAGACAAAAACATTTTTTTTTAAAGACAGCTTTCTTGAGATATATAATTCAATTCCAAACAATTTACATGTTTGAAATATACAGTTCAGTGCATTCAGTGGTTTTCAGAGTTGTGCAATTGTTACCACAGTCTAACTGTAGAACATTCTCATCACTCCAGAAAGAAAGGCCTTCCCGTTTAGCATTCACTGTGTTCTCCACCCTGCCTCAGAGCCTGACAGCCACTAATCTGCTTGTTTTGCCTGTATTCATGTACCTATTCTGGATGTTTCATATAGGTGGAACTATATGCTATATAATTTTTTGTATCTGACCTTTCTCAACTAACCCAGTGTTTTCAGGGTTCATCATGTAGCATGTGTCATTACTTCACTGCCTTTTACTGTTAAATATTATTCCATTGTATGTTACATACTACACAATGGTGAATCCGTTTACACTTAAAGAATTTCTGGTAGATGGAGTTCCCATCATGGCACAGCAGAAACAGATCCAGCTAGGAACCATGAGGTTGCGGGTTCAATCCCTGGCCTCACTCAGTGGTTAAGGATCCGGCTTTGCTGTGAGCTGTGGTAGAGGTTGCAGACGTGGCTCAGATCTGGCGTTTATGTGGCTCTGGTGTAGGCCGGCAGTAGCAGCTCTGATTAGACCCCTAGCCTGGGAACCTCCACATGCCGCAAGTGTGGCCCTAAAAAGACAATAGCCAAAAAAAAAAAAGAATAATTTCTGGTAGAGAAAGACTTTCTTGTGCCATTTTGATATTTGTTTTCTATATATGTTACATTTTTAATATTTCTGACTTCTTCCAGTCTTTCCTTTTTGTGTTTGATTCAGTTATTCATTCATTTATTTATTTATTTTTGTCATTTTAGGGCTGCACCTGCGGCATATGGATGTTCCCAGACTAGGGGTCTAATTGGAGCTGTAGCTGCCGGCCTACACCACAGCCACAGAAATGCCAGATCCGAGCCACGTCTGTAATCTACACCACAGCCCACGGCAACATCGGATCCTTAACCCACTGACTGAGACCAGGGATCGAACCTGCAACCTCATGGTTCCTAGTTGGATTCGTTTCTGCTGCGCCACGATGGGAACTCCTGATTCAGCTTTTAAAGAGTGTGCTCTGGGAGTTCTGTTTTGGCGCAGTGGAAGGGAATCTGACTAGTATCCACGAGGATGTGGGTTCAATCCCTGGCCTTGCTCAGTGGCTCAGGGATCTGGCATTGCCTTGAGTTGTGGTGTAGGTGAAAGATGCAGCTCAGATCCCACGTTGCTGTGGCTGTATCATAGGCTAGCAGCTGTAGCTCTAATTTGACCCCTAGCCTGGGAACCTACATATGCTGTGAATGTAGCCCTAAAAAGCAAAAAAAAAAAAAAAAAAAAAAAGTATACTTTGACCACCTCCTCAATTCTTTTTTCTGTATATTTTTTTACTTATTTTCTTAGTGGTTATCATAGAGATTACAGTTAACATTTTAAATTTATAACAGTACACTTTGAAATGATTCCAGCTTTACTTCAGTAGCGTAAAAAACTTTGCTCCTATACAGCTCACTTTTCCAGCCACCTCATGTTGTTGTCACAGATTACATCTTTTTTATACCCTGTGCCCATTAACATAGGTGTGTAAGTGTTTAACATATTTGTCTTTTAAATTAGAATAAATAGAACAATTATAACTCAAAAAGGAATAACCTATACAGCTACCTTTACTGAAAATAAACACATTTATTTATTTATTTAACTTACACACACACACACACACACACACACACACACACACACACGGTATTCTTTATTGTAAACTGTGAATAGCAAATTAAATTTCAGGGAATGCTTTCATTGATTTTGTTTTGTTTTGTTTTGTTTATGGGGTGCTTGCAGCATGTGGAAGTTCCTGGGCCAGGGATTGAACCTGTGCCTTGACAGTGAGTTTTCGTTAAGCTATTTATACTGATAACAGAATGAACCATTTAAAAAGATGAGATTTATTCCCCACCCCCTCCACAAAGGGTCTACTTTGTGTGTCAGATTTTGTTGACTTAATTTCATTTTTACACATGATTGCACTTATTCTGGCCTACCGTCTTAACGTAATGGATATGATAAAAGGTTTGGGTAATTGCTAGAAGGCAGGATATTTGTGGAAGAAGTGATGGTTACAAACTCCTTACGTGTTAAGTATAGCAGAGAGCCCTCAAACTTGAACTTAAATGGAATGCTTTATGTTCCCCAAGGCTGTGGACCTTTCTGTCGATGAGTCCAGTTTAACAGGAGAAACAACACCGTGTTCCAAGGTGACAGCTCCTCAGCCAGCTGCAACCAATGGAGATCTTGCCTCAAGAAGTAACATTGCCTTCATGGGAACATTGGTCAGATGTGGCAAAGCAAAAGTATGTTTTCTTTCTTGTTTTGAAGATAACACTTCCTTCGTTTTCAACTATTTGTGTTTTCAGTTCTTCTGGGGCTAGTTTTATGTGACTATTTTTAAAATACATGACTCGTATATATGACATACAGAGTACAGACTTGTGGTTGCCGGGGGTGGGGGGAGGACTGGGAGTTTGGGGCTAGTAGGTGAAAACTATTACATTTAGAATGGAGAAGCAGTGAGGTTTTGCTGTACAGCATAGGGAACTATATCCAGTCTCCTGGGATAGACCCTGATGGAAAATAATATTTTAAAAAGAATCCATATTAAAAAAAGTGATGAAGAAATGATGGAATCGTACCTAATCTTTGGCAGCTCTTTGTGAGACTAAGGAAGAACCGGGTCCCTGAGGTGTGTTGTGTCTGTAGCCCTCAGGACCTGTTTGTTTGTTTGTTTGCTTGTTTGTTTGATGGCCGCACTTGCAGCATATGGAAGTTTCTGGACCAGGTACTGAGTCTGAGCCACAGCTGCAACCTACACTATGGCTGCAGCAGTGCTGGTTCCTTTAACCCACGCTACTGGGCCAGGGATCAAACATGTGCCTCTGCAGAGACCTAAGCCACCACAGTTCGATTCTAACCCACTGTACCACAATGGGAACTCCCTTTTTTTTTTTTTTTTTTTTTAAGATAGAAACAGTGGGTCGTGAATATATTCACTACTGGTTAAATGAAATTTTAATTTAGTTGATATGATCCTGGCTATAATGTTCTGACTACATATCACTCACCTACTGTTTGATTTTAAATATTTTATTTCTTGGATTCTAATATTATACAAATATAAAGGGCATCATTCAACAGCATTTGAGGGGGGAAGAAACTACATTAAATGTCTCTATTGACTGTAAGACAAATTCAAGTTTTAGAAATATTAATATAGGCAAAGAAAAGGGCCTCAAGATTGAGTCAGTAATAAGCTTAATGAGATCTTTGTTTTCAAGGTTGTGTCATAAATACTCATGATCTATTGTAATATCAGAAGTAAATTTGCCAAGGGAACGTTGGAAACATGTCATACATGTTGACTATGGTCAGCTTTAGAGAAAGGGAATGAGGGGCTTTTTTTTGGTTGAAAAGTGATTCCATCTGTGTTTTCTTGTTTTCCCTGTAGGGTATTGTCATTGGAACAGGAGAAAATTCTGAATTCGGAGAAGTTTTTAAAATGATGCAAGCAGAAGAAGTGAGTATTTGGATTTTTAATGATGTCTTAGTATCAGATCTGAAATTCTCCATTGTAAGTAGAGGAAAAAGAATATTGATGGGTTATTTTATGTACTATTGAAAGTAATATATCTCACCATCGTTTGTGCTTAAAAATGTAATTGGAGGAGTTCCTGTTGTGGCTCAGTGGTAATGAACCCAACTGATGTCCATGAGGATGCTGTTTTGATCCCTTACTCCCGCTCAGTGGGTTAAAGATCTGGTGTTGCTGTGAACTGCAGTGTAGGTTGCAGACACAGCTCTGATCTGGCTTTGCTGTGGCTGTGGTATAGGCTGGCAGCTGCAGCTCTGATATAACCTGTAGCCTGGGAATTCGCATATGTCATGGGTGTGGCCTTGAAACAAAACAAACAAAAACAAAAATGTAATTAGCCTGGGAGTTTCCGTTGTGGTTCATTGGGTTAAGAACCCAACATAGTGTCCGTGAGGATATGGGTTCAATCCCTGGCCTCACTCAGTGGGTTAAGGATCCGGTGTTGCTGCAAGCTGTGGTGTAGGTTGCAGATGCAGATGCAGGTCCGATCCAGCATTGCTCTGGCTATGGTTCAGGTCAGCAGCTGCAGCTCCGATTTGACCCATAGCTTGGGAACTTCCAAGTGCTTCAAGTGTGGCCCTAAAAAAAGGAAAAAAAAGGAAAGTCTGTAATTGGAAGGACTTGAATTAGTGTTGTTTAATATTCTAAAACATTCTTATATTTATTCATTGTTCATAGTTGAAGAAGTTTATAGCCAGTTATTCGTAGGACTTTTCTTTTTGAAAGTTAGCTTTAGCTTAAAGATTACTAAATAGTATACTTATACTGTAGAACCTATCTTCTACCAAAATTCTTAACTTTACAAAATCCCAGGTACCTGGAGAAAAAAGATTACAAAGTGAAATAACTTGGAAGATATCCTTATTTAAGGGTACTGAAGATTAGTTCTCTCACTTAAAATACCTTCTTATATATAAAAAGAAGTTGCATTCTACAAATGTCATATTCTCCCCAGATCACCTGAATTACTCAGGTGATCTGGGGAGAATTACTCAGGTAGCCTGCCGAGATTCCAGTGTGCGATGCAGTGCATAAAACCACCCCAAGCTCAGCAGAGAAGGGATCAGTGGAGAAGAGGAGCCAGTGGGATAAAAAGACTTGGGTTACAAGTAGCGTGCTTGTGGATCTAGAGAGGAGAAAGATTGGAAACTTAACGGACAGCTGATAGAATAGTTTTTCCCCTAGAGGGGCATAGAGAGCACGGACCTTTTGAAATGAACGGGTTTTTAAAAGTCTAGGTCTCCCAGTCTCCTCCGGGAAGGAGCTAATATTTCCTCCCAAGGGAGAGTTGTGCATGTTGTGGGTGTGTTAAGCATGAGAGTGTGTGTGTCAGGCACCTAGGAAAAGCCACTAAATTTAGGTAATTGTGGTGACACTCTTCTCCAATTTGTCAAGGCACCAAAAACCCCTCTGCAGAAGAGCATGGACCTCTTAGGAAAACAGCTTTCCTTTTACTCCTTTGGTATAATAGGTAAGAGAAGAGTGAGTATGTGTATCTCATATATTTACTTAGGTTTCCTTTTTTGAGTAGGATGGGGAAGTTACGTACATACATAAATCATTCATGTTTTAGGTTATTACTACTTTCTTAAAAATTATGACACTAATGCCCAGCCATTGTCCTTTTCTACAGAGATAAAATAGAACTCTGTGTAATTCCTGTAATCAGAGAGCATTTCTGTAAACATTTTGGTGTTTTGTCTTTTTAGTCTTTAACAAAATGTGATGGTATTGTGTTAATGACCACTTTCCTTTTTTTGTTTCATATATCCTATCATAAACATCTTGTCATTAAATAGATGGTCACCTAATACAGATTTAAAGGTTGTATAGTATTTGATTGTGTGAATATATGTATGTATACATATATAAAAGGTCAGTAGTCTTTTAGACGTTTATGTAGATTTTTAAAGTTTTTAAAAATTAAGTGACTCAGTGGAAACGAATCTGACAAATAACCATGAGGACGCAGGTTCGATCCCTGGCCTCACTCTATGGCTTAAGGATATGGCTTTGCCAAGGTGTAGGTCACAGATGTGCCTCGGATCTGGGATTGCTGTGGCTGTGGTGCAGGCCGGTGGTTACAGCTCCAATTAGATCCTTAGCCTGGGAACCTCCATATGCTGCGTGTGCGGCCCTAAAAAGACCAAAAAAAAAGTGATTCTTCAGTGCAGGTATCTTCTAAACACCCCTCATTTCCTTAGGATGCATTTCTAAAAGTAAAGTTATTGGAAGAGTATCTGTGTGACTTTAAAATTTTGGTGTGTTTCTAAAGGTTTTTGTTTCATATTGCCAAATAATACCCTCCATTAGTATGGTACAATAGATTTGCCAGCTTTTTTGGGTCGTTAACAGTTGAAGAAAAGACTTTATTTCAGAATTCATTATTAGAGAAACTTTGTTATATGTGTGTTAGTCTTTTTTACTTTATGACCGCCAGTTTGTTTCTTTTGTCTCCTCTTCTCTAGTGGCTTAAGGCTTATATTGGTCACAGCTCTTCATATAATTAGAATATCAGTCCTTCTGTTGTTTTAAGTGACAAGCAGTTTTTTTTCTCCTGATTTTTAAATTGCTTTTGAGGGCTTTAAAATAAACTAGGCAGGGAGGAGGTAGATGTGTGTGTTTATATTTGTTTAAACATCACTTTGCTACTTTAGTTTTTACTTTTGACACTTAATTTTACTATGTTATTTAGAATTTATGTTAGCACAAGATTTACAGTAGAGCTAATATTTTTCACTCAAAAGTTAGCTATCCCATTACCCTCAATTCTAGTCCATTCTTTATTCACTGAGTCGAAATGACATCTCATCATAAAATTTAAATCTTTACATCATGTTTGGAGTCTTTTCTCTCTATTTAATCCTTCTATTCTGTTATTTTAGTTTTTCTTGCTAGCTTTTAAAATAATAATGCATTTTTAAAGCAACATTTCTGATGCACAGTTTCAGTGAAATAATTCCTTAAATTTTAATCCTGTTGATCTGTTTCTCATCATAAACATGAAGCAGAAACTAGGAAGGTATTTCACTCCTTTTGCTTAAATAGTGTATATGTTATAGCTCCCTTCATTTAATTATTGCTATTTATTTTTCAGAATTTGTAGTGAATTTGATAAATCGAAGGGCAGTTATCAAGCTAAATCTTTCTGGTTTATATTAAGATTGTACCATGAAACCTCTTCAAATTTAGTGATAAAAATTTTCAACTTTATGATTACCTGGTTTTAATACAATGCATTGGACATAATTGTTCTTGTTAGTATATAGTATATGGAATAGGAGAAGGATTAAGACCAAAATCAGAGGTCAGCAGATTTCTTTTGATAAAGGGAGAGATAGTAAAGATTTTAGCCTTTAGGCCAAGTACTCTCTCTTGGAAATACTCAACTTTCCATCAGCACAAAAGCAGCCACAGACAATATACAAGCAGTATACAACCACAGACAATATACAAGCAAGTGTGGCTGTGTTTCAACAATTTACAAAAACATGTAGGAGGGCCATAGATTGTAGTTTGCTTGACCATGGTGTAATTCATTGGGCATAATTTATTTCATCAGGATAGTTTTTGAGATGCAATCCAAGAGGGTCACAATCTGAATCATTATTTTTTAGTTGTAGAAAGATGAAGAAAAGCTCATTTTAAATGTCCATTTTGATCTAGAACGCAATCTTGAAGTTGCTTTATTTTATTAAAACGCTGATAATTCTGTGTATTTCCTCATAGAACCAGTGGTACATCTCTTGTCCCCCATCTTCTTTTCAAAGATAAAGATTAAAGCAGAGAGTAAAGAAATCCATTGTTTGGTTTATTTAATTGGTTTTTAACTTTTAAATGCCATAAAGGTAGTGATTTTTAAATGTTAGTTGCAATTTTACCTGTCAATGGACACATCATTCTTTGAGCCAGGTCCTAAGTACTCCTAAGTTTGCGTTACACACTTAATGTGCGGTGTCTGGATGTTGAGTTATGAAAAACAAAATTCCAGGGTTTATTTTTGCAAAGCTGATAATAGAAAACCTGTATGTATATGCTGCCTTCTTTTTTTAACCCCCATTAAATGAAAGTACTGGTAGTGTTTCTTATACTTTATTACCTTAAAGGATGAGTGGCAGCAGTGGCACCAAACTGTGTGTCCATGGATGCCTACTCAGCTTTCACCTGAAGACTAACTTTAATCTTCGCTGCTGCTTGATGGGTTTGTAAAATCTTGTAATTGTGATCTTACTCTTTATATCAGGGGACTTTTGCTGCCTTCAGCTTGCCTTTCCAGGTGATTTACTGTTTGATTTTGTTACAGGTGTCATCATGTTGGTTGGCTGGTTACTAGGAAAAGATATCCTGGAAATGTTTACTATTAGTGTAAGGTAAGTTCTGATAACTTCTTGTTTCTTTGATAAGCATGGCTTATGTTGCATTATGAAGGTATTATGTGAGCACATGAGAGTGTATTATCTTTATTTAAATAGTTCAGAATTCATATGCTGAAATGAACTCTAGGACAACGAAAACCTATGTACATGCAGTGGAGAAACCCCACACTGTGTGTATGATATTATCAACCCAATGTCACATTTTTATATAAAAATAGACAATTAAGGATTGTGAGACTGGAAACTAGCAGCATGAAAAAGAAAGACCATGATGTAGAAACTGATTAATCAGTCTCAGAGGAAAACCAAAAAGGCCAGAATAGAAGAAAAATTAAAAATAGAAAGTGTATTGTCAGAGGTTTGTGAAGAACCTGTGTTCATTGTAGACAAATTGCTGTAGAAAAGTGTCACGGACCCCCCCCCCCAACAGCAAATTATTTTTAGGAATTAAGATTATGATTGCTGAAATTAAAAATCTGATTTGGGGGAGTTCCCGTCGTGACTCAGTGGTTAATGAATCCAACTAGGAGCCATGAAATTGCGGGTTCTATCCCTGGCCTTGCTCAGTGGGTTAAGGATCCGGTGTTGCTGTGAGCTGTGGTGTAGGTCTCAGACGTGGCTCGAATCCTGCCTTGTTGTGGCTGTGGGTGTAGCCTGTTGGCTACAGCTCCGATTAGACCCCTAGCCCAGGAACCTCCATATGCCGCAGGTGCGGCCCTAGAAAAGGCAAAAATACAAAAAAAAAAAAAAAAAAAATTCAATTTGGGAGTTCCCATTGTGACTCAGCATTTATGAACCCAATTAGGATCCACGAGGATGCAGGTTTGATCCTTGGCCTTGCTCAGTGGGTTAAGGATCCGGTGTTGCTGCAAGCTGTGGTATAGGTTGCAAACACAGCTCAGATCTGGCGTTGTTGCTGTGGCTGTAGCGTAGGCCGGCAGCAGCAGCTCCTATTCAGCCCCTAGCCTGGGAACTTCCATATGCCATAGTTGCGGCCCTTAAAAAAAACAAAAAAGGCAAATTAAAAAAAATCAGTTTAGGAGTTCCCGTTGTAGAACAGTGGAAATGAATCTGACTGATAACAATGAAGTTGCAGGTTCGATTCTTGGCCTGGCTCAGTGGGTTAAGGATCCAGTGTTGCTGTGAGCTGTGGTGTGGGTGGGCAGCTGTAGCTCTGATTGGACCCCTAGTCTGGGAGCCTCCATATGCCTCGGATGCGGGCCTCCAAAAAAAGTCAAAAGACAAAAAAACATCAATTTAAGGAGTTCTCACTATGGCGCGGTATAATCAGTGGTGTCTCTGCAGTGCCAGGATGCGGGTTGGTGCCTGGACCAGCGTGGTGGGTTAAATGATCCATTGTAAGATCCTTTAACCTGGTGCAGCTGCGGCTTGGACCTGATTCCTGACCTGGGAATTCCATTAAGCCATTGGGTGTCTAATAAAGGCAAAAAAAAAATTCAAGGACTATAATATAAAGTTGAAGTTGTCTACCCCCAAAATAGAGTAAAAAGTCCAAAACAGATAATGAGATAAAAGTGACAAAGAATAATTCAATAGATGTTATATGTAAGTAATAAGAGTTTTAAAAAGAGGTAAGAAGAAATTGTATAAAAAAATGAAGCGTGCTTTCTCAGTCTGAAGCAAGACACGCATCTTTATAGATTTGAAAGTATTCTCTAGATGACAGTAGGACAAAAAAAAGCTCCAACCTAGGTACATCATGAAACTGAAGAAAACAGGTCAGGTTGTCTGCAAAGGGAGGATAACTAAACTGGTGTCATACTTCTTATTAACAGCTGCAGTAGTCTTTTTAACTCTACTAAGATTTCAACTCCAAAGACTTTCATAGGTCATACCTTGTACCTGTGCCCTGAGCGCTACAGGGCAACTTCAGGCATCCCTCTTCTGAGAGAGTTCTTGAAGTGGTCTGTGCAGTAGTTCAGCTTAGGTACAAGCGGATGAGATGACCATGTAAGGGCAGGAGATGTCTGGGTTAAAATGTCTCATATTCACCAGGAGCCAGCATCTTTGGAAATACACTTTCTAGGATGCCTGCCAGAAACATGACCAATTATGAGAGTCATCACGCTCAGGAAACCCAAAGCTGTGGCTTCCTGTAAGATAATTGTATTTCTCCCAGTTCATAGGCAGGTTGTCAGTCAGGATATCTATCCTTTTATCGCAAGGAGTGTTTCTTGGTAGCATAGTTGGTGTACTCTACTTACTAAAGGGAACAGGGCTAGAGATTTAAATATAGAAGGGAAAAGGATTTTATTAAACCTTCAAATATAGCAACACTAGATTAGTACAAAGCATGGAGGGAAATGATTTTAAATCCATAAATCTAGGTCTAGCCAAAATGTTATCGATTCAGGTTATTACACATGGGCAAGTAATCAGAAAATTTATTCCTTACTTATCTTTGTATGAATTCCAGCAAAACAAGGGTGAAAGGAAGAGGCTCATATGTAGTTATGTAAGACAAAGTAGAATTTACCTAGTCCTCTAAGGAGGAGAAATTCTGGATGACAATTCTGTAATAGGCCCAGAAAGTAATGGTTCAAGTTTTCATATAAAAGTCAATGGATTAAAAAAGACAGCATGGTGAACAAGGAGTACATAGAATGAATAAGAAGTTGGAAGATATTTGTGGTGTAGAGAAGGAGTATGTCTCTACTTTTTAGGGCCAAAAATACAACTTGAACACCTTGGGTTAAGTATGAAATGAGTTTAAAATGGAGCATGAATTTAAGATTTATCAACCATTGGCATATTATATATTGGACTTAGTTTTTAAGTATTTTTTTGGGGGCCATTGTGACTATTTGTGAAGATTAACAAATCACGACTGTAATTCTTAAGGGTCTTCCAAAGGACCAAACACTTAAGAATTTTTCAAATAGAATAAACTGCATTCTATTTTTCAGTTACTGTATGGGTCTATTGTACTCTTATAAATGTTAAACTGCGTTATGGGGTCTTTAGTGACCTTGTTTTTACTATGTCTTGAAGCATCTTGCTATTTTATTACCCTAGCAATTATTTTAACAATTATTTCCAACTGTGCAAAAATGAGTAAAACAGTAAGAAAGCAGAAGAATTATAGCTTACAAGGCTAATATAATAATAAATAAATCATTACTATTCTTTCATCCTTTAGTTTTCTTATTGTGTTGCCCAAAGTATTACATTATCATTTAAGAAGATGTAAAAGAAATGTTTGAGAGTTTCCATTGTGGCTCAGCGGGTTATGAATCTGACTAATATCCATGAGAATGTGGATTCAATCCCTGGCCTCGCTCAGTAGTTTAAGGATCTGGCATTGCCTTGAGCTGTGGTGTAGGTCTCAGACATGGCTCAGATCCCACCTTGCTGTGGCTGTGGTATATAGGCTGGCTCCGATTCGACCCCTAGCCTGGGAACTTTCATATGTCACAGGTGCATCCCTGATAAAAAAAAAAAAAACAAAAAAATGGAGAAATCTTTGTGGTTTTCTTTTTTGCATTCATTGAAGAAAATTGAGTTTAGAATTTATTTTTACCATAATGGCCAAGAATTGACAGACTAATTTTCACAGTTATAGACCAACCAGGAGACAAATGCAAAGAAACAACCACTGGAGGCTTTAATGATGAAGGTGAAATTGAATTGTGTAAATGAAATTTGAACCCCGAATCCTTGGATGGTGATATTGTAGATCTTCTCCAAGTCCTGAATTAATGAGTGAACAGTTTATATTTAAAGGACAAAAAGGGAAATCTCTGTTAGAGTTAATCATTTAGAGCAAGGAATTCTTCAAGCAGTATTATATTACAAATTTGACTTCTCTTTTCAACAGAAGTACAAACCATCACCATTTCAGAAGCGTTGCATTTTGAAGAAACAAATGCAAAAAAAAAAAAGTTGATAAGCCTACAAACTGTTAGAAATGTCTTTTGAATTCGAAATCACTATTTTGTAAGGTCCCAATATCCATAAATGTTCCAAATTTATTCATGACAGTTGATGAGGAGTTAGTTGCATTCAAAGGATGTTGTCCATTTCAGATATTTACTGTCAAATCCAGGAATATACTTTAGGGTTAAAATTCAAAAAAAAATTTCTAATGAAGTTTTTCATAATCCATCTTATTCCTATAAATTAGTTATAAAATGATTTTTTTTAAATCATTTTAGGGTGTTTCCATTTTGCCTCAGTGGTAATGAACCTGACAGTTATCCATGAGAATGCGGGTTCAGTCCCTGGCCTTGCTCAGTGGGTTAAAAGATCTGGTATTGCCGTGAGCTGTAGTGTAGGTCACAGACACAGCTTGGATCCCATGTTACTGTGGCTGTCTTGTAGGCTGGCAGCTGCAGCTCTGATTCGACCCCTAGCTTGGGAACTTCCATAGGCCGTGGGTGCAACCCTAAAAGGAGGAAAAAAAAAAAAAACAAGACAAAACTGAATTTTGGAATTCCCATCGTGGCTCAGTGGTTTATGAACCCGACTACTATGCATGAAGATGCAGGTTTGATCCCTGGCCTTGTTCTGTGGGTTAAGGATCCAGCACTGCCATGAGCTGTGGCTCGGATCCCATGTTACTGTGGCTGGGGTTATAGCCCCGTGGCTACTGTGGTGTAGGCTGGCAGCTATAACTCTGATTTGACCCCTAGCCTGGGAACGTCCATACACCACAGGTGCAGCCTTTAAAAAAAAAAAAAGACAATAAATAATTTAAAATCATTTATTAATTTATGTCTAAATAGAATAATTTATATTTAAATTATATTTAAATCATTTAAAATTATATTTTAGAAGAATGAAAAGGTCCATTGGATCTAAATTGTAAATGATGCCCATTTGTTGTTGGTACGATAAGGGTTAAATCATAAATAGAGAGGATTCTATTTGGACTTAGTTGAAAAGAGAGAGGGAGGTATTAATGATAACATATTCTTGGTTCTTGAGTGTGTACTGTTCAGCCAGTAGTACTATAAATGGTATTCACTGGGTTTCAGCTTTTAGAATCAATCTGCAAAAGATAGATTGTGGTTACAGAGCAGGATATAATGATAATCAAGTTAGATCATGCTAAAGGAAAAGTAGGTAGTAGAAATAGGGCAGTAGAGACACAGCACATCCAACAGTATTAGGGTGAAGGATGGGTGTGCAATGACCTTATCTGTAGCAGAGCCAGGGGATGATACTTGGAATGGGACAAAAGGAGAGATTTAATTTGAGGTGTTTTTTTTTTTTTAATTACAAAGAAACGGTGAAGTGATTTATTTTTTGTTGAGATAAAATATATATAACATTAAAACTTTTCCATTTTACAATATACAACTCATTGGATTTAAGTACATTCATAACATTACAACCATTACCATAATCTGGTGTCAGAACTTTTTCCTCACCCCCAAAAGAAAACCCTGTGCACGTTTGTCAGTCATTCCCTATTCTTCCTTCTCCCTACCTGCTAGCAACCACTGAACCCCTTTCTGTCTCTTTGGATTTGCTTACTCTTGATATTTCATGTAAATGAAATATAACGTGTCCTTTAGTGCCTGCCTCTTTCACTTAGTATAATGTTTTCAAGGTTTATCCTTGTTGTAGCATGAATCAGTACTTCACTCTTTTTTTTATGGCTGAATAGTTCCATTGTCCGAATACACCACAATTTCCCATTCATCAGTTGATGGATATTGGGACTCTTTCCATCTTTGGGCTATAATGAATAATGCTGCTGTTGGAATAAACTCCATATCCAAGTTTTTGTCTTGTTGTCTTTTTTTTCTCTCTTTAGGCCTGCACCCACGCCATATGGAGGTTCCCAGGCTAGGGGTCAAATCCGAACTGTAGCCGCCGACCTATACCACGGCCACGGCAACATCAGATCCGAGCATCGTCCGCAACCGCACCACAGCTCACAGTATTGCCAGAACCTTAACCCACTGACCGAGGCCAGGGATCAAACCTGCATCCTCATGGATGCTAGTCAGATTCATTTCTGCTGAGCCACGACAGGAACTCCCAAGTTTTTGTCTGAACACCTGTTATCATTATCTATATTTATAGGTGAGGAAACCAAACTACAATAGTGGCTGTAATAGCTTGAGGTCACACAGGTCAAAATTGATGAAGCTGGAGGTACAAATCTAGGTACTCTGGTGTCAGAACCTATATTCTTTTAACTACTGTGCTTGACCTGACAAATAGGTTTCCCATAAATGTTAATCAATTTTCCCTCATTTTGAGGCCTTTTTTGGGTGTTGACAGTGTTAATTTAGTATTTGTTAGCCTCTGTTTTAAGAGCCAAATTATTGTTGTGGATACTACTAAATTTATACTTCAATGCTGTGTATTTATTGGTTGCAGTTTGGCTGTAGCAGCAATTCCCGAAGGACTTCCCATTGTGGTCACAGTGACCCTGGCCCTTGGTGTTATGAGAATGGTGAAGAAAAGGGCCATTGTGAAAAAACTACCTATTGTTGAAACTCTGGGTAAGTCTCTGGTTAGAGTATGCTTATCCAATGATGTGTTAGTTTACATCAACAAGGAGTCACGTTTAGGCTTTAAAGTTTTTGACTTAGAGGTTTGCATGGTGGTGTTTGGCTTGTGGCAATGTTGAGTGTATATATATATATATATATATATATATGTATAATTTTTTTTTTTTTTTTTCTATTTTGGTTCCCTCTGTGGCATATGGAAGTTCTTGGACCAAGGATTGAATCTGAGCCAGAGCTGTGACCTGTGACACAGCTACAGCAACTCCAGATCCTTAACCCACTGCCCCTGGCCAGGGATTGAACCAGCGCCTCCACAGAGACAAGCCTGATCATTAACACTGCTCCATAGTGGGAACTCTGAGTATGGTTTTACCAACCAGAAAAGATCATTAAAAATACGGATCAGGGCATTTTTGTTTTTATTTTTTTATTTTATTTTTTTGGATTATAGCTGGTTTACAGATTTCTGTCAGATTTTCCAACTGCACCGTGTGGTGACCCGGTTACATGTACATATATGGATTTGTCACATGTAATTAGATATAGTTCCCCGTGCAATACAGTTGGATCTCCTTGCTTTTCCATCATTAAAGCACTAGTTATCCCCATTCCC
>PVHT021183699.1:1865894-1983332 GCA_004024745.2 Catagonus wagneri | reverse complement strand
CTTGTTGTAGGTACGTGGGTGCTCCTATGTGGGGGGCATATATATTGACAATTGTAATATCCTTTTCTTGAATGGATCCTTCAACCATTAAATAGTGTCCTTCTTTATCTTTCTTTATGGCTTTCACCGTAAAGTCTATTTTGTCTGATATGAGTATTGGCACTCCTGCTTTCCTTTCTTGTCCATTGGCATGAAAAGTGTTTCCCCATCCCCTTACTTTCAATCTATCTGTGTCCTTTGCTCTAAGGTGAGTCTCTTGTAGGCAGCAGATTGCAGGGTTTTGCTTATTTATCCATTCTGCCACTCTGTGTCTTTTGATTGGAGCATTCAGACCATTGACATTTAAGGTGATTATTGATAGATATGTATTTATTGCCAATTTAGATCTTATTTCCAGTTGATTCTATGTTTCTCTTTTCTTCTTTTCTATTTTTGGATGGATGGGTCCCAATTATTCTATACTTAAGTTTTTTTCCTTTCAGTATTTGTGGGTTAGATGTCCTGTTTTGATTTGTGGTTGCCCTGTTTTTTAAGTATGTTAACATCTTCTTATATCTGCTTGCTGTGGCCTGATAACCATATAGGCTAAACCACATCATTAATAAAAGAAAATAGAAAAAAAAATTTGCTTTTTTCCTTAAAGTTAAAAAAAAGAAAAAAAAACAGAAAAGAAGTAATAGTCTACGTTTTCCTTCTTTCCCTCCCCACAATGTATAAGGTTGTTGACTCTTTTTTTTTGTAAATTATTTTATTTTCACTAATTTATTTATTTTTGTATCTTCATATTTCGATCTGCGTGTGGGCTTATTTGAATGATTGCTTTCTAATTGTGGTTTCCTCCATTCTAATTCTTACTTTTTACTTTTCTTTTTTTTTATAGGAACCTTTTCAGCATTTCTTTTAGAAAAGATTTAGTACTGCTGTACTCTTTTAGCTTTTGTTTGTTGGGGAAATTTTTTATTTCCCCTTCTATTTTAAATGATATCGTTGCTGGGTAGAGTAATCTAGGTTGCAGGCCATTTCCTTTCAGCACTTTAAATATATCTTGCCATTCCCTTCCAGCTTGTAATGTTTCTGTAGAGAAATCAGGTGACAGCCTTATGGTTGATCTATTATACTTAATGCTTTGCTTTTCTCTTGCTGCCTTTAGGATCCTCTCTTTATCTTTAATTCTTGCCATTTTTAATATAATATGCCTTGGTGTGGGATGTTTGGGTTTAGCTTGTTTGGGGCCCTCTGAGCATCCTGTATCCTGATGTCAGATTCCTTCAGATTTGAAAAGTTTTCAGACATAATTTCTTCAAATATTTTTTCAGTGGGATCAGGGCATTTTTAATCTTTCTGCATCATTGAATGTTCTAATGCCTAAATCATGTTAACACGAAAAAAAGTTAACCAATGAAACTTTAGAGTGACATAGATTTATTTCCTTTTGACATCTCAAGAAAGATGATTATTATAGACCATAAAATACCATTCTTGAGTTGAATTTATTAATGAGAACATTTGACATAAAGTGGTTATATTGTTATACATAATTTTATGTGATATGAAAATTTTGAATACTGTATATGTTATGAAACTTGTTTTTATTTAAGAATTCAGTATGTTGAATTTAACCTCTTGTTTGCATTTTAATATTGAGATGGCAAAAATACCATAAAATACTGATCGAAAAAAATTATAGGGGTTTATATTTAGGTACCCTTGAAACTTTCTAGAAAATGTATTATATAAAGTTACTATACAAAGGTAATATCAAGTATCTTTGTAGAATTCAGCTGTAAATAAATAAGAAAGTGACATAATTTATCAGTATCTAATTTTTTAATTTTAGAAACTACCTTATGATGAAGTAAGCGTGATGAGAGAAAACAATCTAAAATTACACATGAACTTGATTTGTACAAAATTCAGAAGAGGACCTTCTTCTAGTCTGATGTGTTTTCGGTGTGAACTTACGTTTTCCTCTCACTCTTGGTGATGCATAGTGATTTATTCTTTAGGCTGCTGTAACGTGATTTGTTCAGATAAAACTGGAACCCTGACAAAGAACGAGATGACCGTTACCCACATATTTACTTCCGATGGCCTGCGTGCTGAGGTAGGTACTCTGTAGATTTTATTTCTAACAGCAGAATTCCTTTTTAGGAGTCTGGTGTTCAGCCAGGGCCTCAGTTGCACATGGACTGTGTGTAGGTTAGTCAATGCCTGAGCATTTTCCATCCCAAGGAAAGTCTTCACTCTCCTCCAGTTGTTCAGTGCAGAAACACTGATTCCTCTGAATCTATCTTTCAGTCTCCCTCACATCCATCCATTGCCAGACTCTGGGTGCTCTTGCTTTAATATGCAGAATTCCCTAGATGAAGATGCTTCGGTGGCTTTACATTGTGACTAGGGTCCTGAATTGGGGCCCCTCACTGCCCAACATGTTCTGTCCCATATTTCCTTCTTCAGCTTGTATCTCCCATTTGCTGTCTGTGCATCAGATAGACTGGATTTATAGTTCTTTTGGTGTGACAGAGTTCCTCTTGCTTTAGAATGTTCACCACCGTTCTAACTACTTAGGACAGCCGAATGCTTGCTCATCCTTTGCACCCCATTTCTCCAGAAAAGCATTGCTGACCACCCAGAACTCGCCCTGTGTTACATGTTTTCGTAGCTCCATACCTCTTAGCCAGGTAAAATTCTCTGTCCTTCTTCCCATTACACTGTAAGTATAATAGAGTAGGAGCTCTGTTGTTCAGGACAGGGTCTGCTTCATTGTAGTAAATATTGTTGAAGAATAGATGAATAGGAGTTCCCATCGTGGCTCAGTGGTTAACGAATCTGACTAGCATCCATGAGGATGCAGGTTCGATCCCTGGCCTTGTTCAGTGGGTTAAGGATCCGGTGTTGCCGTGAGCTGTGGTGTAGGTCACAGACGTGACTTGGATCCTGTTTTGCTGTGGCTATGGTGTAGGTGAGCAGCTACAGCTTCGATTAGACCCCTAGCCTGGGGAACTCCATATGCTGCCAGTGCAGTTCTAAAAAGCAAAAAAAAAAAAAAAAGAATAGATGAATAGATGGATTACTCTGTTTTAAAAATCATATATTGGCAGCCTCTGAAGTGCATGTCATTGTATATGCATTGGTTAATTTAGAAGCTAGGTGAGTACAAGTTCCATTCCCACCTAGGCTTGGCAGGATTTCTAGCTGGTATTTTCGTTAACACTACTTATAATGGGTATAGTATTTTAAAATGTATTTATAGCCAATTCTCAAGCAAGATAAGCATTTGACAGATTAACAGAAGTTGTACTGAGGTCTATTTAATTCCATTTTACTAGGCCGTAAAATGAGATTATTGATAATTAGTGTGTTAGATTTGGTGAAGGATACCCAATGCTGTGTTGTTGACTGTGTCTTTTCTAGATGGCTCAGAAGGGTCATTAGGGTTACAGGTGCTTATATTGTATGGTCCAGGTATGGAAGGTAGGTTGTAAGTTTCTCTCTTGTTGTAAGACTAATTTTATATGTTGAACATTAACCCTTATCTCTAAGCTGTCTTATATTTATTGTGAAAGTTAACTTTTATTTGGCTTGCTTTTTTCCATATAGGATCAGTGTCTGACTTATCTCTGTCTCTGATTTTTAAAGTTGGCATGCAATACACTGTGTTAAAGTAATTTGTAAGTGTTAGGGTAAATTACTTGTCTCTGAGTCTGCATATTTGCAAAAAGAATACTGCTTTTGTCTGGGTCACATGTTTGTCATGAATGTTAGATGTGCTCAAAGATTGGAATTCTTTGCAAATTGTAGTGTGTTATATAAATGTAATGTTATATAAATTTAAATTCACTTATGTATGCTTTCATAGTTTTATCTTTTTGTAGTATATTGTAAGTAGAAACAGTAAGATTATTATATTAACAATTATATTGCTTAAATATTATGCATAATTATTAATGCACATAGTAGTCATTGATATAATTGTAGGTTTATCATTGTAAAAATTAGCATATATTCCTTTTATTATAAAATTCACTATAAAAGCAGATTTAAATGCTTTTTCGGGCTATATACACTAAGAGTTGTCATGATGTTTAAAACACAATGAACACGACTTGTCATAGTTTTTGGTTCTCATGAGTACTGTCACTGTGTGTTGGTTGTATTATGGACTCCACTCTATGTCCCTTAGGTCACTGGAGTCGGCTACAACCCATCTGGGGAGGTGGTTGTTGACGGTGATGTTGTTCATGGATTCTGTAACCCATCTGTTAGCAGAGTGGTCGAGGTAAATACCTCATTCTCCAAGAAGGTGACTCTTTCTCCTCATGGCTCAGGATGCGTGATGGGTTCATAGTCTGTGTTTATTTCTCATAGGCAGGCTGTGTGTGCAATGATGCTGTAATTAGAAACAACACTCTCATGGGGAAGCCAACAGAAGGAGCCTTAATTGCTCTTGCAATGAAGGTATGCATCTGTCCTCTCTTTTTTGACACCTCTCAAGAGAATGTGAAGCCATCAATTTCAGCATTACTGGCCTTGAGGGGTAAAATGAAGAAGACTCATAGTATTTGATAGTTTTTTTTTTTTTTTCTTTTCATGACTGTACCTACCGCATACAGAAGTTCCCAGGCTAGGGGTTGAATTAGAACTCCAGCTGCAGCCTATGCCACAGCCTCAGCAGTACTGGATCTGAGCTGCATTTGTGACTCACTAAAGCTTATGGCAACGCAAGATCCTTAACCTACTGAGGGAGGCCAGGGACTGAACCCTCATTTTCATGGAGACTATGTCGGGTCTTTAACCTGCTGAGCCACAACAAGAACTCCAGTTTTTACTGCCTTTGGGGAACAAATTTTATTCTTCCTATATGCAGCATACAGACTAATGACCAGTGGTGGATTTGTTCTTATGAAGAAATGTTCTTTTCTTCCATGGTATTCAGTTTTGTGTGAAAAGCTTTATAAATGTGTGTAATTACTGCTAAGTGTCAAGTTTCGAATGCAAAACAGGCAGCTTTCTTCAGTATTTCCATGTACAGATATTAAGGCCAGCATAAGCGATCAGCTCTTTTTTCAGTCTTCCCTTTTCCTTCCATTATCAGTTTCTTAAGATAAATGTAGAATTGGAATTTGTGTGGAGGGCATGGCATGCTATTCTTAATGACTCTTCATCTGTCCGTGTTCATCTCTTCTCCTAAGTTCAACAGGTGATTAAATGAGAAACCTTTAAGGACTGGCTGGCATTCCCGTTAACAAAAACAAAACCCCTGCTTTTAAGCGCAGTCTTGGGAGACTTTGAGACTTGTATAAAACAGCATACCTCTAAATAAGGTTGCTTGAATTGACATTCAATATAGAAACGTAGGTTATTAGAACATTTAATGTAGTAAAGTAAAATTGGTTATTTCTAGAATATATTTTTTCTTAATAGAAAGCCACATTCTTTTACCACTTGTTTGCTTTGTAACTAAAATAGCATGGTATAGCTTTTTAAAAAATACTCAAAAGTTGAATAATTGTTAATAAGTATGTGTTGAGTTATATTTATTTCTTTGAGAAAGAAAGAGCATGAAACCACCTCCTTGTGGGTAGAGACCTCCCATTTTTGATAGAGAATGAGCACTGACATGCTTGGAACAAATAAAAGGTAAACCAAGGTCTTAGAGAGTAAAGTCTTAAATGTTGAGCCATATAAGAACAGTGTACATTCAGACTTAGGGCCTGGGATTTGAAGGGAAGAAAGGTAAACTAGGGAAGAAATGAGAATAAAAGCATAGGGGAGTAAATCGGCTTAGATGGATTGTGGCTTCTCAGTTGGTTAACCGGGATGAGATGAGTAGAGTTGGGATGGCCCAGAGGATTGTTATAGGTTGTATGGTGGGTTACTGGGGCACCTTTGAAAGATAGGAAGAAGAGTCTGAACATGTTTCAGTAGACAATAAAAAGCAGCAAATCTTGGAGTTCCTGTGGTGGCTCAGTGGTTAACGAATCCGACTAGGATCCAAGAGGTTGCGGGTTCGATCCCTGGCCTTGCTCAGTGGGTTAAGGATCCGGCATTGCCGTGAGCTTCGGTGTAGGTTGCAGACATGGCTCGGATCCCACATTGCTGTGGCTGTGGTGTAGGCCGGCAGCTACAGCTCCTGTTAGACCCCTAGCCTGGGAACCTCCACATGCCGTGGGTGTGGCCCTAGATAAGGCAAAAAAAAAAAAAAAAAAAGGCAGCAAATCTTGTTTTTAAGTAGTTTAAAGAATAGTTTTCAATATTTGGGGGAATGCAAAGGATGTTAGGAAGGAGAAGAGCTCCGTGGCGTTGGTAGTAGCCAGCATATCGGTTGGCGGGTGAAAGAGAGTAGGATGGCAGCAGCAGGCAAGGCAGATCTGTATTCCCAAGCACCGAGGAGTTGAATCCAGTTACAGTATTTGGCTGGGCACCTTTCTTTATTCGTGGGCTGCAGCCTTACAGAGTTTGAGCCAGTAGAGGTTTTAATATAGTCACTGTTGAGGTGTTGCTCTGCATATAGTTCAGTAGTGTGCCTTGGAGTTTATTTACTCACCTGGGCTTTCAGGATGCTTTGGGCTGCTGTTCAGGGAACACTGCTGTTTGCAAAATAATCCAGGTATCTCTATCCAGCCTCACCACGAGTTGTGACCCTGATTTCTTGGTTAAGGGAAGAAATGCATTTGGTAAGAATTAACTTTTCTTTTGTGCCATATAGATGGGTCTTGATGGACTTCAACAGGATTATATCAGAAAAGCCGAATACCCTTTTAGCTCTGAGCAGAAGTGGATGGCTGTTAAGTGTGTGCACCGAACACAGCAGGTATCCTTCACTTTAGAGAATATTTATTCTGTATTATTTAACTAGATGACTGTTTTTCATTTACTCTTCACCTTTAGATTTAGTCAGTTCTTGAGTGTAACATAGACCAGCTCTGAAGTGTGTGTGATTCATAATACAGTCTCTGGTTGTTTTCATGTTCTGTTTGAACTCATGCATAGACAAACTGGTTCTGCTGTGTGAGCAAACAACTCAAATGACCTGGAACCTGAACTTAGACATCAGAGTCTTTTGACATAGTTTTTTGTTCTTTTCCTCCCTTCTCTGACCGTACTTGCGGCATATGGCATTTCCTAGGCCAGAGATTGAATCTGAGCTGTAGCTGTGACCTCTGCCACAGTTGCGGCAACACTGGATCCACTGCACCAGGACAAGGATTGAAATTGCACCCTGCAGCGACCTGAGCTGCTGCAGTTGGATTCTTAACCCGCTGCACCACAGTGGGAACTCTGACATTGTTTTTGTTCTTTTTTTCTTTCTTTTTTTTGGTCTTTTTAGGAACCCACCCTTGGCATATGGAGGTTCCCAGGCTAGGAGTCCAATCAGAGCTGTAGCCACTGATCTGCACCACAGCCAAAGCAACACTAGATCCGAGCTGTGTCTGTGATCTATACCACAGCTCACGGCAACGCCAGATCCTTTACCCACTGAGCGAGGTCAGGGATCAAACCTGTGTCCTCATGGGTACTAGTCAGATTTGCTTCCACTGAGCCATGATGGGAACTCCTGTTTTTGTTTTTGATGACAAGTCTCCACTGTTTTCTGTGTTCTACCACTGAAGGATATTATGTCTTCAGAACAAAACTACATTATTTTGTAGAAAAGTTGTTACCAGATATGTATAATTCATGTTAGTTGATCCAGCTCACCAACTGGCAAAACAAAATGCATTGATATTTTTAAGCTACTATGTTATTCCTACTTGCTTTAGAAATTTCTACATGGTAAGAATTATCTGTGATGTATAATCATATCATTTGTAGTTGCTGTTACCAGCTTGCTGCTTAAACTTTGCCTTAAAAATATGTTTGTTATTTTTACATTTTCTTTTTAGGAATTAAGGTTGTATGTTTTTATCTGAGCAAATGCTTTGAAACCAGTTATATCTCTGTGGATGAGAATTAGTGAGAGGATTCCCCGTCATCTGTAATAAGTAGGAAACACTGGTTTTAAGTTGTCCAACATTGAAATTGTGAGTAGAGCACTGTCCAGGAACTCTAATGATGAGAGGAAAAAGGATTTCTGTTTAGTCTTTAAAGGAACTTTTATAAACTTCTGGGAAGAAAGACAGTTGGAAACAAAACTATAAAAATAAAATGCCTGTTATTTTAAACCTTGTAATGTAAAGCTTTCAAAAATTGCATTAGTGTAAGATAATTTTCAACTGGTGTCTCTCTCCATATATTTACAAAGCAAGAATATATATATGATTATTTGGAAGGTCTGTTTCTTTACATTTTATATAGGCTCACACACTACTTCAAGATAATGTGGCTCATTTAAAACTTGAAGATTTGACTTTAGCAATTTCGAATCTAACCTCACTGAAGTTGTACATTGGGAGTTGTAGATTGAATCTTTTAATTTGGGGGTGTGGGGGTAGGGAGTGGCAGGATATAAATTTGGAAAGATTTGTGTCATTTTTTTCCTATTTGCTGACCCGAAGAGTTCCTCTTACAAAACAAAATCAGCCAGTGTACCCAGAAAAACCCAAACCCACTGACCTGACTCGGGATCTAGAAGAGGTCAGCCTGGCACAGTTGTGGCAAACTTAGCAATTTAAAAATAGCCCCAGTGGCCCAAATAGTTTGCCTTTAGAGGACTTTAATTTGTGTGTGATAATATGCATTTATTGCTACTCTTTCCCTGGAACCTACCAAAATGACAACCAGTGAGTAAAAGATAAACTAAGAAAGAGAAAGTAGGGGGAAGACTTAGGGGGCCAGATATCTTTGAATATGGAGCCTAAGAATAGGGCTAAATATAATAGGTAAGACTGAAGTTCTGAGTAAGGAACAATAGAACTCACCTATGTATCTTTTCTGTTTCTTGAGGCCAGACCAGAAATCACATCTTGAGGACAAGAGTGGAAGGTAGAATTAAGGTTTAAGACTAAAAACAGGGCGATTAAGGGCAAGTCATCGTCCTAGGACCTAATTCCCCCTTAGAATGCCTGCAGGCAGGTGTTCCCCTTCCCTCGTTGTCTTAAGTCAGAAAATTGACATAGTTTAGAGAAGCTGACTCAGTGAGATTCTCAGCAGTATGGAGTAGTTCTGGCTAAGCTCTTGGTTCACTTGTGGAGCTTACCTGCTCTTGGCCCTCATCTCATCACTCTCTGTAAGGACCACCAGTCGATAAACCCTGCAGTGCCCAGGGAGTTGGTAGACGTTTATTTGCTTCAGACTTGAATGTAAATGTAAATTTGCTTCAGAGGTTGTAAGATACAGGGCGAAGGTCTTCAGGATGAAAGTCATAGACCAAAGCAACAGAGAATGGGGTCTCAGAAAAACAAAGATAATGCTGGATCCTAACTAAAACTTCCAAAGCCATAAAAAGTGACAGCAAAATCCTTAGGATGTTTTAAAAATAAAGTCAAGGAATCTGTCAGAAAGCAGAAGAAAAGTCAAAGAGGACAGTATGGAAATCATTAGATGTAGGAGATCCAGCAGCCATCTGGTGGAGGCAGGGAGGTGCAGAGGGTCTTAGCAGATAGTGTCAGCATGTTTCCTACAGGAAGGACCTCAGCTTCTGAAACACAGTTGCCTACCAGCTGCTCTGCATGACGAGTGTGTTAAAGAAGGGTGAAGGATAAATGCATCAAAGTCCATAATCAAGTGATTTGAGGCCATTTAGGGAGAGTTCTCAAAGCTTCCAGAGGTAGTGAGGTGCGAGGAAGGGCAAGGCCAGGAGAATATACTAGTTTTAGACTTTCCAAATGCAGCTGCACAGTGGAGGCTGGGTGGTGATAGAGGAAAGTCTTCAAATCCTCTTCCCAGCTGAATTTATACATGTGGAGGTAGAATAAAAACGTTTTCACACATTCTAAGTCTCAAAATGTATAGCTCACAAACACATTTTTTCTTTCTTTTTTTTTCTTTTTTCAGGGCTGTACCTGCAGCATATGGGAGTTCCCAGACCAGGGTTCTAATCAGAACTGCAGCTACCAGCCACAGCCATGGGGGATCCGATCTGTGTCTGCCACCTATACCACAGCTTACAGCAATGCCAGATCCTTAACCCACTTAGCAGGGCCAGGGATCGAACCTGTGTCCTCATGGATACTAGTTGAGTTCGTTACTACTGAGCCTCAGTGGGAACTCCAGGACTGTGGTTTTCACCATAAGCTTTTTTTCTTTTTTTTTTGTCTTTTGTCTTTTTCCTTTTCTAGGGCCGCACTTGCGGCATATGGAGGTTACCAGGCTAGGGGTACAATCGGAGCTATAGCCGCTGGTCTGTGCCACAGCCACAGCAACGTGGGATTCAAGCCGTGTCTGAGACCTATCTACACCATAGCTCACGGCAACTCTGGCTCCTTAACCCACTGAGCAAGGCCAGGGACCGAACCTGCAAACTCGTGGTCACTAGTTGGTTTCGTCAACCACTAAACCACGATGGGAACTCCCACTGTAAGCTTTTGTGTATTACTTTACAGTCTGAAAATACCCATTGTTAGAAGGTGGTTGTGAGAATTAAATTGAGTCATGCAGATAACATACAACAGTAATAGAAAGCCTGTACCATTGTTTGTGGGTGGTGTTAGATCTTTTCCCCTTTCCTGCAATGTTGTGAACCTCTCCTGACATCTCAGTGCCTAGTGCAGGCGGAGTTTAGGGTAGCCTTGCCTTCAGTGTGGGGTGGCGGAGGATGTAGCGTCAATGCCATGTTCTAAAGAGGGTGCGGAAAGCTCCCACATCAGCTTTTGCTCTTCAGAGTGCAAGTACTATTCAAAGCCTTAGGCTTGAGTAACTTCCCTGGCGATTATGGGAAATTCATGCCAGATGTTTTTGGCTCCAAGGGCAGATATGCAAATTGAAATTAACTTGAATTTATTTCCTGTCTTTTTTTTTTTCCTTAGGACAGACCAGAAATTTGTTTTATGAAGGGTGCTTATGAGCAGGTGATTAAGTATTGCACTACCTATCACAACAAGGGGCAGACCTTGACGCTCACACAGCAGCAGAGAGATCTCTACCAACAAGAGAAGGCACAGATGGGATCCGCAGGCCTCAGAGGTAAGGCCGTTTCAACACTGCACCAGGGGGGAAAGGTCACGCCTTTTAATTGCAGATGCGTTTGTACTTCACATCTGAGCTGTCTAGCTCTATTCCAGCCCTCCTAGAGCCCTGCAATCTCTGAGGTGTTATGTTTTCGTGGGGTGTTTGACCCCCCAAAACATGGGAAGTTGGGGATATAGCAAAATGTGAAATCTCTAGTTCTGGCAGACCTGCCGTGGTCTCTGAGCAGATGACAGAAATTTTATTTTAGACAAGTTTGTCTTGTGAGAAGGGTGATAGATGGATGATGGATAAAGTGATAGCACATCTTTCCCATTTCATCACTTCATCTTGTTTGTTAATCTGAAATGCTTTCCTAAACATTAAAAGATTTAAGCCTCTAATTCTTTAAACTAAGACGGTTGCTTGCTTATTAGTCATCTCCTGACTCCTTCCCTTGGCTATCACCAGAGAGGAAAAAAGTGCCCACAGTCTGCTTACGTGAAATCCTATTAACTGGACAGCGACGGGGAGAGCACGTCTTTTGGGCGCACACACCAGCCTTCTTCTCAGGCATCGTGTGTGGGATTGAAGAGCAGGGGTTGGGGCCATACCTGGTTTTTACCTTCTGGCTTGTAGGGCGTATATGAACACACACACACAGACACTTATATAGTCTTTCTCAAGGAAATTGGAACTGTTGGAGTCCCGTTTTTATTGTTTTTACAAAATGGAAGTCAGGCACCACAATTCCTGGGAGAAGGAAGCAAGTTAAGTAAAAAGTATTGCTCGTATACATGGGTCACTTAAAAAGGGATTTCTCTGGGGAATGAACATTTGGATAGATTTACAGATTTACAGATTTACAAAATGGAAGTCAGGCACCACAATTCCTGGGAGAAGGAAGCAAGTTAAGTAAAAAGTATTGCTCGTATACATGGGTCACTTAAACAAGGGATTTCTCTGGGGAATGAACATTTGGATAGATTTTGCTCTTGAAATGAGCTAGATTTAGAAAGGTGTCCTTGTGGCTTCATTTGAGGGCTGTGTTTTGTTATTCTTAGCAGCTCATCGCAAGAGGATTTCAAAGCTGGCTTGCATTTAGAGACTCTAAAGAAGTCTTAAAGGTCTGATATGTGCTCCATTTCCTTAATTTGTGTAACAAGTTTCACACTTTTTTTGCCTTTTTTTAGGGCTGCATCTGTAGCATAGGGAAGTTCCCAGGCTAGGGGTGGAAACGGAGCTGCAGCTGCCAGCCTACACCACAGCCACAGCAATACTGGATCCGAGCTGAGTCTGTGACCTACACCACCACTCAGGACAACACTGGATCCTTAACTCACTGAGCAGGGCCAGGGATTGAACCTGCATCCTTATGGATATTAGTTGGGTTTGTTACCACTGAGTCATGACAGGAACTCCATGGTTTCACACTTTTTAAAAACTAATTCTTTGCATCAGAAGGATTGTGGAGCTGTGTGTGTTGGGCGGGGGTGGGGTGGGGGTGGGCTTGGTGTTGTAACACTGGGAAATAGACCAGACTTAGTGGAGGAAAACATCTTTCTTTCACAGGGCTTTAGGAAACATTATGGCTGTCCATCCCATGCCAGACCCTGAAATGTCCCTCACATCTTTTCCTCTTCCCCTTGACATTACTGTAATGGAAAGTAAAGAATAAATGAATAAAGATTTTAAATTAACTTGATGTGAACTTATTTTATACCTTATAAAACTTGTTTCTTAAAAATACATATGGCCCTTAATTTTTATTTATTTATTTATATTTGCTTTCTATGGCTGCTCCTACGGCATATGGTTACCAGTTCCCAGGCTAGGGGTCGAATCAGAGCTACAGTTGCTGACCCATGCCACAACCACAGCAATACGTGATCCAAGCCTATATCACAACTTACGGCAACACTGAATCCCTGACTCACTGACTGAGGCCGGGGATTGAACCTGCATCCTCATGGATACTAGTCGGATTTGTTTCTGCTGTGCCACAATGGGAACTCCCACATGACCCTGAATTTTAAAGTTGTAGTATGTTTTGTTTTTATATTTTAAATATAAAAGAGGGAGTGGGGAATCCTTCATGCAAAAAAGGTCTACATACTTTTGTCCCAAACAGTGGCAATAGATCATCATTTGTGCCAAAGAAGCAAACAGATAAATACAGGATACCAACCTCTAGGCTTATACCACCCTCCACTGAGAGCACCAAGAGCTGATGTTTCTTTCTTAGAATTTGCTGACACATGAGTTGACACACAGTGTCCCCTTCTGTTGCCGTCTGCATTTCAGCACCGGGACTGTCAGGAGGCTCATCCCCTCTAGGTGAACGCTTTGAGCTCACTTCTACATGCATAGTTAGGTATACATATGGCTCTTACATTGGGAAACTGGAAGTTATTTGCCTCTAACCTTGGTTTTCCAACTGTATCTCATCTTCAACCTTCTGCTTGAATAAGAGTGGATACTCCCTGTTACTTTTCAGTTTCCCCATGGCGTTTTCTTTGGTAGGTTGTGCAGTCATACATGATCCCAGATGGACACTTTCCTTTGGTTCATAAAGTAGCTACCAGAGGTTCCAGAATTCTGAAATAAGCTGAATGATACCTGTAAATAAATAGTCCTTTGTGTTCTCTCAAGCTCCCAAGGATGACAGGAAACTAAATGTAAAGGATGGTGTGCTGGTATTATTTCTGTAGTTTAAAAGAACCAAAGTTACAAATAAGTATCTGTTAATGTTATGGAAAGAGTGAAAGAATCCAAACTATTGTTAGTGTTTTTGTTTGTCTTTTTAGAGCCACACCCACGTCCTATGAAAGTTTCCAGGCTAGGGGTCCATTCGGAGCTGTAGCTGCTGGCATATACCACAGCCACAGCAATGCCAGATCTGAGCTGTGTCTGTGACCTACGCCACAGGTCACGGCAAAACCCACTGCCGGAGGCCAGGGATAAAACCTGCATCCTCATGGATACTAGTTGGGTTTGTTACCACTGAGCCACGATGGGAACTCTGGTATCTGTGTTTTTAAAGATTAACTTTACCTCCCAGATTGCCATGTACAAAATTGTTATGTGTTGTATATACTTAATACTGCCTTCTCTTCAAGCTATTGAATTCTTCTGGAGGCCTATAAGATGGAAAGATGAAGATATAATAACAGAAGACACCTTCACAGGTGTCTGTTTAAAATTGACTTTAAAGCTCAACAAACCTGTTGCTTTCCAAATAATTAATTGTATTTTCTTAAGAGCCAATAGTTTATCCTGAAAGGACTGTGTGTGGTTGCTATGTGAGAACGTTCCTTATTTGCTCCTTACTTGCCGTCTCTGCCTAACAGTTCTTTAGTCTTAGTTCTTTTAATTTTTCATAAGTTAAAGCAACCCCATTTCGAGACCCATTAAACTATGGTATCTTAGCTTGCAATAATTTTGGATTTTAAAGTTTCTGCAGTTGCTACAATGACATTGTAGTCTTAAGTCATTTATCTGATAAGTGTTATGGTCTCTAGCTTTTGTAAAGTAAATTCTAATGGTTTTGTGATTCACATTTTCTTTTTTGGATTTTATTGTTATTTCCCAAGTTCTTGCTTTGGCTTCTGGTCCTGAACTGGGACAGCTGACGTTTCTTGGCCTGGTGGGAATCATTGATCCTCCTAGAACTGGTGTGAAAGAAGCGGTTACAACACTCATTGCCTCAGGAGTGTCAATAAAAATGATCACTGGAGACTCCCAGGAGACTGCAGTTGCAATTGGTATAACCAGGCTACTTTTTTCTGTTTTTGATAGTTTTTCTTAAATTACTGCAGCACATAGTTTTGTGACTCATTAGACGTGAAATGTGTTTACATAATAGTGCAATTATACAGTTAAATTTGACGCTTTTGTGTGCTCATACTCTGTATAAAATTGCGGGCAAAATTTAATTTTAGTTAAAAAGTACTTTCAGTTGAAAAAACATAACTAGAGCATTGTGAAATCACATTATTTTGTTCACAAGAATAATTTTTTTAACCTTGCAATTCACTATACTGACGAATAAAAGCTGTAGATCATGAATGTGAAAGAAAACATAAAATTTAGTTTTTTCTTTCAACTTGAGTATAATCCTTTAAAGCAGACTTGTCCCTTATTTTTTTTTTTTTTTTTTTTTTTTTTTTTCCTTTATCTAGAGCCGCACCTGCGGCATATGGAGGTTCCCAGGCTAGGGGTCTAACAGGGGCTGTAGCCGTCGGCCTTCGCCACAGCCACAGCAACGCGGGATCCGAGCCGCATCTGCGACCTACACCACAGCTCACAGCAACGCCAGATCCTTAACCCACTGAGCAAGGCCAGGAATCGAACCCACAACCTCATGGTTCCTAGTCAGATTCGTTAACCACTGAGCCACGACGGGAACTCCTTGTCCCTTATTTGAAAGAAAATAGCTTGTATCTGTAATTCTGTTATCTAACAATGGAAATATGTTGTTGGACGGCTGTTTAAGATTACTTAACAAACATAAGGGGAAAAATGGACATGGATGTATCTCTCAGAACCTGTAAACTGCAAATCATACCAATAATTTTAAAATTTGCTGAAGTTCATTAATTCTGATTGTATTAATACGGAAAGAGACAGGTATTTTAAACTTTATGCTATATAAGAAGACTGTGTCACTGGAAAGATAACATTGTTGAGAAGATTATACCTAGAGAGACCTCTTGGCATTTATTTTCGTTTACATACAGTTACATGGTACCCTGACTGGCCACCATATTGCCTGGCTTTGTACTTGGGTTTAAACTATACTGTGATCTTCATTAAACTTGAGCTCCTGGGCAAAACCTGCTTGGCCTGGTTTCGGTTCTTAGGTATGGTGGGTTAAATAGTGAAAACCCTTTGTTCTGAAATCTAAACAAAAATAATACAGTCAAACAGAAAACCCTAAACTTTTTTTACTAACTCAGGGTGGTCTTATAATAATCCGTCTTGTGATCCCTTAGTATATAAGGCATTTTATAGTCAAAAGAGAAAGTGAGTTGATAATAAATCATATTAAGTGAGCCCTACGTTGACTAGCCTATCAAGCAAAACCAATTTGGTTAATTGTTTTCATTCCCATTTTGCTTTAGCTAGTCGTCTGGGATTGTATTCTAAAACCTCCCAGTCAGTCTCAGGAGAAGAAATAGATGCAATGGATGTCCAGCAGCTCTCACAGATATTACCAAAGGTAGGTCTAAACTGCAGCCTTTCCAACTAAAAGCCCTTATTCTAAGCATTACCGTTTTTACTGCTCTCTCAGTGAAACTGTTTCATTTGAAAACAGTTGGGACATGGCCATTCAACTTGGTCCAAATCAGAAGATGAAATTATGCACTGAAATCGTTCTTTCTGTACAGAATACTTATGATCGTTGTGAATAGCAGTGGGAATTTGTTTACTTTAGGCAAGAGCCAAGTTTCCTGAGGAAGGTGTGGTGGTATCTTGTGTTTATAAAGTACATCGTGGAGAGATACCATCACTTTTTACCTTTAACCCTTGTCTTCTATTTTAATTGAAAGTGTGTGTAATGCTGTGTAAAAAGTTGTTTTTAAAAGGCATTATTTGCATACAATAAGATTCTTCCTTTTTTAATGTAATTCTCTGAGTTTTGACAGATGCGTGTGGTCTTGTAACCACCCCACAGATACAGAGCAGTCTCCTCCTGTCCCAACTTCTCCTGTGCTTTGTTGTGGTCAGCTCCTTCCTCTGCTTCCAGCATTTGTCAGCCACCGATCTAAGTTCTGTCTCTATAGTTTGCTTTTTCCAGAATGCTCTAGAAAGTGGAATCATGTGGTCCGAGGCCTTTTTTGGGAGGGCTTTGCCTGCGTCATATTAAAGTTCCCAGGCCAAGGTTCAAACCTGTGCCAAAGCAGTAACTGAAGAAACAGCAGTGACAAAGCTGGATCCTAAACCTACTGAGCCACCAGGGCACTCCTGTCTGAAGCCTTTGAATCTGCTTCTTTGACTTGGCATAGTGCATTTGAGATTTTCCATGTTGGCTGTGTGCCTTAGTAGTTTTTTCTAATTTTTTTTTTTTGTGACTGATTAGTATCCACTTTATTGAGTGGTATCTAGTCATCAGTTTAAAGGCATTGGGATTATTTTCGGTTTTTGCTCATTATGAATAAAACTCTACTGTAAACATTTATATATAGGTTTTATATGAAGATAAGTTTTCATTTCTCTTGGATAAATACTGAAGAGCAACTGCCAAGTCATGGGTGATGTATGTTTAACTCTGTAAGAAAGTGCCAGATTGCTTTATAAAGTGGTTTTATTATTCTCTTTTTCTGCTTTTTTTTATTTTTAGGGCACACCTGTGGCATATGGAAGTTCCCAGGCTAGGGGTCAAATTGGAGCTGCAGCAGCCAGCCTATGCCACAACCACAGCCACAGCCACAGCAACACAGGATCCAAGCTACGTCTTGTGCCCTACACGACAGCTCACAGCATCACTGGATCTTTAACCTCTTTAGCGAGGCCAGGGATCGAACCTGCATTCTCCTGGATACTAGTTGAGGTTGTAACCCTCTGAGCCACAGTGGGAACCCCCAGTTTTTATTGTTTGCATTCCTTCCAGCAATTTTTGAAAGGTCTAGTTGCTCTATATTCTCACCAGCACAGGGGCTCGTCAGTTTCCGCACCTCCCTTTCTAATAGGTATATTGTATCTTACTGTGTTTTTAATTTGCATTTCCTTCACAACTAATGGTGTTGTATATCTCTTTACATGCTTATTTGCCATTCATGTATTTTTCTCAGTGAAGTGTCTACCCTATTTTTTTTTTAAATGTTTTACTTTAGTTTTTTGAAAGTTATCTGTATTATGGGTAAAAGTCCTTTATCAGATATTTGATTGGAAAATATTTTTTCCCAGCCTGTGGTTTATCTTTTTATTCTATTAACATTGTCCTTCAGACGGCAGAAGTTTTAAATTTTTATGAAGTCCATTTTATCTTTCTTTTTCTTTTATGGGTCATTCTTTTGGTGTCTTATCTAAGGACTCTGTGCCAGACCCAAGGTCGCAAAGATTTTTTTTTCCTATGTTTTTTCCTAGAAGTCTCTTATTTTTAGGTTTCACAGTAATGTCTTTGATCCGTTTTGAATTAATTTTTGTGTATGTATGAGAAATGGGTTAAGGTTCATTTTTTTATGTATGGTTGTTCAGTTGTTCCAGTACCATTTGTTGAAGACTGTCCTTTTTTCTCTTTTTTTTTTCTTTTCAGGGCTGCACCTGCGGCATATGGAAGTTTCCAGGCTAAGGGTCAAATCGGAGCTGCAGCTGCCGGCCTGTACCACAGGCACAGCAACTTGGGATCGAAGCCATGTCTGTGACCTACACCACAGCTCAAGGCAGTGCCGGATCCTTAACCCACTGGGTGGGGCTACAGATCGAACCCGCTTCCTCATGGATACTAGTTGGGTTTGTTACTGCCAACCACAGTAGGAACTCCCAAGACTACCTTTTTTTTCATTGAAATGCCTTTCTAGAGCATCTGGGAGCAGTGTGGGTATCTGCTTTGTTTTGGATTTAGTGGAAAAGGTGTTTCCATATTTGAACAGGACTGTGTGTGTCCTATCCTGATAGTTTTCTTTCTGAAAGAATAAATCCTGTATAAAGTTCCCTGGGAGTATTGAGACAGAATGAATATAGTGAATGTATATGAATCTGCCGTTAATTAAATATTTCCTCATTAGACCTTCGTTTAGCCTTCTAAACCTTTGCCAGATATGCTAACAAGTAGTGCCATTAGACAGATTCGAAATTTCATTTTATTTGCTTTCTTCAGTTCACTCTTTGGCTCTCTGATAAAATTGAAAATTACATCCTTGGCCATTTCCAAATGAGAATTTTTTTGCATCACTTAAGATAGATGCTCTGATATTATTCCACAGAGAAAAAAGCTAACTGAACTGCCTGGAGTCATCCTACTCCAAAGAGGAATTCCATACGTACCAGGGCCTCCTTCTGGGTTTATCATGTCTTTTGAAAACTCAGTCTTTTCTTAAAATGTTATGAATTACTTTATTCCTTTGAGCTGAGCTGGACTCTCCTTGTCCATGCCCCCACCCCCAGCCTGTGCCCTCCAGCCCCTACTTTGTCTTTCTTTCCATTTTATCTTGTGTTCATGTAACTCTTACAGTCTTGTGTTTTTACTTCAGATCAGTTTGGATAGCTTTGCTTTTATTAGAGTTAGAAACAAAACGGAACTTTTCTTCTAAATTGCTCATTCTCTGAGCTTTTCCCACAGGAATTAAAATCATATTAAATTCTGGTCCTCATTAAAATGTTTTTCTGGCTTTCCCTTTCCATAATTCAATCACACATTCCAAATCTCTTCACTTTGCTCTGTTCTTTTGACCTAGAACCAATTAAAAACCAGTATGGGGAGTTTCCTGGTGGTCTAATGGTTTGGACTTGATGCTTTGACACTTTCACTGCTGCAGCCTGGGTTCAGTCCCTGGTCTGGGAACTGAGATCCCACATCAAGTCACTGCACGCCTTGTCAGAAAAATTAAAAAATTAAAAACCAGTATGGAAACTGAATTTTGCTTAATTATTTATGACGTCCACCTGGAAATTCTCAGTGGGTTTTTTTTTTTAATGGCCACACCTGTGGCATATGGACGTTCCCAGGCCAGGGGTCAAATCAGAGCTGCAGCTGCCGGGCTACATCTCAGCCACGGCAACACCATATCTAAGCTACATCTGCAACCTACACCACAACTCGTGGCAACACCAGATTCTTAACTCACTAAGTGAGGCCAGGGATCAAACCTGCATCCTCGGGGAAATAATGTCAAATCCTTAACTGGCTGAGCCTCAGTGGGAACTCCATCAGTGTTTTTTTTTTTTTCTCTTTTTGCCTTATCTAGAGCCGCACCCGCGGCATATGGAGGTTCCCAGGCTAGGGGTCTAACAGGAGCTGTAGCCGCCGGCCTTCGCCACAGCCACAGCAACATGGGATACGAGCCGCATCTGCAACCTACACCACAGCTCATGGCAACACCGGATCCTTAACCCACTGAGCAAGGCCAGGGATCAAACCCGCAACCTCATGGTTCCTAGTTGGATTCGTTAACCACTGAGCCACGATGGGAACTCGCATCAGTGTTTTTTATTTTGTGATTTCTTCTGTTGGGTTTTACAGTTCTTGTTGATAAAAATGGACTTTCTCTTTTACTGTTTGTTTTTACAGTAGTACCTCCACTTGTATTTCTACCAAACCTGTTTAAGGAATCCCCTGTAATAAAATCCAATTTGTATGCTGTTTAATTCTGGCATGTTGCAAATACTTATTTAATGCATTAAGTATCTTTTTATCTGTTTGGTAGATTTGGGAACCTTTGGGGGTTGTCTTCTTTTTCTTTTCTTTTTTTTAGGGCCGCACCCACAGCATATGGTGGTTCCCAGGTTAGGAGTTCAATCGGAGCTATAACTGCTGGCCTACACCACAGCCACAGCAATGCCAGATCCTTAACCCACTGAACGAGGCCAGGGATCAAACCCACAACCTCAAGGTTCGTAGTCAGGTTCGTTTCCACTGCGCCATGATGGGAACTCCTGGGGGATTATTTTAATGTCAGGAATATTTTTTTTCCCATTAGCCTTTCCTTTGGTACTACCTACTCTTTACTCGTCTCTCTTCATAACTTTCTTTTAACACTGATCAAAAGAACTGTAAGCACTGACCACAAATATGATGCTGAAAAGATGGACCCTCTGGATTTTTGCAGATTCCTTGTGAAAATATTTAGCTTTTCTCCCTTCCCATCCATAACACTCCCTGAACTCTCTCTTTGCTGACCAAGTTCTCCTTCTCTCCCATTGTCCTTTTACCATCCTGTTGTCCTCATTCCGTCCTCCTCCTTCCCGCTCCCAAACTACAGTGATTTTATTGTGTGCTTCTCTTAAATCAGTATATTGCTTCTCATTAGGTAGAGAAACAGACTTAAAAGTAAAAAGATTATTAAGAGAGGAATTTCAGTTAACCCCCAAGTTTAATCCTAGCTCTGTGGTATAATGATGTAGTTCAATTTTCAGTCACTTCTGGATTTTTTAATATATATATCTAATTTCTTTAGGTCATAATTTTGTGTCACTAAATTTCAATATTTTTACTCACCCAAAAAGATCGGCTTGCTCATCCCTGTGTTTTAAGAATTTTTACTCTGTGCAATGTTACATCCCACCTGGGTCTTCACCTCTGCATTGAGGTCTACTTAGTCTCAAAGTGGCTGCTTTTATTTTTGAGTTGCCATCAAAGCACTGAAATGGTAAAATCTTATATCAAGTAATAGGTATTTGGATGTATGCCAAGCAGTTTGTTGCTGTACAAAAGAGGTATGTTTTTAGCCCAGCAGTTCCTTTGTTATCCTCATTGCCATTGTTGGTGATGACCTGCAGTGGTTCAGATGATTTGCAGTGGAGCTAAGGCAAAACTGTACTCTGTACAGTCTGAGTATTTGACTTCTATTTTTTTAACAGTTTTGTTCCGGCCTCTTTGTTGAGAATAGACTTCATGACGCAAAGGCAGAAATAAGATAGGTCAGAATTATCGGCCCAGTGTGTTGGCAGTGTGTTTCAGCATTCAAGTAAGGACACTGAATTCTAGATATGTCTGATGATGGAACCAAACTGCTTATAGCATCTGAGAGAGGAGGAGGACTCAGGATGGCTCCCCAAATTTAGAGCCCAAGTCATTGCAAGGATGCACTTGCCATTGGCAAAGGATGTGAAGGAGCATATGTTTGGAAAATTAATAGGAGTTCAGCTTGGGGTGTTTAAGTCTGAGATGAGACCTCTGTCTCAAGGACCTCTGTCCAAGAGGAAATGTGGAATAGGTTTGGTGGATTAGTGAAATCAGTTAGGATTTCAGAAGAGATGTCCATGCTGGAGATAAAAGTGCATATCAATAAGATCCAGATTGCTAGGGTAGGATGAGATTCCCCAGGGAGAGGTAGGGATTCTTTTTTAAAAATATAAAGCAGACATTTTAATTAAAAGAAATTTGCATTTTTCATGAATATGTTATACATTGAAATGCTTTTTGAAGTGGTTATAAGGTCTTTTTTGGAGACACAGGCCCTGAATGTTTTGCACAGAGATGATTTAAGTCTCGTAAATAGTTACTAAGTAGGGATTCTTAGACCTCTTCTAGAGAAGAGTCCAAGAACTGAGTCCAGCATGGAGACTTGGGGTGGGGAGGGGCTGAAGGAACCTGCTCAAGAGGAGCAGCCAGAAAGGTAGGAGAAGGAACAAGAGAGTATAGGGTGTCCTGAGGCTAGGAGAAGAGGGTGTCTCAGGAGGAGGGAGTTTCCGGCTGTGTTTGGAGGTTAAGTTGCATGAGAAATGGCACTGGTGTCAGCAGTGTGGGGAGTCTTTGGTGCTTAATAGGGGTTTCAGTGCAGGGGTGGGTGTAGCAGCCTAATTTCAAGGGACTCAGGAGAGAGTGGGGAGAGAGAAATGGGAGACAGCAAGTATAAGCGGCTCTCTAGGGGGGAGTTCCACTCTAAAGAGAAAGGGAAAGGAGGGTGGCAGCTGAGCTAGAAAGGGAAGTTTTTGTTTTTGGTTAAATGGGAAAAAAAAAACATGCTTTTATAGTGATGGTAAAGATGTAGCAACAAGGGAAAATTTTGATGTAAGAGGAGAGAGAATTTCTGATGGATAAGGAGATAGAATATTTAACCTGCACTCAAAGCATATTTGTTTAGTTCATTTGTAGTAAAAGGAGGGAAGGAGGGGACATTGTCTGGGTACAGATACTGCATGGTGGGAGTTGTGGAAGTTTTCTTCTGATTCTATTTTCTTTGAAGTAGGAAACAAGGTTGTCAGCTGAGAGTAAGGTTGGAGAAGAGGAGGACTTAGAAGGACGAGGAGAGAAAACTTGTGTGAATCCATCCCCTAGGAGAGTAGGAGAGAGAACAGTGGGTTAGGTGGGCATTAAAGTCATGGGGCTTGGGGGTGCTGGAGAGAGTGGTGGGGAGGCATGGGTTGCAGATCCCCTGGAAACGTGGGGCATAGCTTGGGGGGCAGTGAGCACCGCAAGTATCAAATTACAGTCTCCAGCGCTGAGGATTTGTGACTAAAGGGGGAATAGAGGATACCTACCCATCTGGAGCTCTCCTGCTGGTGCTCTTTGAGAGAACTGCAGGAACAATCCATGTCTTGTGGACAAATCAGGTTAGAGCGGTGTGGGAGAATGGAGGTCCAGGGGATTTATTGATGAGTAGCCCTGGGGCACAGTGAGAGAATTTCAGGAGACCAAGAGATGGAAGCAGAAAAGAGGGTTAAATATGTGCATTGGAGAGAGAGGGTCATATAAACAGGTAGAGACATAGTAGAAGAGAGCCTGATGAATTAACCTGAAAGGAAGAGCATGAGCAGACCCATCATTCTGTCTAACATCAAAAAAAGACTATGGACATTGATAAGCAGCTGTTCTTTAAGTCCCCTGAACACAGAACAAATGGAAAAGGCCATTTGAATTGCATTTCAGTGACAAGGAAACAAATGCAAGAGAGTTTTTCCTTTCTCTGTCTTGGAACCATTTCGAAAATAAGGCTTTTTTTAGAGTTGAAACATAATGGGATTAATCAGATAAATTGTTTAGATTATATATTTCCTATGATCCTGTTGGTAAAGTTTGAAATGACCATGTCAGATGAGTGTCTTAACAAACGTATGGCATAATCTTAATCTTAGTGGCAAAATAAATAATTTAAATTGACAATTAAAAAAATATTCTTAGAAGTGCATGGGTTATTCTGGTGTTTCTTAATGTTAAAAATTTTTAGTGTATCCTGTGTTTTAACAGGTTGCGGTATTTTACAGAGCTAGTCCAAGACATAAGATGAAAATTATTAAGGTAGGTCTCTAAGAATTACATTATTTTATCTCTGTATCCAAAATGCTACTTGTGTTTTGTTATGTTTGCCATACTACTGAGAGTGTTGATAGCACACTGAAGTCAGAAGTTTTGGGAAGCAAAAAGTGTTTTAAAACCTGAAATGGAAACATCAATAGAGAATTTAGCAGAGGAAGATGTAGAAGAAAACTTTAATGAAACGTTTTAATGAACATTTTAATGAATGTCACCTTCTTTAAATATTTGAACAGTATAGAACTATGTTCTGACAGGAGTTTATAACCAGATATCCCAGTGTGAATAGGAATAATTACTTGAATAAATACAGCAGGAAACTGAATAAATACAGCAGGAAAAATATGTTGTGAGAGTGTAAACAATTTAAAAGACTATGGTTATTTATATTAGTCAAATATATACAAAGCAGTTGACATGACATCCATCAATTCATGGATTTAAGTGATTTATCACGTAGTGCTCCATTGTATTAAGCATTGTATTAAGTGACACTGTGGGCTGGATAATTCTTCAGTGTGAGGGGCTCTCCTGCATATTGTAAGTTTAGCAGTATCCCTGGCTCCTACCCTCAAGATGCTGGTAACATCCCTCAAGTCATAGCAATCAAAAATGTCTCCAGACTTTGCCAGACATCCCCTGGGAGAGAAAACTTCCCCCAAGGACCACAGTGTAATTGACTCTACGTCAGGCTTTACACATAGAGTTCTCACACATGGGAATATTAATAGCAACTTTTTCTTTTTCTTTTTAGGGCCGCACCCACGGCATATGGCGGTTCCCAGACTAGGGGTCAAATCAGAGTTGTGGCCGCGGTGGGATCCAAGCCGTGTCTGTGACCTACACCACAGCTCATGGCAACGCCGGATCCTTAACCCACTGAGCGAGGCCAGGGATAGAACCTGAGTCCTCTTGGATACTAGTCAGGTTTGTTAACCACTGAGCCACAACGGGAACTCCAATACCAGCTTTTTTTTTAAGCTTTATCTTAAGACCTCCATATATTGAAGTTTGTTGAAAAAGTGATGGTCTGTATTATTTTGAGTCTTTTTTATTTTTTTTAACAGCTGTACCTGCAACATATGGAAGTACCTGGGCTAGAGTTTGAATTGGAGCTGTACCTGATAGTCTGTGCCACAGCTACAGCAACATCCACTGTATACAACCTACACAAGCCTCATCTGCAACCTACACTACAGCTTGTGGTGACATTGGATCCTTAACCCACTGAGTGAGGCCAGGGATTGAACCCGTATCCTCATTCACACTATGTCGAGTTCTTAACCTGCTGAACCACAAAGGGAACTCCTTTCCAAACTGTAAATTATGTGGAGAAAAAGAGAGAGGATTTTTTTTTTTTTAATCCCCTTATCTGTGTGGAAGTACCATTTTAATCAGGCCTTCTCCCTCCCACTTCACTCTGCCCCCAGTCTCTCCAGAAGAACGGGTCAGTCGTGGCCATGACAGGTGATGGAGTAAATGATGCAGTTGCTCTGAAGGCTGCAGACATTGGAGTTGCGATGGGTCAGACTGGCACAGATGTTTGCAAGGAGGCAGCAGACATGATCCTGGTGGATGATGATTTCCAAACCATCATGTAGGTTTTCCTTCAATGATGTGCATCAGAGAATCTCTTCCCATTCTTTCCTGCACCCCATCCCATTATTCAGCTGGAAAAGAGTTTGGCAGTATTTAGGCACTGGGCGAACTAAACTATTTTACTAGAGTAATTAATCTTATTTTGTATCCTAATGGGTAGTTTTGGGGAAAATTATTTATATGGAATGGACAGCATAAACAGCAGGGCTGTTCATTTAAGAAATATTTACTGAGTACCAGCCAAGGGACACATTTTTCTGGACCCTGGTTTGGTGGTGGTTCAGCAGTGACCCTTCATGAGACTTTTATTCTGATTAATTCAGGCCCTCAAAAATTAGCATGTGCCTGACCTCACAGAAAGTATTATAAATAAAGACCCTATCCACTTCTGTTTCGTAATGTCAGGAATTGTTGGCGTGTTGTCAGTGATGCAGTTTATTGTTTGAAAAGCTTTGTTTGATCCATGGTTTCTAATTGATTTAAGGTTCTTATGTGCCTGCTGGTGTCAGTTTCATAGTATTCAGGTGGAGGTCACTTGATAATCACCTTGTGGGTGATCTGAGACTTAGTTTGGTGATTCCCTGGGTGCTTCATTAACATTGTGGCCTGAAGTGGAGAATGCAGGCCCCAGGACCCAGAATTTCTAGGCCCTTTGTAAGGATATGAGGTATTTAATTTCCACTATTAGAATTGTATAAAACTCTTGGGAGATAGGAGTTTTAGTCCTATTTTCTTAGATTGAGGAAAATGAAAGAAGTTACATGAATCTTTGTAAACCCAAATTATTTTTATAATTTTGGTACAACATATATCTAATTGTGTGTAGGAGCAACAGCTTAAATTCTGTAATTTTCACATATCTTATTGCCATCTAATTCCTGACCTGTGTTCATTTAACCTCTTACTATTCATGCAATTTATACCTTTAAGAAAAGTAAACTTGGAGAGGGGTAAAGAATATCATTATTTTAGTGTCATGAATGCATATTATTTTCTCTTGTGTAGAAATACAATATGTGATTTTAATATTGAAATATCTTTAAGAATAAAAATTTTTAGTGTTTTGTAATGAATGAAATTAGTTTGGGTAGAGTGTAGCAGGCGTGACTTTAATTTCTTGCTAGTATGGTGTTTCCATATTTTTTCCTAATTTTAATTAAGTGAAGATAATAATATTCTTTCATTGATGTATGTATTTTATCAGTTGGAAATTTGTTTTCAAAATTAGTTACACTGTTTTAGTATTGATATGTCATTTTTCTGTGATAATATTTTCTCACTTAATTTTATTTTAAATTTCAGGTCTGCAATTGAAGAGGGTAAAGGGATTTATAATAACATTAAAAATTTTGTTAGATTCCAGCTGAGCACGTAAGTTTATAACAAGTTTGTCACCATGGATAAATTATTTGAAAAGTAGAATTCAAGCAGAATGCCTAGAAGCTTCTGGGCTCTGTTCCTGAGGGTTGTTCATATGTTAAGTTTTCCAGGATAAAAATTGAATTCTTAAGACTAAAAATAGCATGATAAATGTGACAATTAGATGTCTGTATCATCATCAAAATACATAAATCTTTGTGGCTTATTGAATAGCTCCTGAAATAACTAAGGAAGGGACATCAAATTTTAATGTTTCTTGCTGCTATCTTTTTCCAAAAGTGGAAGAGCTTTTCTGTAGACCAAAAACAGTTAAAACCAAAGGAAAAAAAAGTTATGAAAATATTACTGAAACTGTTGTTATCTGAACTCAGTTTAAAAATTCTTCGAGACTTTTGGTGACCACTGAGGGTCGGGGAAGAAGTCAGATTGACTAGGAGTTTGGGGTTAGTAGATGCAAACTATTACATTTAGAATGGATAAGAAGTGAGGTCCTTTTGTGTATAGCAGAGGGAACTATATTCAGTCTCTTGGGATAGAACATGATGAAATATGAGAAATATATATGACTGGGTTGCTTTGCTGTGCAGCAGAAATTGGCACAATGTTGTAAATTAATTATTCTCTAATAAAAAATTTTAAAAAACTGACATAACAAAATTCTTCCTTGGAGTTCCCTGGCTTGGTGGGCTAATGATCTGGCATTATCACTGCTATGGCTCTGGTTACTACTATGGTGTGAGTTTGATCCCTGGCTCGGGAACTTCCACATGCAGTGGACGTGGCAAAAAAATTCTGTGGATTGTACGGGTTAACTCTTAGCTTCAAATGTTCACACTAATGAAGCCTTAGGTTACTTGAAAATACAGGCTTCCTTTAAAAGAAAAGCAATAACCTGGGAGTTTTAAATGCTAAGAAAGTGATGTCATAAAATTAGCAAAAATTATACTATACCAACACATTTTTTTAAAATGACTTTCTTTCAACAGGAGTATAGCAGCATTAACTTTAATCTCATTGGCCACATTAATGAACTTTCCCAATCCTCTCAATGCCATGCAGATTCTGTGGATCAATATTATAATGGATGGACCTCCAGCTCAGAGGTAAGAGTTTTCTCATGCATAAACTAGAACGACAAGGATGGCAGGATAGCCTGATAATTAAGCTTTAAGACTTTATTCACAGATAGCATTGGAAATCTTTGCAGCATTGTGTTTCTTATCAACTGCATGGTGTGAGGTATCATTTACTGTCCTGGGATACTCAATCACGCATCATGGATCTGAGCTCTATTGTTGTTAGGTGCCCAACCTGAAATGGAGAACAGAGCAGGGAGCAGGTGCAGTCCCTGTCCTCAAAGTAAGCTTTTTATTTCTTGGAATAGGATGTAATGGAGAAATCTCTGGGTTCAGTGTTATTACAAGGTTCTCTTATCAGCCTTAGAGACTTTGGGGAAGTATTGAAGGTCCTAGGCATCTGAGTAATTTCTTTTATAATAATGGGGCCATAGATGGTGCTTCCCAACACAGAATGAAACGTGTCAGTGACCATTACAAAACATGATCTAGTTGAGACTTCTTTGCATGAGAGATACTTCTAAGTCCAGTTGGTAGGTCATATATTTTCAGGCCATATTTGAAATAAGTAAATTTATATGTTAATGAAATTGGGCAATTTTTTGGAATTTGATTATCAGTCCCCTACCAAACTGTGCCAAATAAACAAAAGAGAAAGAGTGGTAAACTTTGTAGTTTTCAAGTAATTGTGGCCAAGGGTTTTTTTATGATTTACCACTTTGTTTCTATAAGAAGGCACATAGTTTCTGGGATACTTGAGGTCATTGAGGTTGTGAAATTAATAAATCCAAATCTTACTTAAAACTTTAAAGTGATTCACTTTTCTGTTTGTTTTGAAGCCTTGGAGTAGAACCAGTGGATAAAGATGTTATTCGTAAACCCCCACGCAACTGGAAGGACAGCATCTTGACCAAAAACCTGATCCTTAAAATACTTGTTTCCTCAATAATCATTGTTTGCGGGACTTTGTTTGTCTTCTGGCGGGAGGTATGCTCACTGGATAAGCAGCTTTATTAACATGTGTTCTTTACAACAGGATTCAGTTATTTTTGGTGTATTAAATAGAAGGCTGGAAAGTTAGGAAAGCTCTTTGAAAAATACTATACAAACATTTTTAAAATAGTTTGCTTCAGTGTTTATGGATTAATAAAATCCCTGATTCATGGATTAGCGTAAAGTAAATCTGCAGACAATGGAGTTCTCATTGTAGCTCACTGGGTTAAGAACCCGACTGGAATCCATGAGGATGTGGGTTCAATCCCTGGCCTTGCTCAGTGGATTAAGGATCTGGTGTTGCATGAGCTGTGGAGTAGGTCACAGATGCAGCTCAGATCCTGTGCTGCTGCAGCTGTGGCATAGGCCAGCAGCTATAACTTCTGACTCGACCCCTAGCCTGGGACCATGCCACAGATGTGGCCCTAAAAAGAAAAAAAAATAAGTAAATCTGCAGAGAAGTCTCTGATGTAACAAAAATTAGCATGAACATTTGGGAAGATGTTAGATAATCTGAGTCTTTAATATAGCTACTTTATTGTCATCAAAAAAGAAAGTTGTGGAGTTCCCATCGTGGCGCAGTGGTTAACGAATCCGACTAGAAACCATGAGGTTGCGAGTTCGATCCCTGACCTTGCTCAGTGAGTGGGTTAAGGATCCGGTGTTGCTGTGAGCTGTGGTGTAGGTCACAGACACGGCTCGGATCCCACGTTATTGTGGCTGTGGTGTAGGCTGGCAGCTGTAGCTCCAATTCGACCCCTAGCCTGGGAACCTCCATGTGCCACGGGTGCGGCCATAAAAAGCAAAAAAAAAAAAAATTGTTTTAATACCTGTTTTATGGTTTGTGAGAAGATTTTTTACTTTAGACTATAGCTGTTCATTAGGTGACTTATTTAAATGGCCTATAGGAAATTTAGGTTGTTCATATGTTTTATATCTTAGAATAAATCTATTTCATTCTAAGAAAAAATATTAACCTTTAGAAAGCAGTCAGTATTTGTCCATTAAATTCAGCCAGCTGAGGGAGTTCCTTGGTGGTCTAGTGGTTAGCATTCAGCACTTCCACCGCTGTGGTCCGGATTCAGTCCTTCATCTGGGAACTGAGATTCCACATCAAGCTGCTACACCCTGTAGCAAAAAAAAAAAAAAAAATCCAGCCAGCTTAAAATCATTTTTTCCTCTTGACAGCTGCGAGACAATGTGATAACACCTCGGGACACAACGATGACCTTCACATGCTTTGTGTTTTTTGACATGTTCAATGCACTGAGTTCCAGATCTCAGGTATTCTTAGGTGCTCTTAGCTAATTAATTCAGTTGGGTAGAGTACTTTCTAACTGTAAGTAGGCAAGGGTTATGGTTTTTTAACTTTGCCTGCTTTTGTAACCATGATTACAGCCCCAGATATAGTCTTCTTACCAACATGTGCCTATAAATGTGTCATAATGGGAATGTGACATTTGGGATAAACCTTATCTTTGGCCAGAAGATCAGAGTAAATCACAGTTGTCATCCCCTGATTTTTCTTCTCTATATATTTTCTTATTATCTGTAGCTGTATGATAGATTCAAGTTAACATCTAAACATAGGACAAAGCTCATGGCTTCTGTTAAAATGGTATTAGTATTAAAAGTATTAGAAGTACAAGAACAGGTATGTGCATATTAACTTTTCCCAATTACTTCCATCAGTGTGTCAAAGCTGAGGACATGCTAACTTTTCTTTTCTTCCCATGCTGTATCTTAAGGTGGATTGCCTTTTTCTGATCAAAATGCTTTGATAGAAAATAATGGACTGGAACCTAGTGATACTTTTTCAGAGTATGCTGTTCTTGGAAACAAGTTCTGTTTGAAACCTTACTGTTCAATTCAATTTTAGAGCACCTTATGAATCCTTACCTGTATCTATTACTATTTGCTGTGGTAAAACTCTCCCAGTACAGTGCATTGTCGTTCATTTCAACTGATTTTATAGCATCACTCTTGAGGAAAGTCCTTGAAAAAGAGAAGCTGCTTAAACATTTATCCTTATTCCATCTGAATTATTCCAAAATAATAGTTAAAATTTAGAGATTCTCTGGTACTGCTATTGTAGAATTCAATTCAGCCCAGCGTATTACAAATTGGAGGTGAATGTCATAGTAAATAAATTGTTTCTATGATTGAGAAATAGTAACTGAACTTTGTTCTCTGCCAACAGACCAAATCTGTGTTTGAGATCGGACTCTGCAGTAATAAAATGTTTTGCTACGCAGTTCTTGGATCCATCATGGGACAGTTATTAGTTATTTATTTTCCTCCACTTCAGAAAGTTTTTCAGACTGAGAGCCTAAGTATACTGGGTAAAGGAAATGTTATCTTTATAATTTGCATATTATAAATGAGTTGTGTTTTCTGATGCATTTGTTCTAGGAAAAGTTTTCTTTTAAGGTGAAATAAGTGAATGGCTTGCTTTGAAAATTGTGTGCTCTCTTTTCTCATTTGGAGACCTTTAGGGGTGTCACTCTCTTAACTCTACTAAGTTGTTAACTTTTTTGGTATTTTTTTTCTTAAAATTTTTTTCCATGTAAATTTTTTTATAGGTTATCACTTTCAAAATCATATTTTGTTTCTGAAAGATAGCAAATCAAAACTTGTTATAATAACGAGTAATTGTAGTTTATAACTTTTTTTTTCTTTTGGTCTTTTTAGGGCTGCTCCTGAGGCAAATGAAAGTTCCCAGGCTAGGGGTCGAATCAGAGCTGTAGCTGCTGGCATACACCACAGCCACAGTAAAGTCAGATCCAAGCTTCATCTGTGACCTACACCACAGCTCATGGCAATGCCAGCTCCTTTAACCCATTGAACAAGGCCAGGGATCAAACCTATGTCCTCATGGATACTAGTCAGGTTTGCTACCAGTGAGCCACTATGGGAACTCCTTATAACTTTTTAATCTTGCATAAAGGAAAAGAACTAAATTTAAGCTCACTGAAAACCAAATGACTCTAAAAATTACAGTTTTGGTAGTTAAACTATATTTTCCTATTCTTACTTGCTAATTCGCACATTCTTATTTTATGAAATAACAGCCCTGAAAGCAGAGTTTTATTAAACTGATGTGGAAGACAGATGTTGTTCTTTCACATACTGTGCATTAAATGCATCCTCAAATAGCACATTTAAAAGTTAATCTTCCTGTATTATTATGAGGACGGATGCATTTTATGGTAATGCTACTTCTCACTCTTGGGTTTGTAAGTTAATTTAGATAATTACGAATCCCTATAGCTTTTGCTGTAGGTTTACCTTAAAGTTGAACTAGTTTATTTTCAGTATTTTAATTTCATATTTACAGCCCTTCCTCTTATAAAAGAAAATGGAGTTTTATGACCGGCACCATTTTTTGAGACAGTACATAAGAATGAGATAGTGTGGATACAAACCACTGTAAAGATATAGTCTTTATAAACAGTGAGTTCCTCTAGACTTTCAAGTGGAATAGATGCAGATTTCTAAGTAATCTTCACAGACATTATTTAATCAAGAAGTTGGTCACCTACTTGAAGGGCCTTTAAAAAAGGCTGTGTGATCTATTAAATGGAAAATTTTTGGTTGTGTTGCTTTTAAAGGTTGTGGTTATTAGGTTATGGTTCAGGGAAGGTGGTCAGAGAATTTGGGTTCTAGTTCTCTGGCTGCTGCCTGACACCTCTGTGACTTTGGATAAGTCACTTCATAGCCTTGAGCCTAATCTGTTTTCTTCCTTTCTTTTTTTTTTTAGGGCCACACCCATGGCATATGGAAGTTCCCAGTCTAGGGGTCGAATTGGAGCTGTAGCTGTCAGTTTACTATACCACAGCTCATGGCAACGTTGGATGCTTAACCCAGTAAACAAGGCCAGGGATCAAACCCGTGTCCCCATGGATACTAGTCGGGTTTGTTACCGCTGAGCCACAACAGAAACTCCCCACTTTCCTTATTTTTAAACAGTGTTAATTGTGGCTACTTCACGGAATGGTTGAAAAATAGCATATTTTTAAAGCTTTGATAAAATGCTAGAAAAACATAAGCTATTAAACTCTGCCTCTAAGTTTCAAAGAATTGTAAAACCCAGCTTATTTCCTCTCATAGACTTGCTGTTTCTTCTGGGTCTCACGTCGTCAGTGTGTGTGGTGGCAGAGATTATAAAGAAGGTTGAAAGGAGCCGGGAGAAGATCCAGAAGCCTGTTAGTTCGACATCGTCGTCTTTTCTTGAAGTATGATGCATATTGCATTCTTTAATTTGCAAACTAGGAATTGCAGTCTGAGGATCATTTAGAAGGGCAAGTTCAAGAGGAAAATGAAGATTTGCAAACTTTTGAACTTTTCATTGACTGAAAATGAGCGTTAAAGACTTGATTTGAGACTTTAATCTGCTGGCAGTCCCAAATGAAATTATGCAACTTTGATAACATATTCCTTGATTTAAATTGGCTTTTGCGATTGAGTGGAACTTTATAAAATGTATGGGCAGTTATTTAATTTAAAAAAAAAAAGGTAAAACCTGAACCATCTTCTGCACTTAAAGAGGTCTAACAGTTGTGTACACTATCTATCTTAGATAGATAATGATTTTTTTTTTTAATTTTTAAATATTGTACTATTTATGGTTATGGTGGTGGGGCTTTCTTACTAATACACAAATAAATTTAATCATTTCAAAGGCATTCTATTTGGTTTAGAAGTTGATTCCCAGGAGTGCCATATTTCAGCTGTTGTATTTCCTTTTCTCTGCAATGTAAGCAGCTCAGCTACCTTGTGTTACCAGTTTTGTATCTGAAGTTTTTTGCACAGGATGTGACCACTGTCAGATCACTATTCTTTTCTTTCTTTTTGTGATTGAAAAGCCTATACTGCAATTTGAAGTAAATGTTTGCATTTCTTAGTAAGTGTAAATGCTTGCTTTTTTTTCTTTTTCATTTTTTTTTTCTTGTTTGGTATGAGTCTTTGGTCTAGCAGAATTAATAACAGGGCTATCAAATGGCATTCTAGGTAGGGTGGCTGTGTCTAACTAACACTTAGTTGTGGAGTCAAAAATATTTAAGACTGGGCTGAAATTTATAGCAGATTATATTAACGTGTTATGCCTTTTTTAGAGTTAAATATAAATACATTGTCAAGTATCATTTTGTTATCTCCAAAATATAATTCCAAGGACCTCATCTGATTATCTGAATGTTATTATTTTTAATGTCGTCTTTATGTGTGTTTTAAAGAATCTTTCGTAGGAAGTATAGAGTGCTGAACTTACGAACCAGAATATATGTGGAAAATTCTGTGCTTTCTTTCCTTGTATCTGCAGCCTTTTGGCCCAGATTGCAGCACAGCCCGATGGTGTCCCTTTTTTTACTCCCTCCACTATCCTTTGCCTTCTTTCTCTTTCACTGGGCATGCTCAAGAAATAGATTTGCTCTCGTAGTGCTACTGTTTTTGATAATAGCTGGATAAAGTATAGGTAACTTATTTTGAGTGTGTGGCAAATAAGGGCCAGAAATTCACAATGAGAAATAGATTTTCCTGTTTAATATTTCTCTCTGAAACGGAAACGAGCCTCAAATTCTTACATGTTTATTTCTTCTTGAAGTTAGTGAATTTTGTATTTTGTAATTATTCTTCATTTTTAAGACTGTCATAAACCACTCTCTGGTTTTTGTCACCAGTATTAAAATATAGTATTACCACTGAGGTACTATGTTAATGATAGGAAAGATACCTATTCTTTGAGCCCTTGTACTGGAACAGTTTTATATAAGGACTTGAGATGTCTTCGTTTATTCTTCTTTACTCTGTAAGGCTCAATAGTCAGAAGTACACGGAAGCCATTTGTCTAATCAACTTTATCTTTAGTGACAGTGATGAATCACACCTAATTTTTGTAATGAGTTTTCTTCTGTGTTGCACAGCTTGAAATATATATTAAGTGCATACTTTTGCTTTGCATTTTAGGTTCAGAGTATGACTTTGTGAAATAAATGTGCCTATCCTTTTGTTTGTATTTTGAACTTCCCCCCGAAATGATTTCTTTTCGTAAATTAATGTTCTTTCAGTTGGGACTGTTAACATTCAAATCACCTGGATATCGAAGATACAGAAATTAGGCAGTCCTCATAGAACAGAGAATCTGTGATTTAAAAAGTGAATGTATGGTGCAGATACACAACATTACAGCAATACGTTAGAGTGTGTGTGTGTGTATTTTACTTAGTATGTTATCCTAATCAGTGTGGATAATTCAGATGCACTAGTATCAAAATTTTAAATTTTTACCCCATTTCCTGGCCCTCGGACTTGCTAGAGTCCCTAACAATACTAACTTACTGGATTTTCCCTGTTAGACTACGTCATGAAATTATTTGACTTCAAAGTAATTAAATATCAGGGAAGAAAAGAAAGGAACTTTAAGTAATTCACCAACTAGGAGACAATCCTCAAATGATTAAATTAAAACTGGATGTAGGGGAACAAGGCTTTGCAGGTTCTATCACATTTGTTCTGGCCATTGTGTGACCCAGCGATGGAACAACATGGAAGCAGGCCTCCTAACATACACCCGCCACCCCTGCTCCCAGGATGCAGACTTTATTCAATAGCTTAACCACACCCACGAGGGTAAAACACATTTTTCATCTTTCATACCCATGCAAAATACGTCTTTTACATTGGTAGTCTTTTCTGAAGTCATTTCAAGTTCTGACTTCTTTCATGTATTGTAGTACCTGAGTAAAGAATCAAGTGCCTCACAATTGTTTCTCAGTGAAATGAACTGGTGGCAAACAATAAATATTGTATCTAAGAACCTTAACTGACCTAGCCTAGCTTTCTGCCTTTGTCATTTGGCAGTTCTTAGGCATTTGTATGTCTCACCCCAAAACTTAGGTGCATGAATTGACTGTCATTTCAGTAAACTTTCCCTTAGTGCCCGGAGTGTTCCAGGAGTAAAAAGGTGATGGCATTCTTGCCCTCTGCGAGCTTATGGACAAGGTTAGCCAAGAATATGCTACTTATAGGCTGTCTCTTGAAAGTTACTAGTGGTCTTGTGCATTTATTTTAAAAATACACATACATTAAAATGAATACAGCACACATTTTACGGGAAGTTTCCGTTGATGTTGGCATTTGGAAATCTTTGAAATGCCTTTTTAGGCTAAGCTGCAATCCAAACAGTAGCTTATCTGCATACTAAAACATGATGTGGATCAATACTAATCCTAACTGGTATGCGACTGGACAAACAGATTATCCTGATAATTAAGCTGCCTTGAGCTCAGTTAGCACTTGGTATGACTATTAACTCTTGCTGGGTTTGGGGGTTTGGTTTTCAGAATTGGTTATTATTAATAATGGATAGTGGGACCAAGTCCTTGATAATTAATGTAAACATAATAGTCTGCAGACGTTTCAGTAGGTTTAGATTTGGAAAGTTCTCCATCTTAACTCTGGAGGTCCAAAGTGAAATACATGTGCTGCAGTGGTTAAGGGTAGCCAAAGGAGAGGAACAGCTTCAAAGAAGGCGGTTGTGAAGGAAATTTCTAGAACTAGTGGCATTTGAATCAAGCCTTAAGTCGAGAATCTCCAGCCGAGAATAGCAAGGCATTGCAACCAAATGGCATAGCTTCTGCAGAGGTGTTTTTGGGGTCTGGAGAGACAAGTGAAAACCTGAGGCATCTGGGGCTCGGGCAGGAGGTACAGCACTGTGAGGGCTGGACAGAGGGGCAGGAGCCTGGGGGTGAAGGCCGAGACATTTCACTTGTAGCCTGCAGGAGGATTTCAAGACTATGGTAAGAGTGGTTTTTTGTCTTGTAATGCAGATGGAAGCACAGAGGGTGGATTGTTAAGACAAAACAGAGACTGATGAGAGGATCCTAGATGCTTCCGGGTTGGAGGGACTAAGCTGTGGCAGTCGGTTTGGGGAGAAAGTGATGGGATTTCTACCTTCTACGAGAGAGAGCATTGATGTGAGATGGCAGAAGAGGAAGATGTGAGGGAGTTCCCATCGTGGCTCAGCAGAAACGAATCCCACTACTATTCATGAGGACGCAGGTTCAATCCCTGGCCTTGCTCAGTGGGTCGGTGATCTGGCGTTGCCCTGATCTATGGTGTAGGTCTCAGACGTGGCTTGGATCTAAGCATTTTTGTGGCTGTGGTGTAGGCCAGCAGCTATAGCTCCAATTTGATGTCTAGCCTGGGAACCTCCATATGTGGGCCTAAAAAGTAAAAAAAAAAAAAGGGAAGAAGAAAAAGAAAGGAAGAGGAAGATGTGGACGGTACTGCAGTTTCTGGCTTGGCTAGTAGGGCTGTTGGGAGAATTGCCAAAGCCGAGCTGCTTTAAGTGGGACTCAGATCAGTCTGTAAGGTCAAATTGTGTCTTTGTCCCACTAGACATGTTAGGTGAAAGTTTTAGCATAGAATGGGTTAAAGCCATGGCTGACTAACTATAAAGTAGTTTGAAAATAATTTCTTACTAAAAGCATCATGCGTTTTTTGGGTTTTTTTTTGTAAAAGTAAAAGCAATGAATGTAAACTCAGCTTTGATGGAGTATTTTTGAAAGTAATTTTATTTCATTTTTTATTTTTTATTTTTTTTGTCTTTTTGCCTTATCTAGGGCCGCACCCGTGGCATGTGGAGTTTCCCAGGCTAGGGGTCTAATTGGAGCTGTAGCCGCCGGCCTTCGCCACAGCCACAGCAACGCGGGATCTGAGCCGCGTCTGCAACCTACACCACAGCTCACGGCAACGCTGGATCCTTAACCCACTGAGCGAGGCCAGGGATCGAACCCGCAACCTCATGGTTCCTAGTCAGATTCGTTAACCACTGAGCCACGACAGGAACTCCTGAAAGTAATTTTAAAGTGAATTATTAAGAATTTATTGTAGGTGAGTAGAAAATTGTTTTTGTTTTTTCTTCGGCATTTTACTCATTCTTCCTTGGATCCTTCTACCCTCAAATTGCACAAGAGTTCCAGCACAATCCATTTACTGTTTTTTTTTTTCTGGAACACATTCCTTTAACTTGAAATCATTTTTTCTCTGTTTCAGTTTTGAAAATCAGAATTTTACCTGTTCTTCAAAGCCCAGTTTAAGAGCCAACTAGGATGGCCTTTCTGGATGGCTCTAAGGATTTGTCTGTGTGTGTGGAAGGGGTGGGGTGGTGCACTTCCTTGTAAACACTTTTTGAATAAAGGCACCCGTAGAGTTCCTTGGTGGCTCAGCAGGTTAAGGATTCAGTGTTGTCACTGCAGTGGCTTGGGTCATTGCTGTGGCTAGCTTGCGATCCCTGGCCCTGGGAACTTTGCATGCCATGGGCTCAGCCAAAAAAAAAAAAAAAAAAAGGAATAAATGCACCCATATGTTTGGGCATAAAAATCACAGTGTTTTCTTTGTTTGCAAACAGTAAAGATTTAAATCCAAGTCACTTAAATTGATCAATCTAGACAGAAATTTGCTATAATCTTTTTTTTCATTCAAAATAAGTTTGGTGAAGTTTGGGTAAGAAAAAAATATTTGAGCCATTAGTTTTGATCCTTCTAAGTCCTTCTTTTGATCTAGAACTGCCTGTGTTCCTGTGTACATGTGAGTGTGGTGACTGCTCCAGGCGGGCAGTATTTCCTGTGCTGATTGATCACAGGACCCCCAGCCCTTCCATTCCACTCCCATATTGCTCAAGTATAGTCAGACTGACAGATACCCTGGCAAGGGACCCCAATGTCTGCCTTGGCCCCAGCTGAAGTGCTTTCATAGATCAGTCCAGGTCACCCCATCACTGTTATTTCTTCAGCAATAATTGCATTGGTCGACTTAGATATTTTCTGAGCAGAAACCACAGCTCACAGTATTCACAGCACACAGTGCCGGAAGTTGGGCACATTGTTCTGCTTGACCCTACAGGTCCTTTTTCTGCCTGCCTGTTTCTAGCGTTTGAATTCAAAACAAAATGTGTTCTTTAATACAGGTTTTTAGTTTTTTTAATACCAATTCACTCAACTATATTAAAAGTAATTTTCTATTAAGGCCTTCCCTATGACAAATATACTGAAGTACCAGTTAATTGGGAAGTGAAATTTGGTGACACCTTACCAAAAATAAAGAAAATACTGTCATGTCTTGACCATTTGCTCTTTTTCATCAAATCTGCATCTTCAAAGCATAGTATGAAACAACTTGTTATGTGAGTCTAAAAAAATACTATTCTTGAGCAATATATAGCAGCCCCAACCAAACCGGTGATGGCAGAAAATGTATGCTTGATAAGAAACTCATGACAGACTTTCTATTTAAGCATGATTAGATCAATTTTAGGGAGTTATAAATGAGTATGTCTTTTTGTTCCTTTCTCATATTCATCCATACAGTTGTATTAGAATTTATAAGCATCTATAGGTCTAGAGAGCCCATGAATTAGAGGTTACATGTTAGAGAAACCGTTTATTTTAATACTTTTCTAACTCGTCCACATGGGGCTGTTGATTTAGTTTTGGGGATGACAGACTACGGCCTGCAAGTTTTATTGGAACACAGGTACACAAATGAATTTACATACTGTTTATTACTGTGTTCCTACTACAGATCAAGTGGTATGTAGGTGCAGCAGAGACCACTTGCACTACTAAACCTAAACTATTTCCTGGCCCTTTACAGAAAAAAGTTGCTTACCCACATGGTATAGATGTTCACAAAGAGCAGAACAGGCCTTGGCACTGCATTCAGTTTACCAGAAAGAAAGCAGCATCAATTCCTCTATCTTCCAGTCTCCCAACAGTATGGTCTCTCGGGGATGGATGCGGCTGATAGCAGATTTGCCATCGATGACTCCTCTGACTCCCCACCAAGGCTACTCTATGGAAAGTCAGAAACTCCATCAGCTCTCACAGCATCATCAACAGGGAGGACGTGCCAAGCCTGTCTCACCTTGTCACAAGGCTCGTTGTGCTTACAGTGGGTGGGCTGTTCTGATCTGTCCCATCTGAGCTGTGGACCTCATCACACACACACACCCATTCACCTGAGCTGCTGTTGCAGCGTCTATGCCCCTCTGGTCCCTGCCCCTCCCGCCCTGTGGATGTACGAGAGAAAGAGGCATACTCTCATCAGCTGCTTCCTCCTAACACAAAATCAGAAACAGGCACAGTCTGAGCAGGCCGGGGGGTTATCCAGAATATACCATCAGTCCGGTCCTAGGGAAAAAGACAACTGAACATTCTAAACCAAAATGCTTGCGTAGTATTTATATTTCTTAAGATACAGTCATGACAGTATTTCACAGTGAATTCCTCTTAGGGTCTAACCTTGGCTGTCTGACTTATCAAACCAGCTTTACAGAATAGAATATAGTGATCATAAGAGGGTCAGTTTCTTTAGTCTGTGTCTAAGAAAACTGGCGTAAATCTGGGAGCTTCAAGGGCTGCAGTACTTGGTGGTTGAGAACTTGGATGTGTGGATGTCACCATTCCCAGATTTCAACACCAAAGGTCCCTTGCCCACCATTTTTGCCTCTTGTTTTCCTTAGTTTTGAAGGGGCAAGACAAGGGAACATCAGAAGCTTGCTCTCTCAACACCATCCTTCCTAGAGTCTTCAATTAGTACAAACATTTCTCTGATTATAACTCATTGAAGATACAAATAGAGAAATAGAAGAGGAAAACACCTCATAACGCCCCAATACTTTAATCTAGACTCCAGACATATCTAGCTGCCTAGCAGATGTTTCTCTCCCGTTAAGTGCCTAAAAGGTATGTTTTTTAAAAAATTTATTTTACTATTACTAAAGTATAGGTGGTTTACAATGTTGTGTTAACTTCTGCTGCACAGCAAAGTGATTCATAATTTTTTCAGAGTCAAATGATTCAGTCCTATTATCAAAAGTCCAATACTTGGAGTTCCCATTGTGGCTCAGTGGTTAGTGAATCCAACTAGGAACCGTGAGGTTGCGGGTTCAATCCCTGGCCTTGCTCAGTGGGTTAAGGATCCAGCGTTGCTGTGAGCTGTGGTGTAGGTTGCAGACGTGGCTCGGATCCCGCGTTGCTGTGGCTGTGGCGAAGGCCGGCGGCTACAGCTCCTGTTAGACCCCTAGCCTGGGAACCTCCATATGCCGCAAGTGTGGCCCTAGAAAAGGGCAAAAAGACAAAAAAAACAAAACAAAAATAAAAAACAATACTGATATATTCTGATCGATTGTTTTGTTTCATCTTTGTTTTTTGTGAAAACACTAGGTATTCCCTGACCCTGAGGACAGTGGGTTAAATTGTACGTGGAACTCCCCAAGTGTCCCCTAAACTGGTAATGGGAAAACCATATACACATTCATACATATATCTATATAAATACTGGAAGATTTAGCTATTTTAACTACATGTCTAAAATGTGATCAGCACCAGTTAGGCATAAAAGTGGTTGCATGTGCTTTGCGTCAGGTCCACGTGAACTTGGATTCCTCCGTCTGAACCCTTTCCCATGTATTACCTTGTTCACCGCTTCTCCCCATTTTAGCAGGCTGGTACACTGCCCGGGGGCAGTGCAAGCTGTTGAAGTTTAGAGCATTCTTCCTCAGCATGAGGTTCTCATCTTAGAATCTTGACAGCTGGATGGACTTGAATTAGCATCCTTCAGATCTGGAAGGAAATGCCAAAGCAGTGTATTCTGTATGTTAAAAGCTGTTGCTGTTAAGTGGAGATTACATCTTTCCAAAATAGGTAGTATTTCATTTCAGATTGGTGCAAGTACAGAATCATTTGTAGCTACCTCAACTGAAATGCACCAGTGAAAGAAAGACATTATGAGATAAATACCAAGTACCCCACATCCACTGCACTAAAAATACAAGGTCACTATGTCAAGTCAGATGTTGTGAGAGTTTGTCTTTTTGTAGAAGTTGAGTTATTTCTCCTGGTCTTTTTTTTTTTTTTGTAATTACTCAATGAATTTTATTATGCTTATCTTTGTACAGTGATCATCACGACAGGACTTTATAGCATTTCCACCCCAAACCCCCAGTATTTCTCCTGGTCCTGGGAGGGGCTGCTTGGGTTCATGGTGTGCCAGCCGTGCTAGAGACTGGTGCCCAGCGAACTCGAAACCTCACTGCTGGGGAGAACCGTGTTTGGTCTCCTTGAGATTATGGGGAAGAGCCAGGGTATAACCCTTGCAGCTGCAGGAAGATGCAATACCTGCACTTAATTTTCTCCTGGCTCTAAACATTATCCCCAACTTTTTTGAAAAATCAAAATGGGTTTAAAAATTACAGAAAATTCTTTGATAATAAGAAAACAGGACAGGAGGGGCAAGTGCTCACATAGCACTGGCTCCTTCTGGTCTTTTCTCCCTAGGATTCAACTTGGTTTGCTGTTCAGACCCTCCCGGCACTGGTCTGCTCTCCAGCGAGGCTGCAGTCTGGCAACTCTGCTGAAGCTGCTTTAATGTTCTCACATTCTTGCCCTTCTCATCTAGGCAATATTTAATAGTGTCGACCCACTTTGCCACTGCCACATTCTGCTGTTAGCTCTGGCAGACACTGGTCTCACGGTGCCTTGATCTTTCTGCCCAGCATCCTCACTTCTCTCAGATCCCTTGCTTTGCCCTTGGTTTTAATGTGTGGATGTAACAATGGCTGTCATTTATTGCATACCTATGTCATTTTACCCTCAGACAACAATTTGACTTCTGAATTTTACAGATGAGGTAACTTGAGGCGTAGTCATTTATTTTATGCACGAAGAGGGAAGAGATAATTACAAGTTCTTGCTATAAAGGTCTTTATCTTCTAAAACTGCAAGTAATTTGAATTTGAAGTCCAAATCTAAATGCTGAAATTAATTTGAATTCTTTTTTGTTATAATTTTATGAAAGGCTTTTAGAGTTTATATCTATGGGATATACATACATATTGAATTTTTCAGGTCTGCGTAGCTCAAAAAGGACTTGAAGACATAAAGTTATAATCATAGCCAAACACAACATGATACATTATAGTGTTTTTCTTTCCAACTTTATTCCGAAAATGTATTGATCTTAGCTGTCCAGAATTCCTTTTGTTACTTAAATTGCTACTTGAAGACTTAACATTCACAAAGCCTCAGGTGAGATTTCATTAGCTAGAACTGAATCAGAGTGAGACCTAAAGATCTGAGAAACATAGACAATTTTTTTCTGTGTAAGAATATGGGACATAGGACACTGTTCTACACAGGTGCCCCCATCACCCCCTGTGTCTCTTAAAGCCAAGCTCAAAAGCCAGATCTGAGAATCCTCTGATTTAGCATCCTCATGACTGCTGTCCCGATTGTAGCCTTCAGTCTGTACTTTGCACCTGACGGATTGGATTGCTTCATAAAATGTTCTCATGTGTGTCTTGTCTCCCCAAGGAGTTTACACATGTACAACTTTTACGGGTCAGGGACTATGCCATATTTCTTTGGCCAACCCCCTCAAGATATTCTGTGGGGCGCTTGTCACCTTCCATTTAATATATACTGGAAGATATGTCCCAGGGTAGGCAACTGAATTCTCAGAGTCAGAATTAACAGATATTACTAGAATTTAACTCCTTTACTGCAAGAGTCAGAATTAACAGATATTACTAGAATTTAACTCCTTTACTGCACTTTAGTTTTAAGTGCAACCGCTAGAAAAAAGAACTTGTTTATGTTTACTAAGGAAGGCCCCTGGGATTGAAAATTTCCTTTTAATAAGAAAAAAAGGTAAGTGATATAATCCAGTTGACTTGATATTCTGTAGCTCTACACTTCAGTTTGATGCCCATCAAACCATCACTTGCCAAAGGGGAACTGGGAAGGAAATGGCTTTTCAAGCTTGGTGGTTTTAAAAGCAATGTTGGGAGTTCCCCTTGTGGCTCAGTGGTAACGAACATGACTAGTACCCATCAGGGCGCAGATTCGATCCCCTGGCCTCAGTCAGCGGGTTAAGGATCCAGCATTGTCTTGAGCTGCAGTGTAGGTCACAGACGCAGCTCAGATCTGGCATTGCTGTGGATGTGGTGGAGGCCGGCAGCTGCGGCTCCAATTCGACCCCTAGCATGGGAACTTAACGTATGCTGCAGGTGCAGCTCTAAAAAGATCAAAAAAAAAAAAAAAAAGGTGTTGATATTGAGCCAGGAAATGGGACACTCCTATTGGTTGAATCCAGATTGGTCCTATTCCCAGGAATCAGTGCGACAATTTTGATATTACAAAGATTTTAGAATCGTCACTAAATCCATTATTTGCTGGAGAAATACATATCTTGAAAATTGATGGATTTGACTGCTCTTTCTTCATCCTTATGGAGTAACCATCTCTTTCAGAGACAAAAAACAACTGCACACTGAGAAATTTCCTTATTTCTGAAATGGAACAGAACTTTCCTTATTTCAAGAACTCTTATTTGAAACAGAAGCCAGTCTTGAGGGTTTGAAACTTTAGAAGCCTGTGAAATTTTGGTTTTGCCTTTTGTAAATAGCTGCAGTCGACCCTTGGGAGGTTTGTGTGTCATGCTGGCTGATGCTGGGCGTAGCTCCTTTAGAGTCTGGTACTTCTAGGAAAGTGGATAAAACTGTTTTCCGGATGTTAACACTGAACATAGGCCTGCTCAGATAACTGCCTAAAACCACTTAGCTGCTGATGGAATATACCAGTGAGAGGGGAAATAAAGGAGGAACACAACTGGTAAAAATGAAGGTCAGGATCTACTTTCAGCACTTCAGATCTTGCCCAAATATATTCATTCCACTTGCTTTCTTATTTTCAAGTTCTTTATGTGGGACTGGCTGTGCCTTCACAATTCTGTAGGCATTTGTAATTTTAGCAGCCTCTAATGTGCTCTAGAGCAGTGCCTCTCTCAAAAGGCTTGACTACAATCCACAGTAAGAAATACACTTTACACAACCATCTAGTCTATGATACGCATAGCTGATACGTTCCATTTTAAAATGCTGGTTATGACCTATCTAATAATCGCACATTCTATTAAAGGTCAGTACATCAGTTTTTCTAATAAAACATGGCCTAGCTTCTGAGATGCTGCACATTCACCATTTTAATTTCTTCTTCTAGGCTGAACAGCTCAGAATGCTGTTTCTTTTGTTGGGACAATTAGTTTTTAAACCTGGAACCCATCTAAAGTGGCCATCAATCCTGCCAGTCTTCTCAACCAAGTACTTAGAGTCTGCTGTCTTCTTTCTGGCAGGCTCACATCTATTTTCCAGGGCCCAGACCTTTTGTAATAAATGATAAAGTGGAGACAGGTGTAAAGAAATTGTTTTAGTTCTCTTGTGGCACACGCACATCAGGTTAAGGATCCTGGGTTGTCACTGCAGCGGCTTGAGTTGCTGCCATGACTTGGGTTTAATCCCTGGCCCAGGAACTTCCACATGCCATGAATGTAGCCAAATTTTTTTTTTTAAATGATGACACTTCAGGGAGTTCCCTTTGTGGCTCAGTGGTGAATGAATCCGACTAAGAACCATGAGGATGCGGGTTCGATCCCTGGCCTTGCTCAGTGGGTTAAGGATCCGGCGTTGCCGTCAGCTGTGGTTTAGGTGGCAGACGCGGCTCGGATCCCACGTTGCTGTGGCTGTGGCGAAGGCCGGCGGCTACAGCTCCTGTTAGACCCCTAGCCTGGGAACCTCCATATGCTGCAGGTGCGGTTCTAGATAAAGGAAAAAAGACAAAAAAAAAAGATGACACTCCAGCTTCAGCTCACAGAAAGTAACTGACAACTGACGTAGAACTTCTGTTCTTCTTGAAACCGTGGCTGGCTTGGCTGAATTACTGCAACTTGAAGGTTAGAGACTACATTTTTAACTTACTGAAGTGCAACATGGGAAGTACAAACGTTTTCAAATGTGCTTAAATGATGAGGTTTACTTAAATCAGGTGGCATTTATTAAAGCAGAATACAAAATACTTTGGAATTCAAAGTATTGCAATGTTTATCCCCTAACAGGTTAATTCTAAAGAAAAAACCTTTTTAAGGGCGGTAGCACATTTTCAGTAAGAATGAATGAAGATCAATGGCTGCAGACCGAGTTCATCCGAGCTCTGAGCCGTCCGTGTGCTCCTCCAAGGCCGCCACCATCAACAGCCCAAACCGGTTGCTTCTCTCGTGCCAACCCCTAGCGTCCAAGGCAGTTCCCACCCTGTTCCCTGACACGCTGTTGCCTTGTTTCTTTTGTCTCTTTTTTTTTGATGTTGATTTGCCCTTTGGTAAGAATAGTTCAGCAGGGGCACATGACTTCATGGCGTTGAACAGTTGTTCATAGAGTTGCTGGGCCTCAGGACAGGCACTCAGGAGACTCTCCACTGAGGCTGCTGTCGGTTGTCGGCACAGCCCGTGCACCAGGCTCCCACTGTACAGTCTGCTCAGAGGAGAGAAGAGGAAGTCATTACAGCACAGGGTCCTGCACGGGGACAGCAGTCACCAATGTGGCTTCAACACCTGCATCGAACACTGAGCAATGCTTCTACAGTAACTATTAAAATTACTTAAGAAAAATCTTTTCCAGGAGTTCCCGTCATGGCTCAGTGGAAACGAATCCGACTAGGAACCATGACGTTGCAGGTTCGATCCCTGGCCTCGCTCAGTGGGTTAAGGATCCGGTGTTGCCGTGAGCTGTGGTGTAGGTCGCAGACGTGGCTCGGATCCCGTGTTGCTGTGGCTGTGGCGAAGGCCAGCGGCTATAGCTCTCATTCAACCCCTAGCCTGGGAACCTCCATGTGCCGCAGGTGCAGCCCTGAAAATACAAAAAAAAAAAAACAACAAAAAAAACTGTTTCTTCAAAGAAGGAACTGAATTGTAAGAAAGATTACATCTTGACTGGTGGTTTTTAGAACTTTTTATCAACAAACTGACTGATGAATGCTTGCTGGCTCTGCGACTGGCCCAAAGCTGAGCAGACCTCTTAACACGTCAAGAAAAGGAAAGGCATTAAAAATGCCTCTGATGAGTTCCCATTGTGGCTCAGCGGTTAAGAATCTGACTAGTATCCATGAGGATTCGGGTTTGATCCCTGGCCTTGCTCAGTGGCCACTTTATCCCATCTGTTAAAGGATCTGGCGTTGGTGCAAACTGCAGTGTAGATCGCAAATGCGGCTCGGATATGGTGTTGCTGTGGCTGTGGAGTAGGCTGGTGGCTATGGCTCCAATTCAGCACCTGGCCTGGGAACCTCCATATGTTGTGGGTGCAGCCCAAAGACCAAAAAAGAAAAAAAAAAGCCCTCTAATAAGACAAACAGGCTGTCTGTTAAAATAAGAGAAAACTTAATCACATCATTTGCAAAGATACTCACCCATCTGGATTAAAAACCTACTTCATAAATGTAAGCTAGGATTAATTGGAAGCCACAGATTTAATACAGAATTTACTGCCAGTGTTGACTGACTGGTACCTTAACAACAAACGGAGATCCAAATCATTTAAAAAGCCATGGTAATGCTGAGGTACAGAAATGATCCTCCTGCCGAAATCATTATTAAGGGGATTGTGTGGTCTTCTTTTAAAAAGAGACCTGTGGTCACTAGAGAGGACCCAGTCAAGGATGACTTAAACTATTAAAGGAACGGAATAAAGAGTCCATAGGTTAAAGGCCAATTAATCTTACTTATTTGATAGAGAGTCCTAGGTTGTATTACCAATGCTATTTACTGCTAGGAAGCTTTCAACATAAAACATTTCAAATAACATCATATATTATATGCCTTAATTTACTCTACAAATATTTGGATGCTGGAGTTCCCGTCGTGGCTCAGTGGTTTACGAATCCAACTAGGACATGAGGTTGCAGGTTCGATCCCTGGCCTTGCTCAGTGGGTTAACGATCCGGTGTCGCCGTGAGCTGTGGTGTAGGTCGCAGACGCGGCTTGGATCTGGCGTTGCTGTGGCTGTGGCGTAGGCCGGCAGCTACAGCTCCTGTTAGACTCCTAGCCGGGGAAGCTCCATATGCCGCGGGTGCGGCCCTAGAAGAGGCAAAAAGACAAAAAAAAAAAAAAATTGGATGCAAGGCACTGGGGCTATTAACGGTAAACAAGGTAGACAAGTCCCAGGCCTCCTAGAGGTTACATTCAAGGGGAGAGAGACAAAGCACCTATGTCATCTGAAATCCATTTTCTAACTCTCTCTGTTTCATCTTCCTCACTCCCTCAAATGGATAACCACCAGGATGTCCAATCCACTGATCCTACTACTCTTTTTACTTGCCCACACCCTACTGCTATCTTTTCCCTCATTCCCTTCGAACACACTATAGTCAAACCTTACAATGGCTTACTTCTAGGCATAAAGGTTCTCTCCCTTCTTCATACTTGCCTGGCAAAACAAAGGCCCCTGATTAAAAAAATCCACATAAGCATCTAATAGTCATCTCACTAGAATAAAAGCTCTTTGATAGCACAGATTTTTTTTATTTTTATTTTTTTGTCTTTTTAGGGCTGCACCTGCGGCACATGGAGGTTCCCAGGCTAGGGGTCGAATCGGAGCTGTAGCTGCCGGCCTTCGCCACGGCCACAGCAATGCACGATCCGAGCCCTGTCTGCGACCTACACCACAGCTCATGGCAACACTGGATCCTTAACCCACTGAGTGAGGCCAGGGATCGAACCTGTGTCCTCATGGATACTAGTCAGATTCTTTTCTGCAGAGCCATGACGAGAACTCCCAGGACAGATTTTTTTTTAAATACTTTGTTCACTACACCCTAGCACAGAAAAAGCATTTACTGAGTATTTGAATGAGTGAGTGAACAATATGCCAAGTGGTAAGAAATGTAGTTACAAAAACACAGAAGAATAATAGGACTATAGTGACTGGTAGCAAGGGTAATATTTCAGCAGGATGATCAGAAAAGGCCTTTATAATGTGATATTTGAACAAAGAACCAAAAGAAATGAGGGGAAGAGTTACAGCCTACTGACAACTGCCTCTTTTTTAACTTTTATTTTAAGGATCTGATTTTTTAAAATTTAGGAAGTTTAAAAATCATGGAATCATTCTTTGGAAATAGAGAAATAACTTAATATTTTTAAAATTGAATATTACATCTCTTCAGCTATAACAGTGATCCAAGTCCAGTCCTACTAAGAGTGATTAAAAAAAAAAAATTCTTTGCTTTAAATGTAAATAGAAGTAGCGACTCCTGTATACAGTCCCCCTGAATTGGTGTCGTCGTCCCCCGCCCCCGCTGCTCACCGAGGCAGGTCTGGCTCTGGGAGCGGTGAGGACAGCAGTTGGTTGAGATATAGCCCCACCTGCAGGCAGCTCTGCCACTGACAGAAGATGTGGGCTGCGTCCAAGTCCAGCCCCTGGCCCGGCGGCCGTGCCTTCGCTCGCTGCAGCTCCTCATACAGCATCTTAGCGCCAGCCCCACGCAGAGCTTCCTCCTCTAAGTAAAGACACAACCCAAGGGCAGTATTTCCCAAAACACTGTGTCATCTTGTAATTTTCGACATATATAACACTTCAAATTCCATAAAGAAAAATAAAAGCTTAAATAACGAGAATGCTTTTCTCTCCTGGCTCTTTACTATTTTAAAGTCAATGTAAAAGCCTTTTAATGTGTAAAGTTAAAGATACATAGTGAGATGCCTTTCCTTTTTTTTTTTTTTTTTTTGCTTTTTAGGGCCACACATATGGAGGTTCCCAGGATAGTGGTCAAACCGGAGCTACAGCTGCTGGCCTATGCCACAGCCACAGCAACGCCAGATCTACAACACCGCAGCTCACCATGATGCTGGATCAGTAACCGACTGAGCGAGGCCAGGAATCAAACCTGCATCCTCACGGATACTAGTCGTATTTGTTTCCACTGAGCCACAATGGAAACTCCCCGAGATGCCTTTTCTAGTGACAGCCTAACTTTACTCAACCCCAAATGATTTATCTTTCTCCTTAAAATACTGTCTCTTCCTCTGATCTACTACCTGACCTTAAACATGTCTGCACCTGAACTCTCAAACCTTAAATCCTGTCTCTGAAAGGTACAATTACTATTAAAGATATTGTTCTCTTTTGCTAAATTTCCTTAAAGAAATAGCTGTGTTTTCAAAACAAGGTTTAACTTCTGTCTTGTGGGAGGAAAGCAAGAGTGTGACTCATAGTGAATGAGGCAAATCATCCACTTGGTTGGTAGTGGAGGACAAACAGCAAGCGCCCCAGGACACCCGCCTGTGCTCGGCTCCAAGCGCAGCGTGCCTTCTGTACCAACTTGAAAGGAAGGAAAAGGAGGCCCACCTTTTACCAGTTAGCGAGCAGCAAGGCACTGAACCTGCCTGGGTGGGGGGGTCCACATTCCTAAAAGAAAAGAAACAGACCCTTGACATGCCCCTTCTGCTGGACTCAGTTAAAAACTTAATAGGCTGTGCTCTGAGAATTGTCTTAAACTCTTTGTACAATGAGAGGGAACACCCTAAACTTGTATCCTAACCAGTCGTGGGCTGGAACTTATTTATTTGGTCCCTTCTAACAGGCACTCTCTCACATGGGGTGTCTTGGAGTCTGTGCTGGCTTATCCTTTCATCAATTTATTTCAAAAAATAAATGCCTGAATAGTGCTGTCCAGTGGAACTTTATGCAGTGAGGGGAATGTCCTACATCTGTGCTGTCCAGTTTAGTGGCCTGTGGCCACCTGTGGCAACTGAGCACAGGAAACGTGGCTGATGCATTGAGATGACATTTTTTTTTTCTTTTTATGGCCACACCCATTGGATATGGAAGTTCCCAGGCTAGGGGTCAACTGGAGCTGTAGCTGCTGGCCTGCACCACAGCCATAGCAACGGCAGATCTGAGCTGCATCTGCGGCTTGTGACAATGCTGAATCTTTAACCCACTGAGTGAGGCCAGGGATTGAACCTGCATCCTAATAGACACATGTCAGGTTCTTAACCCGCTGAGCCGCAATGGGAACTCCCAATAAGATGAATTTTAGTTTAAATAGCCACATGTGGGTAGCAGCTCTCATGGTAGAAAGTACTGATCTAAAGGGTGACAACTATTACACGTCCGTCATTTTGTAAAGGGGGTAATCCCATTAGAGAACTGAGGTGCTCCAAGGCATCATTTATTTTGCTCGATATTTATCTATTTATTTATTTTTGGCTGTGCCCATGGCATGTGGAAGTTCCTGGGCCAGAGATCAAACCCACAGCATAGCAATGACCACTGCAGTGATGCTGGATCGGATCCTTAACCCACTGTGCCACAACAGGACTCCTATTAAAGTGAAGATTAAATTGCCTCAAATGTCTTTCTTTAAGAGAAAGACAAGTTATTATTTCTATTGTCACAACTTATATACTAACTGGAACTTACAGTGGAGAAAAAAGAAAGTTAAAAAACAGCACAAGCATGAACGTTTACTGCAGTTGTAGGTGTTTAGAAGTTTCATTTAGGGGCAGTTTTATGTAAGTTTCCAGTGGAGATGCTGCTACTGCCTTGAAGATGCAAGGGACACAGCGTACGAAATGCATGGCACAGTCACACTTTAGAAGCTGAGCATCAGGTGCCACAGGGTGAGTGGGTGAGGCGGCACACCTTCATGGCTGTGCCCAGGGAGTTGAGCCTGCCAGCACTGGCCCGGCGCACCAAGTGCTCAGAGAGATTTACTGAGGAGTGAGGGACGTCTTGGTGCCTGCGCTTCTAAGTTCTGATATAACTGATGCAAGCAAACAATCCGAGAATTTTTTTTTTGTCTAAACTTTGGATTATATGCAAGAAACATGTTAGAACATATTCTTGGAACTCCCGGATACCTACCAGGGCTGTTGATCATGGCGTGCACGGGTCCCAGCAGCATCCCCAGCAGTAAGGCCTGCAGATGGTGCAGCTTGGCCTTGACCTCCGAGTGCTGCACCCAGTAGCAGCTGACAGCGATGGGCAGCTTCAGCGCAGCAGGGATTGGGTCTAGTATGGCCTGTTTCACCTTCAGTGTTTCTAACAAGAGTATCTGCCGTCTAGCCAGAGAGAGCTGCAAATATAAACCAGACATCCTGCAAGTTAACTTTGAGGAATATCCTTTCTTTTCTAGTGTGAAGAGACTTTCGTGCAAATGAAACTGCTGTCTCAGTCTCTTATCTTTCTGCGGAAACAAATCAGCCACACTCAGAGCATTTAGAACCTCGATAAGGTGCCTAACAGATACGGCGACTTGATGGACATGCTGTCTCTGCCACTGCACTCCCCGTGCTCATGTCTGTGCAAGCTGCTGGGATTCGTCGGTATGCCTGTCTCCCGCTGGAAGCTTGTTGAAAGAATCCTCAGGCTTCAGCCCCTTGATTCAGTAATTCTGAAGGGAGCCTGGGAATCTACATTGTAACTGTTCTGCTTTAAGAAACAAAGATCTTGGGAGTTCCCATCGTGGCACAGCGGTTAACGAATCCGACTAAGAACCATGAGGTTGTGGGTTCGATCCCTGGCCTTGCTCAGTGGGTTAAGGATGCGGCGTTGCTGTGAGCTGTGGTGTAGGTCGCAGACGCGGCTCGGATCCTGTGTTGCTGTGGCGTACGTAGGCCGGCGGCTACAGCTCCTGTTAGACCCCTAGCCTGGGAACCTCCATATGCCATGGGTGCGGCCCTAGATAAGGCAAAAAGACAAAAAAAAAAAGAAAGAAACAAAGCTCTTGGGGTTCCCTGGGAGCTCAGCAGTTTAGGAATTTGACATTGTCACTGCTGTAGCGAGGGTTCAATTCCTGGCCTGGGAACTTCCATATACCATGGGCAAGGCCAAAAAAAAAAAAAAGCAAAGATCTATCTGTGACCCTACCCTTACCTGCCAGCAAGCAGGCAGGGCCCCCTCCTCCCGATGCCCTTCAGACGGGAGACCAAGCTTACAGGTACCCTGGGTGGCATGCCACGGGGTCCTCTGTTTGTCTGGGTCCTGTCCATGTTTCCACCCAGCTGAAGGTTTTAGTGTCTGTTTTTCCCCACACAGGGACTGTCCCAGGACGGCCGCTTCTAGGAGAGGGGCATAGTCAAGGAATTGGAATATTTCAGGACTGCCCACATCGTGCTTTTAACAACACACCGCACCAACTTTCACGCCAGGCTTCAAACAGAAGGAAGTAAACAGCTACGAGGCCTTCAGTTTCTGTTTGAAATAATTTTACCTTAATGAATCTTAAGGATTTAAGAAACCACGAGGGACCTTACAGGTCACATACTTTTACAGGATAAGGAAATTAGGACTATTAAAAGGGCACCTGATGGAGTGCTTTACAATCCAACTTTAACAGGGAGAAAAAAAAATTAACTAATATTACCACACAGTGTCTGTACACAGTCAGTAAAGATTTCTCTCTCAACTTTCTGGAAGGATGAGACAGTCTGGTACATTTCTCGGCACCTAAGACCTAGTTGGTAAATAAGTGTGTTGACAGCTAAAAATAGAGATGGTGACTTGAAGTAAAACACGTCGTAACTGACAAAACTGTTTTCACCATCAATGTGCAACAACTTTAATGCAATGATTTACAGGTACCTGTTTTAATGATTTACCATGTCTATCAACCCTCTGGGAAGTAGCACTGACTTCTTAATCTCCTAAACCGGCAGAAAGACGAACCAAGCAAAGCTAAGAAAATACATGTCTTTTTTTCTGACACATAATGCTTAAATTATTGAATTCCCTTAGACAAGTTACAACTTCTATGAGCCATGCAGAGTCTGGGCTTTGACTTCAGAGAGGTTCTGCCCTCACTCATCCCACCCCACAGCCTTGAGCAAGTTTCTGAGCTTTTCTATAGTCTGATCATCTGTAAAATGGGCACTAGAACGAGTTACACACGATGTTTCATATGGAGCCCACTCATCCTTATCCCCTTCCCAAAGGGGAACCACTGTGCTCATAGCCCTTAAGTCTGGTTAGGTTTCATCCCATGTGACAAGTCTGCAGAAGAAGCTGCCACAGAGGCCCACGTGCCCGGAGAGCGGCTGGTCTTGGCACTGCTTCCCTCCTCCAGTGCCTTCTCTCCTTACTGCTGATCGCTCACTGGGTGACCTGAGTGGTGCTCTGTCCACCGCAAGGCCTACAACCAAACTGGAAACTCTACCCTATGTGGTTATTGTGGGAACTAAATGAGAGATTATATAAAGATTCTATTACAAGAGCGGGCACAGAGCAGATCAAAGTGTTACTTCTACAGCATGTTAAGATAAGAAAATGGACACATGTCATCACAAAGTTTCTATACCTCATTAGAATCACATTTGCATCTGATACTGTGTAGAATTATCACAGACTAATCAGAGGGAACAACACTGAGTTAAATACAGACTCAACTGTGCCAAGGGAAAGCCAAATGATACCACCGCACAGACACAGAACTAAAATTTCACCCCACTTGGGATACAGGTACATGATGAGAACATCTGTCATCTCTACTGAGCCAGGAGAATAAGGGGCAGGCCACACTCACTGACTCAGTTGGATTTTCACATGGGTGAAAAGTGTCCCGACCCCTGTGTCACACCACACAAACACACAAATCAATTATAGACATTTGCATGTATAAATGTGAGAAGCAAAAATAGTTTTCATGACCTTGGAGCAGGCAATCATTTCTCAAGGAGGTCACCAAAGTGATAACCATAAATAGTAAAATTTTAAATTAGACTGCATCAAGAACTTCTGTTCATCAAAATATACCAGATAGAGTGCAAAGACAACCAAGTGAGGGATGCTATTCATAAAGCATGTTATCTGGCAAAGGACCTGACTGTGGAGATAAACCAAAAAACAGAAAAATGGGCCAAAAGTCTCTGAAGAGAAACTTAACAGAATAGGCAAATGGCCAGTGAACTCATGAAAAGGTGCTCAAATAAGTCATCAGAGAAATACAAATGAACAGCCAACAAACTGGCTAAAATGATGGCACCACAGAATGTCAGAATAGCTATGATTTTTAAAAAGGATTGAAGACACAGCGTACGGGCAAGGGTGGAAAGTAAAAGGACTCTCGTGGAGTGCTGGCAGGAATGTTTATTGGCAAAACCACTTGGCAAGCGCATCTGGCAATACGGCTTCTAAGCTGAACATACGCATGTCTTAAGTCCCAGCAACTTCATGCCTAGTTACATGAGCAATAGGAGCAGGACTGTATTTTCACTAAGTGCCACGCACAAAGATGTTCACAGCACTACCTGTAACAGCCCAAACTGCAAATTGCCCAAATGCCCGTCAGCTAGGAAGTAGAAAAATCAACTGTAGTCTATTCCTACAATGTAGTAATATAGAATATATACTATAATAATAACAATAGTGATCTGAGACTATGATAATAACGATCTACACCTGTGTACACGGATATGAAACAATCTCAGGGACAGCATGTTAAAGGAAAGAAGTCAGATGATTTAATAAGTATAAAAACAAACTATGCAGTGTCATTAGCGATGAGGTCAGTGATTACAAACAGTGAGGGGAGGGGCAACTGGGACCGCACTGGGCAAAGCAGGGCTGTGGAGCATGAGTCTTCATCTGTGGAGGTGGTGAGAGCTCCTCAAGGTGTGAGCTGTCTGCACGCACCTGGGGAAGGGGGAAGGGCGGGGAGGCAACTTTAGGGCTGATGGCTGTGTTATCTTAATTGCAGGATGGAGTCATAGACTCAAATACACATCAAATGTGGACACTTTGTACATACAAGATTTCTCAAAGTCATAAAAAGGTGAAAAGAAAAAACCCTCAACACAGCACCCTGTATGTTATGAGTAGAAACGTAATTTCAGCACAACATCCTTTAAGAATGTTGGTTGCAGTGGGAGGAGGGAGGGAACGAGAACTGCCCACTGAACTGAGAGAGCATCTTGAGACTGAAAAACGAGGCAGGGGCTCCATATCCACAGTGGATTGGTTTATCACTGGGTACCTTACAGGCTGGGATCAGGGTCTGATGAACAGTGACTCAGAAGCATCTACAGCTGCATTGCGCTTGGCCAAGGGGCCACTGGGACAATTGTATAGCTAACCTAAGGGTGGGGAGGTGCTGGGAAACAGGTGCTTGGAAACAGGACGTGGGTCCCCCAGTCAAGATTCACAAAAGGGTCTATGGTCTCATGCGCACCAGGAATACATCCGCGAAGGTTTTTGTTGTTTGGGGACTACTAGAACATAGTAGGACCACCTGGTCCTCATGACTGTTAAACAGTACTAACTGGAAAGGCCTTGATGACAGAGGAGTGACTGACCACAGAGTACAGTCCCAGCTGGGCTCTGTGGAAGGACAGGAGGAGCTGGACGGGCCCAGGATGGCGAAAGTTACGCTGACAGCTACGAAATTGCTAATTTCAATTTTTTTGCTGTGGGTAAAGGTCTAATAAATCCCTTCTGTTTGGAATGTCTCCTATGCTCAACTTTCCAGTTCTGTAACCCTGGAAACACAGTAAAGTTAGTCAGATGTGTTACTTGGCATGATAAAAAGGACTCTTGTAAAACTGCATCTAGGCTTAAAACTAGAAATGAACTGTACACGCCAGATGGGGACACACTATCATGGGGTTTCCCTGAGTGTGGTGACTTGTAATTAGGCATGTCTCTTACAGGGCTCTCAGAAGTGATGTCTATTGAATTGTGACAAGATTCGATCCTGTGGGGAAGGAGGCCCATGAGACTGTTTTCTTCTTTAATTGAGATATAATTTCCATGTCATAAAAGTCACCCTTTTAAAAGGATTTTAGTTTATTTATAAGCTTATGCAACTATCACAAATCCAAAAAACTTCATCATTTCAGGAGGAAATCCTGCTCCTATCAGCAGTCATTCTCCATTGCCAAGGAGGCTCCTGGGCCCAAGGGCTATGAATCTTGTTCCTCCTGCCTGAGCTGTCGCAACAGGGAGAGTAAAAAGCCAGTTCCTGGTCAACTGTGTATGCCTCTGGGGCTGGATAATTCTTTGTATGGGGGCTGTCCTGCTCACTGTAAAATGTTTAGTAACATACTTGGCTTCTCCTGACTAGATGCCGGTAGCAACCACCCCCTTCCCAAATTTCCAAGGTACTGCCAGTCAAAAGTGTCTCTGGTCACTGCCAAGCACCCCCAAGGGGCAAAATCACTGCCGTGGAGAATCAACGGCATAGACACCGTTGGGAGGCCTCCCTACCTGGATTCAAGCTTGCAGGGATGCTGAGATACGGCCCTACACTGAGTCAGATCCAAAATTCCCAAAGTGCATCGCAATTGGGTCTGTGAGTTTATCTGCATTTAACTTGGAAACTTAATTGTGTGCACATAAGCAGCTTCAGATCTATTTGTAATTTTTAATATATTTATGTAATATTATTTAAAAAAACAGAAACACAGGACCATGGATTTTTTTCTTTTTTTTACCTTGAAAAGGGAATTGGTCTGTTACTCAGGCTTAAGCATCACTGAATTAGGCTAAAATCAAAGTTTCAGTACCAAACTAAGCAAATCACCATGGTGCCATAAACCTCAAGCCTAAGAAAAAGGTCCTCAGAAATACAAATGACAAATTAGGCCTGAGCATCAGTATTAATCTTGCTAATTGAAATCTGATACAGTTTGAGATGTTAGCGATGCCTCTAAGGCCTAAAGGCAAGTTTTTTTCTTTTTTTTTTCCTCTGCAGCTAAGAATCTTTTTCCTTTTCTTTTTTAGCCACTAACCCCATTCTATTTTTTTTTTTTAGGTCTTTTTAGCGCCTCACCCATGGCACATGGAGGTTCCCAGGCTGGGGGTCTAATCGGAGCTACAGCTGCCACCTACACCACAGCCACAGCAACACTAGATCCAAGCTGTGTCTGCAACCTACACCACAGCTCATGGCAATGCCGGATCCTTAACCCACTGAGCGAGGCCAGGGATCGAACCTGCAACCTCACGGTTCCTAGTTGGATACATTTCAGCTGTGCCACGATGGGAACTCTGTAACCCCATTCTATTGATAACTAGTTATCAACAGGGTAGTAATAAAAACTGCGAAGATAACATACACTCCTGAGGTACAATGGAAATAGCAGATTTGGAGTTAAGAGATCTAGTTTTGAGTCCTGGCACAGATATATAACTCTCCAGCTGAGGAGAGGAATTACACAGTCAGCTACTTTGAGTCTTAATTTGTCTCAGCTGTGAGACGGGCGCAATATAGCATCAATCTCAGTCTGTTCTATTAAAGAGATGATATACATGAAAGCACTCTGTTACCTGCAAAGTGCTTTATGGAAATGGTGTCGGAATGACAAAAACTCACCTCAGTCAATCTGCTTAAGTAAGAATAATCCTTGGGCAGTTCTGCTGCATCAACCACTGATGTTTTGATATTTTTATTAATCCTTTCCACTTCACTGAAAGCTCGAGGCTGAGGGGGCCGTGCATTCCAGGCTGTGTCTCCTGGAGGTGGAGAAGCATTGGCAAGGAGCCCATAGATGACCTGCCGGATGGGCAGAGAGACTCTGTGGGCATTTAGTCGCTGCATGTTTTCCACCTGTGTGTGCAGAAAGATCCGTCTCAGCACCAGAGCATCGCTGATGAAAGGTGACAGTTGGCCTCTGGCCAAGGCCATAAGGACCCACGGTGGAAAACCCAGATTCAGGGTGTCTGGGCAGGAGTAAGTCCCTTGCTGGAAGAAGTCCTGCAGCCTCACCTGGGACTGCAGGTACTCCTCCATGGAGCAACAGAGAAGCTCCTCCACGCCTGCTCGGCTCTTTCTGGGAAGATGTTTTAGAACGCTGTCGAGTGCTTCGGTTGGGTCAGCAAAACGAGACAACCAGTTGAGAAGTCCCAGCACCCGGTGGTGTCTCCTCCCCTTAGAACTGGGAGCCCCAAGAAGAGGACGGACTTGACTTAAAAATGTCTCCATGATGGGCAGGTTAATGTGGTCATTTCCACACAGCACTGCAAAGAGAGGCAAGAGAGCTTTGTTCATGTTGCCAAAGTGACGGCAGAGCGCGTCAAGGGAGAAGCACTTGGCAGGGATGTAGCAGTCTTGTGTACCCTTGACCGTGTTCACGTTTCTCCACTGAAAGCTGTTCAACGGGCAAAACCCACTTTTCAGGTCAAAAATGCAAAAGTCACTATCGGAAGATAACACTGGGCAATTCCAATGATTGGCAAGTGTCATAATGTCCCGATCTGCTTCTGAAAAGCACTGGACAAAACATACCCGCAGCTTGATCAGAACCTGTATGAATACTTCTCGGATGAGCAAGGGACACACATACCCACCTCCACCAACAGAAAGGGAATGGGCCATTTGGATCTTCTCCCTGGCTCGGTCCTTTAAAGTTTTAAGCTTTTTATCTGAGATGTCACATCCTCCATCTAATACAACATATGGGCAGATTTTACAAGCAAACAGTGCTTCAAAGAATTTCTGTACGACATCTGCAAAAGAATCATAGTCCCCTCCATACCGGAGCTCCAAGTTAGAATTGAAGCAAAGTCGGTGGAAGAGAGCATAGCCGTCAATGATTATTTTCGTGTCTCGTAACTTCAAGTCTGTGAAGAATTCACTGCTGTGATCTTCCACAAAACTCATGAGTCCTCGGATACCCATGGTGACTGTCTGAAGAACTGCCTGTTTAAAAGGAGAGAATACACTCTGAATCCATATTGGTTATGGGGGACCAAGTCAGTCTTTCTAGCACCATCAAATCAACAGCAAATGTTGGGAAGAGCTTTTTAAGTAGAACACATTAGGTGCCAGTATCCTGGTTCTTACCTAGATTCTCAGGTAACACCAGCTAGCTGAGTACTTTTTCATTCCCACTTTTTCCATATGTTGTTACAAGGTACAAACTCAGTGGGTTCATGGAGTCTGATCTTTGGACAAGGATGGATGTACAGAACTTCTGCAGACTGATATTGAGGCGATCACCAGCCTACAACACATGGGTCAAGTTCTGTAGGGTCAAAGTAAAAAGTCCCAAGTTACAAAAATGATATCCTCAATCTCATAATATAACCAGAAAGCACTGGGCTTCGGTTAACTAAAGTGTGTAGGGACAATGATATGAATCCGGTTTTCTATTTTGATAATCAGAGTCTGGGAATTGCTTTCAAGCTTTGGCTTGTGGGCCTGTCCTAATTAGCCCAGTTCTAAGTAAGGAAAACTACTGTTTCAAGCCTCCAGGAACTTAAACACAGTCTCTTCTCATCTGCCTTTGCATATCAGGCCAGTTACTGACATTATCCTTACCCGTTAGGCTAATTTAAGTCACAGGATCAGCATGACTAGTTTCTCTTCTGGTCCCAGGCTCCACTATGGCTCAGCAGGGCATTGTTACTAAGCCTATCTTTACTTAAAATCCTGATTTTGTCAAGCACGTAATTTTTTTTTTTGTATTAGTTTTGATTTTTTAAAGACATTGTATTAGAATTTATTTATGTTGATTACAGAGTTTTGGGGCTTCCCCTTGCATTCAGTGCCCAATTCACTTCACCCTAGTCTTGGCCCTATCTCTTTATAGTACCTATTTCTTTGCAAGTCTGTTTTCTAAAGCAAACGAGAGCAGAGACTGAGTCAACTCATCCCAAGCTAGTTACAGGGCCTTATAAAGTAGATGTTCAACACACGCGGGTTGGACAGAAGGGCACATAAAAGGTCTGCTCAGTGTGCTTAAACACGTGCCTTCACAGAGCGCCCCCAAACCGCTGGGGCAACGCCACCTACTCTTTCCTCCCAGAGGATCAGCTCCTCCATCAGGCCCGCGGGAGCGGAATGAGGGACAGAGAACCCTGCACGTGAGCCCGACCCCAAGAGCGGAACCGGAAGTCTTCGCGTATGATGTCAAGGGGGAGCCCGATTCCGAGAAGCCAGTGGCGCCTACCGCGCTGTGGGGCGAGGTGCCTCTCGGCCTGGCGCGAGATCGCTCGGGAAGGCTAGGAAACATGGAGGCCGTCAGGTTAGAGCAGCATGACCTGCTCTGCCCTCCCCCTTTGCCCCGCCCACCTGTGTCTGCGCACGCTTCCGCCTCGGTGACTTCCCGGCAAGCCCCGCCCCGTCTCCCCGGCGACGGCGTAGTGTAGCCGCGTCCGGCTTCCCGGTATGCCCCGCGCCGTCTCCCTGGCAACGTCCCGGGGCTCTGTGGAGTGGGACTCCGGGGGTTCCGCAGCCCGGATGTGAGAGCCACTCTCTGGCTTCCAGGTTACTAGCGGGATCTTGAGTGCGCGTGGCGCCGCCACTCTTCGCCTTCCACCCGGAAAGGTACGCGAAGGCTCCTCGCGACGCGCGAGCTCCAGGCGCCGGGAAAATGACAGTTTCAGGGCAGCCTCCGCGCCTCCTCACTTCCCGCGGCTCTTAGCTCCTGGCCCTGCTTCAGTCACCGGAGGATGTGTGGCTGATGTCTCTTCTCTATGTGTTAACCCGTTTGGCGATAATGTAAATTTTAAAAAACAAAAACAAAAACGAAAACTCGAGGCAGGGAATTACCCGTTTAACCTTAGGTTAAGATTTACCTTTAAGTTTAGATCCCTGCTTTAACAAAATCTGGTGTCAAATCTGCTTTCTCTGGTTTGTTGTTACTGAGGAAGAGACTGATAAGTACTCCCCTCTCCTGTCTCTGCCCTCGGCTACGAAGTTCCACCCGCGAGAGGCCGTGTACAACTTCGCGGTTCTCGTCCAGCGTTCTGAATCTTTCCCTCCTCTCACCACATAAACTTTCTCCCCCTTGAGCAGCAGCTGGTCTGCTGGACGTTTATGCGCCCCAACAGAGTTTACTGAACACATGTCCTACTATGTGCCGGTCACGGCGGATACAGAGCTAAAGACGTGTTCCCTGCACGACTTCTGTTCGGTGGAGGCGAGGGAACGCTGGCCAGTGAACAAGTGGTTCGTTCTCAGGTAGCTCCGTGATCGCACAGAGGAGACTGATGGAGTTAGTGGCCCAAAAGGGGGCTGAGGAGGGGGTCACCGGGGCTGCCACTGTGGGACTGGGTCAGAGGGAGCCTAGTCCTGACGTGCTCTGTGGCCCCGGCTTAGACACTGCTTAGACATTGCTGGGCTTACACGCTCATTTGCAAAGGCAAGTCCCTAGGAAACTGGGCTTCACAGAACTATTCTGACCTTTCCTAGGCAGGGACCTTTATCTCCTCTCTGCAGTTAGGAGGATTACCAAAAAGGTCCTGTTGGTTGAAAAGGCTACGGGTCTGTACATTTTCCTTAACAGCTTACCTTGGCCAGAAAGCATCACTTTTATGCCAGCAGGGGAAGCTAACAAAGATACACCGGGAGCCCAGCTCTCCAGTTATTTTTTCCAGCAGTAAATTTCACTAATAATTTTCTGTGATCTTGATGTTACCACATAATTCAGGGATTTTGAGATATGGGTCCTAGGTCTGAAGTTCCATCCTAGGTCTAATGTTTTAGTATTGTCGTGGTCACAGAGCCACTCGGGTAGCTTGGTTCCTCCCTTCCTCCCTCCCTCCCTTCCTTCGTTCCTCCCTTCCTTCCTTTCTTTCTTCCTGAGCTGGCTACTAGTTTCCTTCTCACTGGTATCAGGTGAAACTTAACTGATGAATACCTTACTTCAAGAAGAGATGTGTTGTAAATGAGCATTTCCTTGTTTATGTTCTGTTCTGAGAATGTAATTGCCACCACCATGATGAAGTCCGTTGGCCATGTACCTCAAGCTACATAGATAACAGATTGTTTTGTCATTATACACAGTAGGTTTTTGCTGACAGCTTTGAAATTGTTGGATATGGAAACCCGATTCCAAAGCACAGTCTTCGGTTTAAAATCATATTTTCTTATAGATTTAAAACAAAGCCCTTTTTTCATGATTATTAACAAAACATTTTACATTTTGATGAAATAAAAAGTGATTTTACCATGCACATACTCAAAGGAAACAGTCCTGCCTTTCACAGTTCCACTGTACATGTATAGCTTCTTGAAGAATTACAGGTTTATCAATAACACGTTTGTATTCAGCCAACATTAAAATAGATTTGAACTGCATTTGTGACACTTCTTGTTTCCCATGGAGGGAGATTACTGTACACAGTGTGTATAATAAAAACTTAAGAAACTAGATCAGAATTTTATTAGGCTGGGAAAAAATTCATTTTGAATTCATATCCTTCTTCACACCTATTCTAATAAATGCAAATATCAGTGTTTAAAATCTAAAGAAACCAGCATCATGCTGATTTCTTGTTTAATCCTAACTCAGCATTGTTAAACAAGATAGACATAAGGTGGGATGAAAAAATGACATAAAAGTTGATGCAAATGTATAGATTTTAGGAAATTATAAAATTCTTATATTTGTCTTTTAAAAAGTAGGCAGGGAGTGAAAATCTTAGATTGCTGACTGGAAAACATCTCAGAACTTTGGGGAAATTTGACTCTTAATCAGTTTTGCCAAACTTAGATGTCTGAGGGAAGTTTTTTGTTTTTGTGAGAGACTGCCTCTCTTAGAATCTTAGATATCTCTATCTTTTAACGTTTTTCTCAAGTTAACCAGATGGGGTCATTCAGTGTACTAATCAAGCTACATATATCACTGTCCAAACTTAACACTTTTTGTTTGGAACAGTTCAGCACCTGTTAGACCTGACCTCTGAATCTGTGATGTTTAAGGCACTAAACAACACTGCTTGGATGCATTTGACCTTCTCCAAGGAGCCTTGGATGTTAAGTTTCTATAAACAATTCTCTCTTGTTTGAAGCCATGCTGAAATTCCAAGAGGCTGCCAAGTGTGTGAGTGGATCAGTAGCCGTTTCCACCTGTCCAGAGCCCTTGATCGCCAGAAGATATGCACTTCTGCAGAAACTTGGCAGCGGGAGCTTTGGAACTGTCTATCTGGTTTCAGACAAGAAAGCCAAACAAGGAGAGGAATTGTAAGTAAAAAATACTTGATTCAAATCTTGCATTGGCTGCTGTGTGTGTGCAACCCTTAGATGATTAAAAACATGGAGGACTGTTCACTTGAAGTAAGAATTTAATAAGTGATAGAAAATCTCTTTGAATGGTGTCTTCATGTGAAAATTTTAAAGCCACTTAAGTTGGTGAGTAAAGTAGCCAACTGACCTAGAAGGGAGATGGGAAATAAGATTTCTGTGCATACCAGTCTCAATTCCAGCCTTGCTTCCACTTAATTTGGGATTTCTTGAGTGAAAAATTCAGCATTGTTTATAATGACTACAGTGTTAGAAATGTTATAAAATGCAAATCAATGGTAGTTCACATTTGAAGTGAATAAAGTATACTGAAGGAAATGCAGTATTGACTTTCTTTGCCTTTTTACCCATGGAGTTTTTCAAAGTCTGTAGTCATTCAGCCTTTAAATTAGATATTTAAACCAAACATGGGCTCCCATCTAGAATGATCTTTATTGACCCTCTTGTCACTTCCTTGCCTTTGATTTTAATTGAGCCCTGTAAACTTTCATGGTAGAGAAAGTCTTGTAATGCTGTTGGACCGTATGCCTCTTACAAATAAAGATGAATCTTCATTTTTAGCTTAAAGTTGTTTGATTTTGCCACAGTGAAAAGTTAGTTGGTACTGAAGTTAGGATGTGAAGCTTGTACACAGAAACACAGGAGGAAGACCAAGCAGAAGGAAGTCTGATCCAAGAAATCAGCTCTTACCTTGAGAAGAACAAATTTCCATCCCAAATCAATTCTTTTATTCAGAGTTTTTGAGATTACTCTAAATTCTTCTAGCTTTTGCCCCTTGGATATTTATTTAACCGTGGGTTTAAAATCACTGTGATAAACTTTCTACTTCTTAATATGTCATAGGAACTATAAAAATAAATGTTGCTGATGCAACTATTTTATTTTATTTTTGCTTTTTAGGGCCATACCCACAGCATATGGAAGTTCCCGGGCTGGGGGTCCAACCAGAGCTACAGCTGCCAGCCTACACCACAGCGACAGCAACGCAGGATCCGAGCTGCATCTGTGACCTACACCACAGCTCACAGCAATGCTGGATCCCCCACCAACTGAGTAAGGCTAGGGATTGAACCCATATCCTTATGGATACTAGTCAGATTCGTTTCTGCTGCACCACAGTGGGAACTCCACAAATATTTTATTTTAAAAATCAACCTTTTAAATGATTTGTATGTCCAGAATTTTAAAAAGTAAATATCTAGAATTCAAAATATCTGATAAATTCCTAAGTGTTGGCACTTTTCTGGTGTCCTTAGAATGTGCTAAAGCCTACCAGAAAATAATTTTTTCTCTTAAATCCTAGAAGTACTCTTCCAGCCATTTAGCACAGGATTATACATTTAATTTTTTTAATTACTTAATGAATTTTATTACATTTATAGGTGTACAAAAATCATCACAACCAAATTTTATATCATTTCCATCCCAAACCCTCAGTGCATCCCCCCACCCCCTAACTTGTCTCATTTTTCAAAGTCTGAGTTAGTATCTGCTCTGCAAAGAAGTTCATTGTGTCCATTTTTTAGATTCCACATGTAACTGATAGAACTTGATGTTGCTGTCTCATTGTCTGACTGACTTCACTTAGCATGATAATTTCTAGGTCCATCCATGTTGCTATAAATGCTGTTATTTCGTTCCTTTTAATGGCTGGGTAATGTTCCATCGTGTATATGTACCACATCGTCTTTATCCACTCCTCTGTCGATGGGCATTTAAGTTGTTTCCAAGACCTGGCTATTGCATAGAGTGCTGCGATGAACACTGGAGTACATGTGTCTTTTCAAGTCATGGTGTTCTCTGGATAGATGCCCAGGAGTGGGGTTACTGTATCAAATGGTAATTCTATTTTTAGTTTTCTGAGGAATCTCCATCCTGTTTTGCACAGTGGTTGTACCAATTTGCATTCCAACAGTGTAATACGTTTCCTTTTTCTCAACATCCTCTCCAGCACCTATTGTTTGTAGACTTTGATGATGGCCATTCTGGCTGGTGTAAGGTAGTACCTCATAGTGGTTTTGATTTCCATTTCTCTAATAATGAGTGATACTGAACATCTTTTCATGTGTTTATTTGCCATCTGCATGTCTTCTTTGGAGAACTATCTGTTTAGATCCTCTGCCCATTTTTTGATGGGGTTGTTTGTTTCTTTGGTATTGAGCTGTAGGAGGTGTGTGTAAATTTTGTAGATTAATCCCTTGTCAGTCGATTCATTTGCAAATATTTTCTCCCATTCTGTGGGTTGTCTTTTCGTTTTGTTTAGGGCTTCCTTTGCTGTGCAGAAACTTTTAAGTTTAATTAAGTCGCATTTGTTTATTTTTCTTTTTATTTTCATTACTCTAATAGGTGGATCTGAGAAGATGTTGCTGTCTTTATGTCGGAAAGTGTTTGGCCTGTGTTTTCCTCTAAGAGTTTTATAGTATCTGGTCTTATATCTAGGTCTTTAATCCATTTTGAGTTTATTTTTGCATATGGTGTTAGAAAGTGTTCTAATTTCATTTTTTTTTACATGTGGCTGTCCAGTTTTCCCAGCACCACTTATTGAACAGGCTATCTTTTCTCCATTGTATATTATTGCCTCCTTTGCCATAGATTAGTTGACTATATATGCGTGGGTTTAATTCTGGGCTTTCTATCCTGTTCCACTGATCTATATTTCTGTCTTTGTGCCAGTACCATACGGTTTTGATGACTGTAACTTTGTAGTAGAGTCTGAAGTCAGGGAGCCTGATTCCTCCAGCTCCATTTTTCTTTTTCAGGATGTCTTTGTCTATTCTGGGTCTTTTGTGCTTCCAAACAAACTTGCAAATATTTTGTTCTAGTTCTGGGAAAAATGTCCTCGGTAATTTGATAGGGATTGCATTGAATTTGTAGACTGCCTTGGGCAGTATAGTCATTTTGATAATATTGACTCTTTCAATCCAAGAGCATGGTATGTCTTTCCATCTGTTTGTGCCATCATTGATTTCTTTCATCAGCATCTTATAGTTTTCATAGTACAGGTCTTTTGTCTCTTTAGGTAGGTTTATTCCTAAGTTTTTGATTTTTTTTGATGCGATGGTAAATGGGATTGCTTCCCTAATTTCTCTTTCTGATCTTTCATTGTTAGTATATAGAAATGCAGTTGATTTCTGTGTATTAATTTTGTATCCTGTGACTTTGCTAGATTCATTGATGAGCTCTAACAGTTTTCTGGTAGAGTCTTTAGGATTCACTAGGTATGGTATCATGTCATCTGCAAATAGTGATAGTTTTACTTCTTCCTTCCCAGTTTGGATTCCTTTTATTTCTTTTTCTTCTCTGATTGTTGTGGCTAGGACTTCCAAAACTATGTTGAATAGTACTGGCGAGAGAGGACATCCTTGTCTTGTTCCTGATCTCAGTGGGAATTCTTTTAGCTTTTCACCATTGAGAATGATATTAGCTCTCGGTTTGTCATAGATGGCCTTTATTATGTTGAGGTAGGATCCCCCTATGCCTACTTTCTGAAGGGTTTTTATCATAAATGGGTGTTGGATTTTGTCACAGGCTTTTTCTGCATCTATTGAGAGGATCATATGGCTTTTATTCTTCAGTTTGTTAACGTGGTATATCACACTGATTGATTTGCAGATATTGAAGAATCCTTGCATCCCTGGGATAAATCCCACTTGATCGTGATGTACAATCCTTTTAATGTATTGTTGTATTTGGTCGGCTAGTATTTTGTTGAAGATTTTTGCATCTATGTTCATCAGTGAGATTGGCCTGTAATTTTCTTTTTTTGTGGCATCTTTGTCTGGTTTTGGTATCAGGGTGATGGATGCCTCATAGAATGAGTTTGGGAGTGTCCCTTTCTCTGCAATATTTTGGAATAGTTTCAGAAGGATAGGTGTTCGCTCTTCTCTAAATATTTGATAGAATTTGCCTGTGAAGTCATCTGTCCTGGACTTTTGTTTGTTGGAAGTTTTTTAATCACAGTTTCAGTTTCAGAACTTGTGACTGGTCTGTTCATCTTTTCTATTTCACCTTGGTTTAGTCTTGGAAGATTGTATTTTCTAGGAATTTGTCCATTCCTTCTAGGTTTCCATTTTATGGGCGCATAGTTACATATGGTAGTCTCTTATGATCCTTTGTATTTCTGTGATGTTTGTTGTTACTTTTCCTTTTCCATTTCTAATTTTATTGATTTGTGTCCTCTCTCTTTTTTTCTTGATAAGTCTGGTTAAAGGTTTATCAATTTTGTTGATCTTTTCAAAGAAGCAGCTTTTAGCTTCATTGATTATTTTCTATGGTTTTCTTCCCTTCTGTTTCATTGATTTCTGCTCTGATCTTATGATTTCTTTTCTTCTACTAACTTTAGGTCTTGTCTGTTCTTCCCTCTCTAGCTGCTTTAGATGTAAAGTTAAGTTGTTTATTTGAGCTTTTTCTTGTTTCCTGAGGTAGGCTTTTATAGCTATATACTTTCCTCTTAGAACTGCTTTTGCTGCATCCCAGAGGTTTTGGAGTGTCGTATTGTTGTTGTCATCTGCTTCTAGGTATTTTTTAATTTCCTCTTTGATTTCTTCAGTGATCCATTGGATGTTTAGTAGCATGTGGCTTAGTATCCATGTGTTTGTCTTTCTTGCCGTTTTTTTCTTGCTGTGATTTCCAGTCATATAGCATTGTGGTCAGAGAAGATGCTTGATATGATTTCAATTTTCTTAAAGTTACCGAGGCTTGATTTGTAGCCCAGGATGTGATCAATCTTAGAGAATGTTCCATGCGCACTTGATAATGCTGTGTATTCTGTTGCTTTTCGATGGAATATCCTATAAATATCTATTAAGTACATCTGATCTAATGCTTCATTCAGGGTCTGTATTTCCGTACTGATTTTCTGTCTGGATGATCTATCCATTGCTGTAAGTGGGGTGTTAATGTCCCCCACTATGATTGCGTTATTGTCAATTTCTCCTTTTAAGGTTGTTAGCAATTGTCTTATATAGTGTGGTGATCCTATGTTGGGTGCATAGATGCTTAAAATTGTTATATTTTCTTCTTGGATTGATCCTTTGATCATTATGTTGTGCTTTTCCTTGTCTCAAAACATTCTTCATTTTAAAGTCTATTTTTTCTGATATGAGTATTGTTACTCCAGCTTTCTTTTGATTACCATTTGCATGGAATATTTTCTTCCATCCTCTCACTTTCAGTTTGTATGTGTCACTAGAAGTGAGTGGGTCTCTTGAAGACAGCATATATGTAGGTCTTATTTTTGTATCCATTCAGCCAGTGTTTGGTTGGGGCATTTAGTTCATTAACATTTAAGGTACTTATTGATAAGTATGTTCTTGTTGCCATTTTATTAACTGTTTTGGATTTTTGTTGCTCTTTTTTCTTCCCTTCCTCTCTTGTTGTCTCCTCTTGTGGTTTGATGACTATATTTAACGTTGTATTTGAGTTGATTTTTCGTATTTGTTTGTGTATGAATTGTAGATTTTTGGTTTGCAGTTACCCTGAAGTTTTAATATAGGATTCTATATATAAACAAGATTGCTTTATGTTGTTGGTTTTTTAATTGCAAGTTTGTCTCCATTGTCCTGCATTTGTGCTCTTCTCTTCTCATGATTTCTGATTTTGGTAGCATAATTGTGCATGGATGATTTACTATCTTTACTGTATACATGCCTTTCCTGGTGAGCCTTGTCATTTGTGGTGTTTTTGTTTCTGGTTGTGCCTTTTCTTTTCTGCCTAAAGATGCTCCTTTAGTATTTGTTGTAAAGCTGGTTTAGTGTTGCTGAATTCTCTTAGCTTTTGTTTATCTGTAAAGCTTTTGATTTCTCCTTCAAATCTGAATGAGAGCCTTGCTGGGTAAAGTAATCTTGGTTGGAGGTTTTTTTCCTTTCATCACGTTAAGTATATCATGCCACTCCCTTCTGGCCTGCAGAGTTTCAGCTGAAAAATCTTCTGATAACCTTATCGGGGTTCCCTTGTATGTTATTTGTTTCTTTCCCCTAGCTGCTTTCAGAATTTTCTCTTTGTCTTTAATTTTGGTCATTTTGATTAATATGTGTCTTGGGATGTTCCTCCTTGGGTTTATTTTATATGGACTCATTGCGCTTCCTCAATTTGAGTGAGTGGTTCCTTTCCCATATTAGGGAAGTTCTTGGCTATTATCTCTTCAAATATTTTTTCTCTCCCCTTCTTTCTCTCTTCACCCTCTGGTACCCCTATAATACGGATTTTGGTGCATTTAAGGTTATCCCAGAGTTTTCTGAGACTCTCCATATTTCCTTTCAATCTTTTATCTCTTTTCTGTTCCACCTTAGTGATTTCCACTAATCTGTCCCTCCACCTCGCTGATTCATTCTTCTGCCTCCTGTATTCTACTGTTGGCTGCTTCTAATTCATTTTTTATTTCAGTTATTGTATTTTGCATCTCTTCTTGCTTAATTTTTATTTCTTGTATTTCTTTGCTCAGTGTTTCCTGTAGCTTATCAATCTTTGCCTCCAGTCTATTTCCAATGCCTTGCATCATCTTCAGCATCAACAGTCTAAAGTCTCTTTCTGGGAGGCTGATAATCTCCTCATCACTGAGCTGTTTTTCTGGTGTTTTTCCTTTTTCCCTTATCTGAGTATGGTTCTCTGTCTTTTCATTTTTATAGGTTTTTGGTGTGGTGACTTTTTTGTAGACAATAGAGTTGTAGCCTCTCTGACTTCTGGTGTTTGCCTCCCCTGTGGCTGAAGGTGGTATGGGGGGGCTTGCTGTAGGCTTCCTGATGGGAGGGAGTGATACCTGCTCACTGGTAGGTGGGGCTGATTCCTATCCCTCTGGTGGATGGGACTTTGTCTCTGGGTGAGATTAGAGGCTGGCTATGTGCCTGAGGGGTCTTTAGGCAGCCTGTTTACTGATGGGTGGGGCTGTGATCCTACCTGGATTATTGTTTGGCCTGGGGCTTCTCAGTGCTGATGGGAGGGGCCAGATTTTCCCAAAAATGGTTATCTCCAGAGAAATGCAGGCTGCTGAATGTTCCCAAGAACTTTGCCTCCCTGCCCTTCCCCCACAACAGGCCACAGTCACCCCTGTTTTCTCTGGAGATCCTCCAAGAATGCAGTCAGGTTTGACCTTGATTCCTATGGAGCCTTTCCTTTGCCCTAGGACCCAGTGCATGTGAAAATCTGTGTATGCCTTTCAAGAATGGGGTCCCATTTCCCTCAGTCCTGTGGAGCCCCTGTGTACAAGCCCCACTGGCCTTCAATGCCAGATGCTCCAGGGGCTCTTTCTCCCAGTGACAGATCCCCAGGCCTGGGGACTTGACATGGGGCTAAGAACTCTCACTCTGTGATAGTGTTACTTTCCAGGCTGTGGTCTTCCCACCCAGGAGGTATGGGATTGCTTATATAGTGTAATCGCCCCTCCTACTTCTTGATGTGGTCTCCCCTTTGTTTACTGGAGTAGAATATCTTTTTGAAAGTTTCCAGTCCATTTGGTTGAAGGTTGCTTGGCATTTGGTTGTAATTTTGTTGTTTCTATGAGAGAAGTTGAGCTCCAGTCCTTTTATTCCACCATCTTAATCCCCAGGCCCAGTTGATACTTTTATGAAAATTACTAGAGACCCTTTATGGAAACTTTGAGAGTAAGGCCTAGATCTGACCCATAACTTGTAAAAATTGCAATGTGAAGATGCTGTCCAGTTTTGTCTCTTCAGCTATTGAGGAATATGAGGAATTTAAGGGAATTAACAGGAGGGCTAAAGTGTTGATTAAAGGGATGTAACATAATGTGTGTGATGGCTACACTTGAAAGCTCTGGACTTGAAATGATGGGTGAGTGTAGTGTATGTGTGTGAGTAGAGGGAGATGGAGGTGCGGGAAAGTGAGAGGGAGGGAATGAGAGAGAAGAGGGGGCTGGTTGGATGAGAAGTGATTTGTTGGCGACCTTCCCTGTACCTGAACTAGTCTTAAGACACATGACACATGACTTGAGCTGAACGTGGCAGACAGACCTAGGTGTATAGAATGAGTCCTATTTGGGGACAATTGACAAATCATTTGATACAAAGGTCTAGTCTGACATCTCTTGGATAGGAATCATTCATCATCAGAATCTCTACATTTTACATATCGGCTACATTCTACTTTCAGATGTGTTTTGTTTGGCCTGCATAGTTGTTTCTCTTTTAATCTAAATTAATTGCCAGTATTTAAAAATGGGCAGCTTGGGAGTTCCCATCGTGGCTCATCAGAAGTGAATCCAACTAGTATCCATGAGGATGTGGGTTCGATACCTGGCCTCACTCAGTGGGTTAAAGATCTGGGGTTTTTGTGAGCTATGGTGTAGGTCACAGACACAGCTTGGATCCTGTGTTGCTGTGGATGTAGCGCAGACCAGTAGCTGTAGCTCCAATTTGACCCCTAGCCTGGGAACTTGCGTATGCTGCGGGTGTGGTCCAAAAAAGAAGAAAAAAAAAGGACACCTCTCATAAAATTGAGCTTTTCATTGTCACTTGAAAAAATAAAAACATTTGATGACATTTGTTAACACTGCTGCTTGTGTAGCCTATGTGGGTTGAAGCTGGGGGCAGCGATTATTGTGTTTGATGTGCAGAGGCAGGAAATCGAACTTTTTTTTTTTCCTTTGTCTTTTTGACTTTTCTAGGACTGCACTCATGGCATATGGAGGTTCCCAGGCTTGGGATCTAATTGGAGCTGTAGTCTCCAGCCTATGCCACAGCCACAGCACTGCGGGATCCGAGCCACATCTGCAACCTACACCACAGCTCATGGCAATGCCAGATCCTTAACCCACTGAGCAAGGCAAGGGATCGAACCCGCAACCTCATGGTTCCTGGTTGGATTTGTTAACCACTGCGCCACAACGGGAACTCCCCCGAGCATTTTTTTGGCCACACCTATGGCATATGGAAGTTCCTAGGGCAGGGATCAAACCCACACCACAGCAGTGACAATGCCAGATCTTTAACCCCCTGAGCCACCAGAGAACTCCCAGATTTACATTTTTAAGATCCTTTCCCAAGAGTGTTGGCAGTTAATCCTGGGGTTTGTGATCAATTCAAATTAATGAGCACAGCCCACTCTCCAAGCAATGTGGTTAGATAAGGTTTTAAATTCTGCTTTACATACAAGGCCATAAACATAGGGCATTGGTTAGTATTAAGAGATAGGTAGAAAATTCATACTTTGAAAAGATTTCAATAATATTATGAATGAGTAGATTTGACACCCTTCATGTTTTGTAGACACACTCCTAACCTTTTGAGACAATAAGGAAAGTATGTACCATACTGCCCTCTTGGTATCCCTTGTTAAAGGAGTGACTTGGGTAGACTTTGAGCCCTCGCTGGTCTGTAGGACACTTTTTACCAGCCCCTGTGAACTGTGGGTCAAGATAATAGGCACTTTAGATGTAATCAGACATCTTTTCCATCAAACTGTTGCAATTTATCACTGTGCCACTGGGGGGCACCATTCTACCATTGACTTTTTTTTTTTCCCCTTGCTTTTTAGGGCTTTCGCGTGCAGGCATAAGGAAGATTCCAGGCTAGGGGTGGAATCAGAGCTGTAGCCACTGGCCTCCACCACAGCCACAGCAACGCTGGATCTTTAACCCAGTAAGCGAGGCCAGGGATTGAACCCTCATCTTCCTGGATACTAGTTGGGTTCATAACCCACTGAGCCACAACAGGAACTTGACATTTTTCATATACTATGAATTTGTGAATTTTAATTTTATTGACTTTCTGCATTTGTTATGGGATTTTTAAAAAAGCCCACAGGCATTGTACTTGATGTATGTTGGGTGAGAGAGAGTTTTTTTGGTGGGGGGGGCATAAAAGTATCTGGAGTTTTTTTTAAGTTATCAAAGTGGGATAAAATTAAGCCTAAAGTGAGTAGTGAATGAGATAGAGGTTTTTACTTCATTATATTCTGTGTCATGAAATTCATAATTTTCTTTCATAATTATTGAAACTGGTCTAATGGATGTGAATATGTGATAATATTAACACATATTCCTAAGGGTTCTAATTCTAGCTTAGATTTTTTTTTAGTGAATTATTGATGGATTTATTTTTTTATCTTGTTATTTTGCTTTTTTTATAATGATTTTTATTTTTTCCGTCATAGCTGATTTACAGTGTTCTGTTCTAGCTCGTATTTTTGTATTTTTGTTAAGCAGTCAATTTTTTGGCAAGGAAACCTGTAAGATTTTTGATAAGCTAGGAAGGACTTTGGTCCTTAACATAGAGCATGTGATTTAGGAGAAAGAGATATTAAGGTAGTAGGCTTACTCTGAGTTGTATGATTACTTGTACATGATAAAATACACAACTAATCATTACCACAGCTGGCGAATATCAATATTTGTCTTATTAGCATAGAATGCTTTTTTTTAAAAAAAATGTCATCACACAAGATACATTGACTTTTTTTTTTTTTTTTTTTGGCACTTCTACAGCATGCAGAAGTTCCGGGGCTAAGGGATTGAACCCATGCCAAGCAGCAACCCACACCATTTCAGTGACAGTTCGGAATCCCCAACCCACTGCGCCACAGAGAACTCCAATACAGTGACATTATTATGTGGAGTTCATTTTCTGCTGTAGTTTTTTAGTTTGTCAGTGCATGTAATTAATACAATTTATGTAATAAACCTTTGCTTTGGCTGAGTAGTAGGGATGAAACTGAAGCAATAGAAGATAAGGGTTGGCCCTTAGGAACTTCCAGTCTAGAAGAGAGATGGTATTAACATAAGTAAAACAGCCAGCAGCCAAGGCAGTGCTGCAGCATCTGTGTGACAGGCTTCTCTTAGAGATGATGGCATGGCCATCACCCAGCTCCCCTTTAGCTGCATACGGTCATTATTCAGCTAGTGTCTATGCATCATCAAAGAGCTTTATTTTTTTGGCCACACCCACAATATGCAAAAGTTCCGGGGTCGGATTGAACCTATGCCACAGCTGTGACCTGAGCCACAGCAGTGATAATGCCGGGTTCTTAACCCTCTGTGCCACCAAGGAGCTCCTAGAAGAGCTTTCATTTTTACCCTCTTGGTCCTGTCCATTTAAATATCCACATATTTTCCCACTTAGTGCATCTACACTTTGGTCTTTGCCTAAATATGGTTGATGTGGTTAACATGGAAATGCTTTTCTCTCTACAGCACATTTCTTCCCAGTATCAAATGTCTGTATAGCATGAGATGAGGATCTTAAGTAGGAAAGGCCACCAGTCCTTTAAAACATGGAGACCCTTGCTTTTCAGGATATATATTCCAACACGCAGATGTTCAGTCTAGCCATGGAAGCAATAAGGAGGAAGTGGATTAGGGGGTTACTGCTAGAATTAGTCACACTGACAGCAGAGGGGAGTAGTTTTAGTTCTTAAGAGTGATAAAGGTGAAAAGTTATAAAGGGGCAATTAAAAAAAACCCCACAGCAGTCTGGTTCCTTTATTGTGAAGCTAAATAGCTCTCTCTTAGCCCAGTCCCTCCTGGGAGCACCTCAGGCTTACAGTCCAGTTCCAAAGTGTTGTGTTGAGCAGGGGTGGGCCCGTGGGGACTCAGGGCTTTTGAAGGACAGGAGCTTGGTTAAACCAGCACATTAGGACCAATCCTGAGCTTTTCATCTTGAAATACCTAGAGATGGTTAGTCTTGGTGAGGGGCTTGTGTTAACCAAATTCAGATAAGATGAATCTATAAATTATTTTATTTTTTATTTTTTGGACTTTTTGCCTGTATCTAGAGCCACACCTGTGGCATATGGAGGTTCCCAGGCTAGGGGTCTAACAGGAGCTGTAGCCGCCGGCCTTCACCACAGCCACAGCAACCTGGGATCCGAGCCGCGTCTGCAACCTACACCGCAGGTCACAGCAACACCAGATCCTTAACCCACTGGGCAAGGCCAGATATCGAACCCGCAACCCCATGGTTCTTAGTCGGATTCGTTAAGCACTGAGCCATGAAGGGAACTCCCAATCTATAAATTATGATGCCACTTTTTAATCCTGGGCCTAGAATGAATATTATCCCTTTTCATGTACCTTCCCACCATTTTCTGGTGTGAGTCTAGAGAAGGTGAATATCTACTCAGAAGTAAAAATGAAACTAAAACAAAGTTGGTGGAACAATAAGACAGTTATTTGGTTGAGCCAGATGAAGGGTCTCTTTCTCATAATGGAGGGCATTGTTCCAAGTGACTGTGTTCCTGGGACTCGCAAAGCCAGTGTGTGTCTCTTGAACAGCTCCAGAGGTGCCTACATGAAGGTGATGTGCAGAAAGTGCAAGTGTGCATATAGCAGGAAAGTGATCTATACTCCTACCATCCAGCTTCTGGTCTTTTCTTTAAGCGTTGACAGACATTTATTTAATCTTCTAAGGAAACCTATGGCGTTGGTCGTGGCAGTTCCCAGCCCATGGCAACGCAAGATTCTTGACTCACTGAGCGAGGCCAGAGATCAAACCCGCAACCTCATGGCTCCTAGTTGGATTCGTTTTCGCTGCGCCATGACAGGAACTCCTGGTCACCGTTTTCTAATCACCTGCTCTTCACGGAACTTGAGTCCCATGGTTTTCAACCATGGCTGAACAATGGAATAACAATATTAAAAATATACATGTTTGAGTCACACCCAATATATTCTGTTAAAATTGGGCCACACCCCAGGCATCTTGGCTTTTGAGAGCTTCCTGGTGATTTGAATGGCCACATAGGCTTGAGAATATCTGGTCTAGTGGGAGAGAAAAACACTAATTGTATGGTCATAAAAGGGAATAAAAACCAGAGTTCCCATTTTGGCTCAGTGGGTTAAGAACCCGACGTAGTGTCCGTGAAGATGCTGGTTCGATCCTTGGCCTCATTCAGTGGTTAAGGATCTGGTGTTGCCACAAGCTGAAGGCTGCAGATGCAGCTCGGATCCAGTGTTGCTATGGCTGTGGTGTAGGTTGGCAGCTGCAGCTCTCATTCGACCCATGGCCTGGGAACTTCCAAATGCTGCAGGTGTGGCCATAAAAAGAAGAAAAAAACAACTGCTGTAGCTATCTGAGAGGAAAGACTTGGTTACTGTGGGTACAACAGACCTATCTAAGCTGATAGGATGAGCTTGGGTGAGGCAAGGCTTCCTGAGGATGTACTGTTTCAGCTGAGGCCTCAAGAGCTAGCCACTGGTTTTCACAGTTTATTGGACATCAGAGCTGCCTGGAGCGCGGGTTAGATTGCTGGAATTTGCCTGGTGGGTCAGTGGTTTAAGGGTCTGGTGGTTTTGTGGGCTCTACTCCCAAACTTCCCAGTTTAGCAAGTCTGGACTGGTCCTGGGAGTTTGCATTTCTAACAGTTGTTGCTGGCCTGAGGACTGCACTTTGAGAACCATTGAAATAGGGAAAAGGATGGGAAAATAGTTCCATTCAGTATGTGTGTAATTTCACATCTTTGTTTTCAAGTGCTCAAATATAAGTATTTCCCCTTTTTGTCGAATACTCTTAAAAGCATCATTTCAAATGACTGCATGATACTCCACATACGGCTTTAATATCATTTAGTTCCTTGTTGGGTAAGTAGCTTCTGGTACTCTCTTTGAGGTAAAAGTAAAAAAAGCCTTTGGAGTTCCCATCATGGCTCAGGGGCTAACAAATCCTGCTCGTATCCATGAGGACGTGGGTTCGATCCCTGGCTTCACTCAGTGGGTTAGGATCCAGTGTTGCTGTGAGCTGTGTTGTAGGTCATAGATGCAGCTTAGATCCCACGTTGCTGTGGCTGTGGGCTGGCAGCTACAGCACTAATTCAACCCCTAGCCTGGGAACTTATATATGCTTCGGGTGCAGCCCCAAAAAGACAAAAAAAAAAAAACCTCTTTTGTGCCTTTTTGCATCCTCAAGAGTTTTGGTAATTATTGCTTCAGCATAACCTTTCTGTAAGTGGTATGACAGTGGAAAACTAACAAAGAACCAAACTCCAGTCACTGAGAAGTGATGGCATCTGTGCGTTCAGTTGAAGCATATCTGAGCAGGTTATAGATTACATCCATGTTTGCTGAGATTCTTAGTTGTAAGTAGGAAAAAAGGACTTCATCCATTTTCAGGTTTATTTCTGACACGTTGAGAAATAGAGAAATCACTTTTCATATTATAAGAAATGAACTGAAAAGCCTCCCTTTCTTTGTGTAAGTTTTCATTCTTTATAAAAAAGTACATTATTTCCTATTGGAGAATTAATAAATTGATTATAGCAGCCTGCCAGTGTCAAAAATAATTTAAAATGAGTAATAGTTCCTACTAGAATGCATAGATTTTGTAATATTTGAAACAAGATTTTAGTGCCTCAGAATGTGATGGTAATTTCTTCTATTTAATAACAGAGCCTTCGGCAAATCTTCTGTTTATATATTGCACCTGCTAACTCCTATTTATGGATTTTTCTGTCCAACTTATGAAATTATTTTAACATATCCTTACTTTCAGTTTTGAGTCATTCTAAGTAAAACATCAGTAGATTTAATGAATCCAGCTTTGAGCCCGTGCTCTCTACTCATATTAAAGCTATTCTTTCTGTATTGTGACCAGGAGTTCTCCCCAGTGGGTATCTGTGACAAAAGAATTGAGTTATTGAGTAGGCTGAGATAATTTAATAGGATTCAGTGGTTTAGGCAGTGGAAGTTATGAAAGCGATTTGGGGAAACTAATGATTTCTTTCCATTTGCCCTTCCAGAAAATATAGTTTTCTTCGGTTTTCATTGTAGCGATCAGGACTTTTCCCCTTAAAATCTTCAGTCTTTTATTAGTGATTATAATATGAATGCATCTTAAAATATCTTTTAAAATAGTTCATGTTCTGGAGAATATTGTGTGTAGGCTCCTCCTTGGTAAATCTGGACTGGGTTAAGTTTGAACTTGGACTTCATTCAGGGCTTTGCCAGGTTTTGGTCTTCAGTATCGTCAAGCCTCTGAGCTTCTGGCCATCTTTTAGTAGGTAAGGTTTGGGAACTGGAAGGGAGACAAGTGAAAGGAGGGTGCTAGGGTGTCCACTGACTTATCTCAGTCATGGTAACGAGGTTACCATTCAGTGGTAAATGACTGACATCTTTCCTGAGGCTGCTTTGCTGCATGTATTAGCATAAAAAAAGTCATGAGCTTTTTATCTGGTTTTTTAATAGTTACCGATGAGAGATGAGTAACAAAATATTTTAGGATGTGTGAGATGCAGGGAACCACCCTACCTCCTTTCATTTTGGCTTGGGCAGGGGGCCAAACAAGCCTGCTTTGAAGACTGAATCATCAAGAAGCATTTAGGAGGGAGAAAACAGCACACAAGACGCCTTTTTGAAAATGGTTTTTACTTATGCTACTATTCTTTGAAAGAAAACCAACATGATTTATTTAAAATACCTCAGATCAGGAGTTCCCTGGTGGCTCAGCAGGTTAAAAGAATCCGGTGTCACAGCTGTAGTGTGAGTGCAATCCTTGGCCCAGGAATTTCCACATGCCGTGTGCACAGCCAAAAAAAACGGATAAAAAAATTACCACAAATAGACTGTTGACAGGAAAAGAAAGAAGATAAATTACTACAGTACATTTATTACATTTTCAGACTGGCTGTTTAAATTCTTCTCTTATCCCACTCTGTTCTTGCGGTGTATTGTTTTGGTGGATTTGTGAGTAGGGAAGCTAATGGTTTGCTAATACTGAATAATATCCCCAGGAAGTAAAGAATATTAGTCTTCGTTTAAATGTATGAGATGGGGAAGAGATAGCTAAGCTGTTTTAGTAAATGATAATTTAAAATGTAATTAGATATCCTGGTCCCTTTACACTGCCTTTGCTGACCACCTAAAGTTTTAAAAACACAAGGTTTGTGTAAGTCTATTATTTTAAATGTGATATTGTCTCATTTTTTCAATAAATAAAACAAAATATTTTAAGAATGAGTGCGTATATGCAGGCACAAAACTTTATGGGTATAGAACAGTTCAGGTTTTTTTCCTATAACAAAGGATTTTTTTTTTCCAGCAAATGTGTTGTAACAAAGACTGAGCTGATTTTTAATAGATTGCAGAGGATCCTTAGAGACTAAATCCAAGGATTTTAATGGTTTTTTAATGGTCGATGTCATAGTATTTTTCAGACCAACTTAAGTTTCCTGACCCCAAAGCAAGGATGACACTGTCATGTATAATCTGTAGCTAGCCCTTCTGTTCTTGGTTCTATTCCAAGTGGCTTTCTTGGGAGCGCCTTTCCTCCAACAGCTTTTGGTGGGACAAGTAAACCAGTGATGGGCCTAGCACACAGAAGGCAGTTCCCTGTACTGCCTTCTGTACTGTCACCTGCTCCTGCAGGCTCACCTGAGGGTGCGTCTTCTTTTCCCACTCATTTCTCTTCTGAACTGATCCAGTTCCTTTTCTGATGTGTGCATTGACCTGGGAGTTGCTATGGGCAGGTTTGGCTGCTATCACTTTTCTAATATTTTAAATTGAAAATTTGAGTCATCCACCTTTAAGTAACTTTTAAAATAATGAGATGCAGCTATAACGTAATCGTCAAAGACATGAGAGGGCAGAGAAATCTCAGGTTAAAATTAATTTCTGGCTTACTTTATTACTCTTGAGTGAATTTTCCTGGGAAAAAAAGTCTGGTTGCTATGACATCCATGTCTAAATAGTGAACTTAGGGTGATACATGTGATTTAAAGTCAACAAGGAATGGACATTTAGGCTGCTTCCATGTCTTGGCTATTGTGAATAGTACTGCTATGAAGATATTGGTGCATGAATCTTTTTGAATTAGAGTTTTCTCTGGACATATGCCCAGGAGTGGGATTGCTGGATCATATGGTAGTTGTATATTTAGTTTTCTGAAGTACCTCCATACTGTTTTCCGTAGCAGTTGTACCAATTTACATTCCCACCAACAGTGTAGGAGGGTTCCCTTTTCTCTACACCCCCTCCATCATTTGTTATTTGTAGACATATTAATGATAGCCATTCTGACTGGTGTGAGGTGGTACCTCATTATAGTTTTGATTGGCATTTCTATAATAATTAGTGATGTTGAGCATTTTTTTTTTTTGCGTGTGTATTGACAAATGAATGGATTAAGAAGATATGGTACATGTATACAGTGGACTACTACTCAGCCATAAAAAGAACAAAATAATGTCATTTGCAGCAACATGGGTGCAACTAGAGATTCTCACACTAAGTGAAGGAAGTCAGAAAGAGAAAGACAAATACCATATGATATCGCTTATATGTGGAATCTAAAATATGGCACAAATGAACCTATAAACAAAACAGAAATAGACTCACAGACGTAGAACACAGACTTGTGGTTTCAAAGGAGAATGGGGAAGGGAGTGGGGTGGACCAGGGAGTTTGTGGTTAGTAGATTCAAACTGTTACATTTAGAATGGACAAGCAATGTGCTTCGTAGCATAGGGAACTCTATTTAGTCGCTTGGGGTAAACCATAGTGGAAAACAATATAAGAAAGCGAATGTATATATATACATTTTTTTACAACAGAACTATAATGAAAAAAAAAGGTCAACAAGGGAGAAAAACAGCAACCCTTGCTATTAGTTTACTATTAGGTCACTTATTTCTAAGCTTTGTTTTTAGAACTAGTGACTTGTAAGTTTACATTTATATGGGAAATAGATACAGTTGACACTGAAGATTTCTAAAAGTACCTAGTGTAGTACACTGGTTGTGCATTGTATCATTTCATGCAGTATTAAAAATAATCAGTTAATATTTTGTGACCTCATTGCCATAAAATACTATGAAGTTGAATTCCTCTTCCATTGTTTAATAGAGATACAATCACTTTTTCTTACCTCCCATCCTAGCCCCTATTACCTGATAATCGTAAGTATGAATGAACAATTATCAAACCTTTGACATAGTATAGTACATAGTTCTTAGGACAGCAGTGTTATTATTTAGTAATCATGTAAAAATCCATCCAAAGCTTTAGTTACTGAAAAAGCAAACACTGGGCATGAGAAAACTTGGAGCTGATGGACATGCTCATTATCATGTTGTCCATATGGTTTCATGGACAGATTCATATGTCAAAACTTATAACATTCTGTACCTTAAATATGTGCTATGTATCATATGCCAGTCATACCTTAATAAATATGTTTAGAAAATGAAACCCTGGACTATGATATATGAAAACTCTAAGATTATTAAACTGGTTGATTTTGCAGTTGCTGGTGATAATATTTGTGCATTTTGATAGTTTAGGCCAAATGTTGGTTCAGACCAACCAGTCTTCTTGTTTTTAGTTCTGAGAAAATCATTGGTTTTGTTTTTCATGACCTTTATTGAGCAAGTGAAGAAGGAAGGTTAAATAAATATGTTCTAGGCTTCCAAATTTCTAAGAGTAGAAAATTTAGAATATTGAAGGTTTGATCGGAATGTGTTTGGGGGTCAGTTTCCTCAACTTCTCACGTGAAGTTTGCATTCAGCATTTTAATTAAAGTTTGAGTGATGTTTCCATTTCCCTGTTAGTTTAAGTTTGGAAAATCCCCTAAAAACCTAACCACAAGATTTGAGGAAGATTGTGGTCTTGGCAGCCTTACATTTCCTTTCTCTCTTCTCTCCCTGTGTCTTCCATCTATCTCACTGGGCCTCATACAAGTACAGATATTGTGGACCCGGGGACGTGATCAGCCAATCCAGTTTTTACATATTGGATTTGCTATTTATTGATCAGCTGCTTTTATCTCATATGCTCTTTCAAAGATATTTCAGTACATTAAAATTTTTTTTTTTTTTTTTTTTGTTTTTTAGGGCCGCACTTGTGGCATATGGAGATTCCCAGGCTAGGGGTTGAATCAGAGCTACAGCCTCCAGCCTGCCCCATAGCCACAGCAATGCAGTATCCAAGCTGCGTCTGCGACCTACACCACAGCTCATGGCAACGCCAGATCCTTAACCCGCTGCACAAGGCCAGGGATTGAACCCTCAACCCCATGGTTCCTAGTCAGATTCTTTTCCGCTGTGCCACAACGGGAACTCCAGTACAATGTTTATTGAGCTCTAACTATTAAGAATTTCTGTTATATTTAGAATTGATTTTAAGAAGGGTCAGTGACAGATGTTATTTGCAAGGTAGTTTAACATTACTTAGGAAGTGAAGCATTTGGATGTTTGATATGGATGGGACTTGACACTTATCTGCAGTAAGCCTTACTGTCTTTAAAGAGGTTGATTTTTGAGCTCAAGAAGAGTAGTTAATTTCCTCCAGGTAAAGCTTATTTTAGCATTTTTTGCTCGCCCTGCACAGTCATAAAAACTCTGAGTGTGTATGTCTTTGCATATACATATATAAACACAAAAACTATATATATGTGTGTATATACATAATGTATATATGTGTGTATATACATGTATATATACAAGTAAACACACAAGTGTATATAGGTGTGTGTGTGTGTGTGTGTGTGTGTCTATACACGTACATTCTTGATTTCACAGTTTTTCAGTTCAGCACTAGTTTCAGCAGCAAAGGCTGTACTTAGCTGATAACAAGTACCCTGGTCTGATGGATGAAGCCATCAGGGCTCAGTATTTCATACCCTTGGAGAGACATTGCAGTGCCCTGTGGGGACTTCCACTTTATGCAAGTTCAAAAGGTGTTAATCTTTGAAAACCCCCCACTGGGAAGCCCTCTGCCTTGGGGTGATTGTGGGGTGTCACTTTGGCAGCTGCTTCTGTCTTATGCCATTAACCAGACTCTCTCCAGGATTCCTTGGAATCTGTGTGCCTACTTGAATAATTTATTACACAGAGATCAATTATTTATAACTCATTATTACAGCTGAAATAAAACCTAAAGGTTTTGCCCCTCATGAATATCCAACGGATCATCAGGAGAGTGCGGTAGCCTTTTAGGTCCTTGTGGTCCCCACTGCCTGTTTGTTTCTCTGAGGGTATCCCAAGGAGAAAAGCCTTCTGCAGTGGAACCAGAGTTGATGAAAGCGGCAGCAAATGACTCCCTGCTGGTGGTGCTGTGCTGGTTCATCACGCTGTTTGTCTTTTTAATTCTGGCTTTATTTACACCTAGAAATAAGATTTCAGTTTGAGAGAATTTAGGAGACATTTATAGCACTGTTGTTTTATTAAACACACTTAGGAGGTAAACAAGGATACAGAACTTGTCCTTTTCTGGGATAAAATGCACCAGATATCTATAGGACATTTTATTAACATTAGTCACAGTGCATTTGCTTGTTCCGTCAGAGTTATATCTGAGTTGTATCTTGTTTATTTATTGCACCATATCTTTCATATAAAGAAATACCATGTTTTTCACATATATAAAAAGCATTTTAATAAAAATGTGAAAATATAACCAAAAGAAGCCTAATTATTTTTAAGGATATATATAGTAGGAAATTGTTTGTCTTAAGTCAGACTGATTAATTTTTTAAAATAATCACCAAGCTTTTATTTATTTATTTATTTATTTGACCTAAAACAACAGAAATTTATTGTCACACATACAGAGGCTAGAAGTCTGAGATCAAGGTGTTGGCATACTCTCTGTGACGGCTCTAGGAGGGAATCTTTCACTTCTTCTTTGAGCTTCTGGTGTTTGCCTATAAGCCTTGGCGTTCCTTGTCTCATAGATGGCATCATTGCAGTCCCATGGCTTCTTCTCCCAGTTGGTCTTCACATCATCCTCTCTCTGTAAAAATAGTCACCAAACTTTTAAAAAATGTGTTGAAAATAGTTGGAGAGTGAAATTCTAGTTACTTTGGGCTGTGACGCAGAGCTTTGCCTTCGGGATTTGGCTTCTGCTGGACTCTCTGACATGGAAGAATGGGCAGAAGTCTGTGAACTACATATGTAGTGTACAGAAGTTCCTCCTGGGCCAGGGATCAAACCTGCGGCACAGCAGTGACCTGAGCCACTGCAGTGACAATGCCAGATCCATGACCTGCTGAGCCACATGGGAACTCCACAGTGGCACTTTCTTACTCACCCAAAGTAAGTTAGTACTGATTTTGAGCATAAGAGTTCTAAGACACTGGGGTTAACCCTTCCCCAGTTAAAAACCCCAGCCTGTAGATCAAAATCCCAAACCGTTGAGCAAGCATTTCTTTAGTAATGCTTGCAGACGTTTTCAGATTGATGTTCGCCCAGTGAAATAAAAGCTAGATGTTTCAGCATGATGTAGATGGCCTGAACCCGTACCTTTCACACTGGACCAGACACATGATGTCCCACCAAGCAGGAGTTTAAATATGGATGTAATTTTCCTATTGTGAAAATATATGGATAATTTCATAAAAATGTAGGGCAAATATGAATATATCATGGAGTAGAATAAAAATAATTATACTATTTTTGAACTTTTAATGTAATTTTAATAGGTTACACATTTATATGGCTCAAAAAATATAAGAAGTTATTCCGTTAAAAGTCTCCTCGCATCCTTGTCCTTCCTGTTCTGCGTTCTCATCCTCTTCCCCAAGATATAAACAGTTTAGGAGTTACCCACGGATCCTTCCAGAGTTGCTTGATATATGTATATATATACATCAAGCAACTCTGGACTATAGATTCTTATTTTTGCCCCCTTCTGATAAAACCTAGCATATTACACATTTCTGTTTCATGCTTTCTTCATAAGCCCAAATATCTGGGAGATCTTTCCGCGTTAGTATATAGAGAATGTCCCCATTCGTTGTTGTAACAGCTATGTAGGACATTCCATTGCATGGCTGCACTATAATTTATCTACTTTCCTGATGATACACAATTATAAAAAAAAATCTTTTATTATTTAAAACACTACTGCCGTGAATGACCCTGAACATTTGTCCTTTCACAAACATGTCCCTATTTCTTGCATGAATTTTTAAAATAAAGCATGAGATTTCAGAGACATACTCAGTTCTTGGCAGTCCCATTCCAGGACTGAGTTTTTTCCTTCTTTGCTAGTAGGGTTATTTTGCTGGAAAAGTTTGAGAGGCACTGCTGCAAACTTGTTATTGAGGCCTCAGGGTGGGATGATTTTTCACTTTTTGAAATAACTTGGCTGTGAAGTAATAGTGACAACAATGTAACCTTGCCACTCTGTATGTCTTAGAGGTAATAGAGAAAAGGTTAAATCTGGTGGCAAGTTATTCATAAGCAAAAATCATGTTGTAAAGCTGTCTACCCTTCAGGAGTTTTCCCCAGGTGTGTTCAGCCTTGAACTCCTTCCTCAGGTCTCCCTGATTAGCACTGAGGTTCTGAGGAGCCCAGCTTGGGAGATGCTGCCCATACTGGACACTGTGGCACTGCATCGAAATTATTGGTCACAAACATATGTGGTATTTACATTGATAAGAGATTCAGTAAGAGGAATAGGAATGAAAGTCACTGTTTTAACACTGATGGTCATGACCAGCAGATGGTGGTAAAGTAACACACAGACCAGCTACTGACAGGGCAAGATTGCTAAGGGCAGGATTAACTCAGGGCCATAACGTCTTCGTCTAGTTACAGTCTACTAGTATTTTAATTTCACTGGTTAAATGAATAAAAGGCTAAAAGCAGATTATTAACCTACCTTTAATTTCCTCCTAGGAAAAGCCCAAGTTGGCTGAGAAATTTGGAAAAATCTTTTTTATCTTCACAAACCTTTTTAACTGGCATGAAGCAGGTTTATTTTTTCTTGCCATCTATGTATTAGATGGTCATTTCCTAGTTTTGGTGTATGCAGAGACGTATGCATGCTCTATCTCTCAAGAAAAAGCCATAACTCTAACCACACTTCACTCTCCACTGTCCATGAGAATGGCCAGGAGCGGCTTCATCTAACAAGCATCCAGCTGGTGGCTGCCAAGGAGATGAAGCTGCTACAGCCATCATCTTCTAGGAACTGACACTGGACTGACAATAGGACTTGAGTGCAATAGCTCTATCAGAAGGGCCAGTGGGGTGAGAGGAATCAGGGTCTCTTAGATGTTGAGAGATATCTGGGCCACTTCCATTCTCTGAAGTCTATTAAATATGAGACTGTATACAACAGGACAACAAAAATGGGTTCTGTTTTGAATTTAAATATAACCACAAAAAACTTAACATGCAAAAATGCAGTGCAGTGTGACTATACTGCTCACAAGATAATTATAGAATTACTATAAATTCTGATTCCTTGTGTGTTAAGCTGCGGTGGCCCAAAAATGGGAAATACATTTAAAGTTGTGTGGGGACATCTTTCAGAGCTGTTAGTGTGTGTTTGTGACAGAGGGTACAATCTGACTTGGAGTTCTAGTCAAGAATAAACCGGTTTGAAGCCCTTGAGAAATCTGCATCCCTGAGTAGAAGGTCATTTTGGCCACTTTGGTGAGAAGCACTGTTAGAGAAGATAAACCTGGAAGAGCTGCAGAAAGGAGAGAGGGGCTCTTCCAGGGGAAAGTACCTGGATATGGATATGGAATTGCTGAGATGCCCGGGGGCGGGGGGTGGTTATAGCTTAGGTGGATGGGTATCCCCGATATGTGGGACCAGTCTGAAGATTCCTTAGGGGTGCAGTTGGGTCGACCTCTCCACCCTGTACCTCTCTCCTCCTTGCTCCAAAGCTGAACTTGGTTTGCCTCTCTTTCCAGATGTAACAGGGCAGGGCTGATGTCTTCAAAAGCTGGCTGGACCCTATCACGTCCCACCCCCCAGGAGGCAGTGATGCTTCAGTGTGAGGAGGGGGGGTCCACCCCTCTTGATTTGAGGATCTATCTCACTAAGTCCCACAGGAAAAAATAAGGACCCAGTTTACATTAGCCAAGTGCTTGGTGCCTCAGAGCCATTCAGTCAGCGGCAATTAGGAAGTGGGGTGTGCCTGAAGTAACCCACAGTGTGAGTGGGTAGCTTGCTTACAGTGTCAGGTGCTGTTCTAGGCCTGGGCTATAGCAGCGAACACAGCAAAGTCTGCTCTCAGGGCTAGGGGGTATTCTGGTGGAGCTGAGGAGAGAGAGAGAGATGATGATGATTAAATCAAGTTGTATAATATGGTGAAATGTGATTAAGTGCTATGGGAGGAATAAAACAGGGAAAGAAGGTGGGAGTGCAGGGTGTGTGTCTTTCTGATAAATGCTTCTCCATAGTGCGTGTTATGTTTAGTACTAGAATGGTAATCAGTGGTTACTCTGACAAAAACACACAAGATAAAACATCATTGAAAGGAGTTTGGGAGCAAAACCTATCACTAACGTTCTAGCAGAGGGATACAGCATTTTTGCATATGTTTCTGTTTCTCAATCTGGGCAGTGGCCCAGGGAGACCATGTATGCAGAGATATCACATATACTGTGTGTTATTCAGTTCGTTTTTCTGGAGCGTTGGAGCCATTTTACAGGGGAAGAAGGAAAACTGGGGTTGGGGCGAGGGGGATGGCCCTGGAGTTTTCTTCTGAAGGGCCTACGCTCATTTCGCTGCCTGGGGGTTCAGTGGAGACTTTTAAGAACTCTCTAGCTGATTCGTGCCACCTCTGCCTCACTGTTTGTCCTCTGCTCTGCCAAAGAGATTTTACCTCGGGGTGAGTGGTGTCCTAATACTGGGTTGGGGGAGATCTTGAAGGGGATAGCTGCCCTTGGGGCAGGGTCGCCCAGGTATGTTAGGAGCTGGGTATTTTAAGAGGGGCATTCAGCTTCACGCTGTGCTTCTAGCAGTGGCCAGCATGCTGTGTGTTTTCCGCTGAGGAGGGTCAGCGATGGAGGACCTCAGGAAATCCTCCACGTGGTAATACGGTCACGTTCAGTAATGGTTTCTCTCAGGGAGCACATGGGTCTGATGCTAAGTGAGCACTGTTTATTATTCTTAAGTGTCACCCTGAGATGTGGGTGCCTCCCTCGCTGAAGACGGGCTGACTGCTGCAGTGGGGAAAACTTGCAGCCTGTAAAGCTCCCTCCTGAGCAAACAAAGCCCCACCTGATGGGAAAGCAGGCCAGTGTGCTATCCATGGTGCTGGTCTTGCGGCTGTACCATGTATCCAGATGTGGGCCCCCGTCTCTGCCTTGAAAAAGGATAGCCAGGGGAGTTGGAGCCAAAACTTTCCACAGGTGGGCACCCCTTCTGTCCTTGGCCCCCAGTTTCAGGAATAGCCAAACCAGCTCTGGGCCAGGGCTATTGAGACGTTGAAGAGTCCCCTCTTCAGACTGAGGGCTGAGAGTCACTGGTGTAATATCTGGATATTGCTTGTCGTTATATTTTATATAAGTAAAACACTTGGACTCATCTTCATCTCCTAACATCTGGAAGCCTCCATCACAATTCCCATACTACAGCTGAGGTCACTGAGGAGAGGTGACAGACAGATCCAGGGTGCGCCCGAGAGCTGAGAATAAACATAAGATTTCCTGTGTCATAACTGAGGATTTAACCATTACAGTTTGAAAACAAACTGTAATTGATTAAGGCTAAAGTATTTGATTTGCTCTTGCCTTACTTTTCTGTGAATTTAAAATTGAAGTTGATCTTGAAAATCCCATAAATTTGTCTTTTTATATTGTTTCCCATTAATAGTAGTAGACTTTTTCTTCTGAAAAAACAAAGTACTTCAACAACATCATTCAATTTGATTTTTCAGTTGTTCTATAAGGATGCTTCAAGTAAAAAGGCCTTTTTATTTAAAATTACAGATAAATTACAAGGTATTACTGCTCTCTAGTTCAGGAGCACCCTTAGTGCTAAAAATACATTTTCAGATTATTTTAAGGAGAAGTGTTATTTTTCTTGCTTCTCGTGAAAATAGATTTTATTCATTGAAACTACTGTGAATTGCTTCCCTTTTATTTTAAGGTATTTTTTCTGAAGCCAGAGATTAAAATACAAGAGGACATTTTATTACATACATTAATTTTGCTTTTTACATACGTTCTTTTTTGGGGAGGGTCTTTTTTAGGGCCAAACCTGTGGCATATGGAAGTTTCCAGGCTAGGGGTCCAACTGGAGCTGTAGCTGCTGGCGTACACAACAGTCACAGCAATGCGGGATCCGAGCCATGTCTGCGACCTACACCACAGCTCATGGCAACACCAGATCTTTAACCCGCTGAGCAAGGCCAGGGACCATACCTGCCTCCTCATGGATACTAGTTGGGTTCGTTAACCCACTGAGCTAGGAGAAACTCCTTTACATACATTCTTGAGGAGTTAGGGTAAAACTATTCTAACTTAATTGTCATATTTCCTTGACTAGATTAGAATTTTAGAAGTGCAACCCACAAGAAATTAAACTTAGTTTTAATACATGGGGTAATTGACGGATATGAGCCCTGCCTCAATTGATCAAATGCGTAAAAGCAAAATTGATCCCGTGATAGAATTAGGTTGGTCAGTTTAGACAGACCAACATTATGGGAGTCCCCAGTGTGGCATAATGGGATCGACAGCCTCACTGCGGTGCCCAGACGCAGGTTCGATCCCTAGCCCAGCACGGTGGGTAAAATGATCTGGTGTTGCTGCACCTGTGGCATAGTTCACAACTGAAGCTCCGATGGATCTCTGGCCTGGGAACTCCATATGCTGCAGGGTTGCCAAAAAAGAAAAAAATAAGTAAATAGCTTTTATGCTTGAATATTATAGGTGGGGCTGGCTACATATTTTGTGGGGCCCAGTATAAAATGAAAATGCAGAGCCTCTTGTTAAAAAAAAAAATTAAGAATTTCAAGTCAGTGATAACAGTATTAAATAGAGTGTAAGGCCCTTCCAATCTTTGGGTCCTGAGTGCCTGCATAGGCCCCAGGCCCATGAAAGGAGCCCTGAGCCCAGGAAAGCATGGAGATTGCTATGGGGGAGGAGAAGCAGGAAATAAGAGTCTTCCCCATGTGACAGACCTATGGTATAGTTAAGTAGCTTCAAAATAGTTACTATTTTGGTTCCAGATCATTAGCAAGGGTGAAGTCATCTTGTTTGAACAGATCTTTATAAGCTCATATGAAATCTTATCCATAAAGTCTTGGGAGGCCATATTTAATGAGAGAAGAATGTGCTTTGTCTTGTCCTTGTTAACTGGCTTTCATTGCTTTCCTCATTGAGGCAATGGATCTAGCCTTCTGGTGTTGAGTTGAGGTTTATTGGTACAGTGTGTTCTCTGGGGTGAAGATGATAGATTAGGTGTAAGTGGTATTTCACGCTTTCTCCATTAACTTTCCTCATTTTTCTTGTTACCTGAGAGCAAATGGTCCTAAAGTCTGCATCTCTAGCTTTGCCCCTTCACCTGTTATGCAAGCTCCTAGTTCCAGGGTCTAAAGGAAATCTCCATTTAAGTATCTAGGCAAGGTCTGAAATTTAGAAAATCAAATGGAAAGCATCCTTTTTTTTTTTTTTTCCTGGTAGTTACTACTCCCCATCCTTTTTTTTTTTTTTTTCTTGGAGACTACATTGTGCAATTTTATTTTATTTTTTATTATTTTTTTATGTTTGCATTATAGCTGGTTTACAGATTTCTGTCAAATTTTCCAATGCACTGTGTGGTGACCCGGTTACATGTAGATATATGGATTTGTCACATGTGATTAGACATAGTTCCCTATACTATACAGCTGGATCTTGCTTTTCCATCACGGAAGCACTAGTTAACCCCATTCCCTCCCACCCCCTTGGCAACCACAAGTCTGTTCCCCATGTTTACTCCCCATTCTTAAGACTGGTAAATATTGTCACATGTGACTGCCTTCTCTGCCCACATGTCCAGTCACCTGCCAGTTCTTCCTTAAGAATTTTCCAAATGTACCTTTATTCTCCACTGTCACCTTACTCTAAGCCTTTGCAATTTTACTTCTGTAGTAGCTGCCTGACTGGTGGGCGACTCTACTTTTTCCTCAAGCTCAAGGATAACCATTTTTTCAAAATACTGTTTTTGTAATGTCACTCTCTTGCTAAAGATCTTACAGCTCTTGAATCCCTCCTGCCAGACAGATTTTAAGTTAAGCCCCATATTCAAGGCATTCTGCCAACTGGACCCTCTCTCTGTGTTTGAACTGTACCAGTCATTGTTCTCACATGACCAGCCTCCTCGGCCCAGGCTCTAGGAGAGAGAGGATGAAAGGGCATTTTAGCCTTTGACCTGGAAGTTTCTCAGATTGCAAGGATACAAAATATCCTTTTTAGTGACCAGAGAGCTCCAGGGCTGATGGCGAGCTGCCAGCTACCTTCTATTTTTTGGTTATATGGCAGTGTACAGACTACCTCACAGCATTGCAGTGACACAGTTATGCACATGTTCTGTCACGTTAAACTGTGTTCCATAGCTTTGGGAAAAATTGTAATTGTTGCCTAACAACAATTTTTGTACACAATTTTTTTTACCACAGCTCTTCATTTAAAATCTGAGCTCCTAGAAGCCATGGATTGGGCATTTGAGGTTTTTTTTGTTTTTGTTTTTGTTTTTTAACATGCCCCTTGGTATCCAGTATCCCCAGCGCCTGTTAAATTCACTCGTTATCAACTCAGTCATCCATCGGTTGAACAGTATGTGCTCTACAACCTGATGGCCTTTCCTCTGTATGCTACTACAGCATGTCCCAGGTGTCTCTCTCTCCCCTTATAAGCACACCAGTCATATTGGATTAGGGCCCCACCCTAATGGCCTCATTTTAACTTAATCACCTCTTAATTGGGAGTTGGGACTTCAACCTGTGAATTTTGGTGGTAAGGAGAGTTCATACAAGGAATGATGAAATGTTCTGAAATTGCACGGTGATAGTTTCAAACCTCTGAGAGTATGCTTAAATCCACTGAACTTTAAAAGAGTAGAATTTATGGTACCTTAATTATATCTTAATAAAACTGTTAGAAAGGAAAATTGAAAGCCAAATTGGACATGGCTTTTGCCTTCAAAGAGCTTACAGGCCAGTCAGTCCAACCAGGATGTAAATAGGCGCTTTCAACCTCTTGCAGGTCATGCTAGATGCAGGTGAACTTACCTGTTTTTATAGGGTGGAGAAGACATTTCAGAAGAGCACATAGGAGCCAAGTCTTATAGGACAAATAGGAATCTAGCAGAGGAAGGATAAAGAAGAAGTATCCCAGGCCAGGCAATAGGATGGAGCTCTGGCATATACATTCAGGGAGAGTATGACGTAGTTATCTTGGTCTAATCTCTCAGCACGATCAATGTTTTAACTGCTGCATGGAGGTTATGTTAATCATGAAGTGGAAAGGGCTTTGGCCTTAACGTCAGACTCTCCTGCATTTACATCTCAATCTCTCCACTTACTTTAGACAGTTATTTAAACTCTGAGTTTTCTCATATTTAAAATGGGGAGTGTGATAACTGCTCTATATAAGTATTAAATGAATGAAGTATTCCTAGCACATTTTCATAAGTTATTGCTCAAAATATATTAGTTCTGTCTCTCTCATTTCTCTATTCCCTGGGTAACCTGATTTTAAGAACCCTAAACATCTTAAACAAATTTTTTTATTTTTCTTGATTTACAATGTTCTGTCAATTTCTGCTATACAGAAGAGTGACTCAGTCATCATTCTTTCGTGACAGTGTTCTTGAAATGAGGTTCCCAGGCCTGAACACAAGGGGCCAGATGGAACCAAGTATATTGATGCTAAACCTTTCATACATTTCAAATTGAGCCTGGAGTGTTAGGAGCTCTTTTGGTGGTCACATATTGTGGTCTCATGTTGAATCTGGAGGAGCAAATACTCTCTTCCTGCCCAGACTGTCATCAGAGTGATTAAGGATGAGCCATTTTATTGCTCAGCCAGGTTTCACTCTTTGATTTGAGGATTTGATTTTTTTTTTTTTCCACATGTGACTGGAGACCTTCAGGTTTGGCCTTCCAAAATCTAACCTGGGTGGTTTCCAGCTCACGTTTCAGCTTCTTCCATCACTATGGAAAATTGACTCTGCCTATGTCTGTTGATGATGCTGCCAGGCTTTGCATCTTCTGCAAACTTGGTAAATATGTCTTTTAAGGTTTTCATCTGAGTCATTAGTAAAATGTTGGTAAGGATACCATTAGGGATGGAACTGAGGGCATTATAAGATGGAGTACCTGCAAAGTGACCTATACCCAAGACTCCAGCAAGGCCATGGGTCCACATTGGAGACTGCATCTCTCTTGTGTCAAAGGATGCCACAAGATTCTTCTCGTTGACAGCTGTTAGCATGACTCCATCAGATGCCCTGGAATCGTGATATCCCACGACTACCATCAGAGCTTCTCTTTGATCTTCCAACTAAATAACCCTCTCACAAAAAGGAATTAGGTTAATTTAGTATGGCTTATTCTCCATAAGCCCATGTGAGCCCCTTCTGGCCACTGCTTCATGTTCTAAACGCTCACGCACCATCTGTTTAATTGTCAGTGCTTCAGCTTGGCCAGAGATTGGTGTCAGGCTTATTACTCTATAATTTCTGAAAGATACATTTCAAGAACATTAGAACAGTACTTTTTTGGTAGAGGGAAGCAGGAGGGCACCTCTCCCCTTTTTTCCTGATTATTCAGATTATTAACCTTGGTGTAGAGAATGTATCTTCAAGTTGTGTTCCTGGTGTGTGGCTCATTAGGTCTGACTCCAGAAACTTGGAAGGCAGGGTCCCAGAGTGGTGAGGTGCCCAGGATTCAGAAGTGGGTTCAGCTTCATTCTTACCAGTTGTGGTTTGTGATTCATTCAACTAAGTGCCTTTATGTGAGGGCCTTAACCTCTCTGTATCTCAGATTCTTCATTCCAAAGTGAAGGTTGTAACTGTCTCTTAGCACAGTGCATGGTGCCAAGTAACTGCTCCTTGTATGGCACTTGGTTTTGTCACAGTTAACACCAGTGTCATTATTTTAGTGGCTGGGCATTTTCTTAGGACTGGCTTATATCTTGGCCTTTGGTGCTCTTTTGAGGATATTCATTTCATCCTTTTAAAGAACAAGATGAAGAAGTTCCTGTTGTGGCTCGTCGGTAATGAACCCAACAAGTATCCATGAGGACGCAGGTTCAATCCCTGGCTTCGCTCAGTGGGTTAAGGATCTGGCGTTGCTGCGAGCTGTGGTGTAGGTTAGCAGCCATGGCTCTAATTTGACCCCTATCCTGGGAACTTCCATATGCCATGAGGGTTGTCCTAAAAAGAAAAAAAAAAGCAAAATGCTTTCTTTTTTAAATTTTATTGAAGTATAGTTGATTTATGATGTGTTAATTTCTGCTGTGCAGCAAAGTGATTCAGTTATACATATATTCATTCTTTTTCATATTATTTTCCTTTATGGTTTATCACAGGATACTGAATAGAGTTCCCTGTGCTATACAGTTGTTTATCCATCCTCTGTATAATAGTTTGCCTCCACTAATCCCAAACTCCCAATTCTTCCCTCCCTCACAGCAGCCACAAGTCTGTTCTCTATGTCTGTGAATCTGTTTCTGTTTTGAAGATAAATTTATTTGTGTCATATTTTAGAGTCCAAATAGAAGTGATACGTGATGCTTTCTTATACCTTGTGATCTTTATGTCTGCTCTTCCCCTGGATCACAAAGCCCTCATGGGCAGAGTCTGTGCCTTGGACAAGAATAGTGTCTTGCCCAGCTCAAGTGTTCCATATACAGGCACTGAATTTAGAAACTGGTACCAAGGTAAGAGCTGAGAAGTTTTCCTCATAAATTCAGCATTGAAGTGTATTATTCCATATGTAAGTATGAATTCCGTTTCTGAATGAGTTCTATTTAAAAGAAGTACTGATATCCTCTTTGGAGATACTTCCACAGCTTTATCACTAAAAGGAAAACTGGTTTATGTTGCAAAGGATCCAGACGTTGAGATCCCCTCCTGTCATAGGCAAGAATTACGTCTTCAACATAACCATCAATAACAGCAACAATAGTAATAGTAATAATCATCATACATTCCAAGAAGTTGAGAACTGAATTTGAAGCTCAGACTTGGCCACAGTTTTTGGCCAGCACATTTGCATTCTTTCCCTTGTTCTTATCTCCACCTACTCTTGCCACTCTCAGTTTTCTGTTTTATTATATGTTATGTCAAATCCCCTGCGGAATGAGGCTGAGTATAAGTATATTAAAGTAATAAATTATGCAGCACAACGTGTTCAGAGGGTCAGTGGGCAGCTGTATTTTATCACTGTTGGGAACAGAACAAGAGGTAGCCAGTGCAAACCACAGTTTTTAGGATGTGGGCCAAAACTGTAAGGGAGATTTTCCTCCTGGTGTTTCAACTGACTGGGGTTTGGGGTCCTGTGGGTGTTTCCTGTGGAGTAGTCTCAGTAGGGCACGGTGTCCTTATCTGTAAAGTGAGGAGGCTGGGTCGGCAGCAGTTCCCAAAACCTTTGCCATCAGAGGACATCTCATGTTTCCTGTGGTGGGAGGCGCTCTTCAAAACCCTACCCCCAGCTCCTTGAGGACACTGGGGCCCTTCGGCATCCTTGGCCCTGGCAGTTCTCTGGACTCCTTCCTGTGTTAAATCTTTCTATTCGAAGTGTGCCCCCTGGCCCAGCTGTTTAGGGCACCACCTGGGTCCTTGGTAGAAATGTTCAGTCTTGGGCCCACTATGGGCTGGATTGGGATGGATCCCTGTGATTTGTGTGCACAGTACAATTTGCGAAGCACCACTCTCAGATCCTGTGTCCTTTTTGTATTCTTCCTCAGATATCACACTTTATAATTCTAACAGTTATTTTTCCTCTTATTGAGTGAACATGAAAATACTTTGATATAGCCTCACATAAATCCCAGTGCTGGTGGAAAACCATGCTCAAGACCCTTTTGCGGTGTCGTTCGCTCAGTGTCCTCACCTGAGGAACTGGCCTGCCTGCCAAGCACCTTCGGACTCCATGAGCAGGTAGATAGCTTGGCACAGCCACTCTGGGGAAATAAAGCCTTGTACGACCAAGGTCAAGCCAGCCCTGTGTCCCCGTCTTCTCCTCCCCTACACAGCCCACAGTCACTTTTTCCTGTGTTTTGTTTAGATCAATGACTAAACCTGTAAGTTGTCATTCAGGGAAACTGGATTCTTCCTAGTAGTAGATTCTAGTTCGAGCTCTGTTAGGAGTCTAAGCCCGAGCTTTCTGGCCATAAAAACAGGGTTTTGTTTTTTTTTTTCCAGCATAAGCACAACTCAGCAAAAATATAAGACCCAGAATCAGTGGCTGAAACCCTCTAATGAGGGTGGTGCCAATCCAGAGATTCATTTCTCTAACTTTCCATCTCCAAATTAAATGCAGTGACAGTCTGCTTTATGCTATAGTAAAGAGGGAGTTTTAGCTCGGATCCATATGTTACAATTACTGTGGTGATGAAATAGAGACTGGAATTTGGAAATACAAACTTTTGGCTGATTTAACTGTCTTCATGTTAACTTGAGGCCAACCAGTACTTGCTCCAAATAAGATCAGGAGACTTTATTTCACTGAAACTCTAGATTATTTTTTTTCATTTGTTTTATTTTTGGAGCACCAACTTTCTTCTTGCTTGGATGATAATTTAATTTTCTTTTGAACAGGTTTTATCCTTTGCTGGTTTTACCTAGTCAGGGAAATGGAGCTAATCAGTTTTTGTTGCTTCTTAAAACTCTATTTGTTGTTCTGTCTTGATTTCATGATAGGTTTTGCATCACATCTGATTATCCCATTGAGATCCACAATCCTAGAATTTTTCCATAATGTTCAAAATGAAAACCTGACATGAATTATGCATTAGAATATCACATTTTGAGTATTAACCTAAGAGTATTTATAAATTTGGAGCATATAACAGTCCTAAAAAGAGAAAACCTTATTATCTATGGTAAATTATTCTTGCCTATCCTTAATGACATTGTCATGCTCCTTAATTTCCTTGCTGACATAAACAGGATCTTTGTTTGGTCTAAGCTAGTACCTTTCAAAGTATAATAGCTTGAATGAGTGATTTAATACATTGAATCTTATATTACCAATATTTATTTTTGTTCTTAAGGTGTATTACTGCATTGTTTAACAATTTTGAATCAAATGAGTTTTTCACAGCTGAGCTTTTAAAAAGCTGGTACACACACGTACGCATGCATGCATGCACAATCACATCTGCAGGGCTGTGGTCTGCAGGACAACCTTTCACCACTTTGCTAGGAGGTGAGTCCCCAGAAACAGTGTCTTCCTGTTTCATGTGGTCCCATCCCAGGCCTCCAAATCTGGGATTCTGTAACTGACAAAACTCTTGACTGTCAGTAAGATTTTATGTAACACTCAAGTGATAATTAAGAAAGACATGGCCTCATGGATGCCTCATCAGGAGCAACAGTGATTCCAATTACTACAAGGAAGCTCTTTTTGTTTGCATTTTCTCTTCTTCTCTAAGGAGAAGAGGGTTAGAGCAGGTGACGAGAGTTTTTGTTCTTTGAAAAATGAACAGTTTTGGACTGTCTTAGCTACTAAACAGCGCAGATCCCTGTATACAAATGAGAGAGGGGAAATGGTTAAACCTGGAGACCAAAGACTATTCTTTGGAGTTGTGGTCTGTTTCCTCCTTCAGGAGGTAAATGGCAGCTCTGATGTGGCTTCTCTATGACTTTGGATATGTTTCTCAATTCTCAGGACCTTCACAGTTTGAGCCCCTTTGACAGATCTACTCTGGAGTGTCTTATCTAGCTTTAAAATTCTCTAAGTAGATAAAATCCATCCCCAAATCAGGAAAGAGGTTGAGTGAGAGGCCAGGGTCAGAAACTGGGCAGCTCTGTGCTCCTCTTGGGCCAGGTCACCCAGTGGTAAATCTCTGAGATGTGAAACATCTGAGCAAAACCATTTTCCAGGTTGAAATAGCTTTTTGCCATTTTTCTCTGTCCGTGCAAGTGTTACTATCATAGGTGAGTCAGCTTCGAGATAAGGGCCATTCCAGCAAGCATGTTAGGAAGCAAATTTTTATAAACTTCCATTTTCTGATGGATGCCCAGCATGTAAGCTGATATGTTTCCATAAGGGGAAAAATCATGCACAGGAAAACTGTCTCTGCCTTTGCAACAGTGCTTGGTCTGGTGTCAGTTTTCATCATTTAATAGTTAGTAAACACTTATGGAGCACCCACTATATGCTGAGATATGTGCTAGACACCAAGGATACAAAAATGACCAAAATGTAATTGTTTCCGCCTCGGAGGTGGAGACCAGCAAATAAATGCAAAAATTTATCATTGTGAGGGTGATCATTGCAATGGTAGAGATAATGAAGGAGCTGAATTTTGAAGAGTGAGGAGTGTGGAAACTTAGTCAGACATGGCCAGGTGCTGGGTATCCTTTGGTAAGTGGAGTGGGACCTGGCCTTGGGGTGCTTGCATCCAGTACGGGAGCTCCTGTGTGAATAGGTCTTGTCACAGGAGACAGTGGGCGCCTGGAGGAGGGGACCCCTAACCCAGCCCCAAGGGGTCAAGAGACCCCTCACTTGTGGATGGAGCCTCTCGCCATGCCGTTATATGAATAAATGTCATCTCCAGTTCATGGAACTTTGTTTTACCTCCTTTAAAAAATTTAAATGATCCACACTTTACCGCTAATACCTAATGACTTCATTCTTTACTTCTTAAGTTTGAGGCTTCAGACTATGTAAAACAAATAGTAATTGCTAAAAATTCCTTATATTAGCAGTTTTTCTATCCTAGAGAATTGTAGAAAAATGTATATTTATTGTTATTTATTAAATTGTGTTTTCTTAATTTTGGGTGGGAAAGCAGGACAGGAGAGAGACCAAATATTTTATTTTAATTTATTTTTAATTACTTAATGAATTTCTTTACAATTATAGGTGTACAGAAATCATCACAACCAAGTTTTATAGCATTTCCATCCCAAACCCTCAGTGCATCTTCCCACCCCCAAACTTGTCTCATTTGGAAACCATAAGTTTTCCAACGTCTGTGAGTCAGTATCTGTTCTGCAAAGAAGTTCACTGTGTCTTTTTTTCAGAATCCACATGTAAATGGTAGCATTTGATCTTGGTGTCTCATTGTCTGATTAGTTTCACTTTACATGATAATTTCTAGGTCCATCCATGTTGCTTCAAATGCTGTTATTTCATTTCTTCTTCTTTTTTTTTTTACCTTTTTGGTCATTTTAGGGCCGCACTCGTGGCATGTGGAGGTTCCCAGGCTAGGGGTCTAATCGGAGCTGTAGCCACTGGCCTACGCCACAGCCACAGCAACGCAGGATCCAGGCCGCGTCTGCAACCTACACCATAGCTCATGGCAACGCCGGATCGTTAATCCACTGAGCAAGGGCAGGGATCGAACCCGCAACCTCATGGTTCCTAGTTGGGTTCATTAACCACTGCACCGCGACGAGAACTCCCTTATTTCATTTCTTTTAATGGCTGAGTAATATTCCATTGTGTATATCTACCACATCTTCCCTATCCATTCTTCTGTCGATGGGCATTTAGGTTGTTTCCATGACTTGGCTGTTGTATATAGTGCTGCAACGAACACTGGAGTACATGTGTCTTTTCGAGTCATGGATTTCTCTGTATAGATTCCCAGGAGTGGGATTGCTGGATCAAATGGTAATTCTATTTTTAGTTTTCTAAGGAATCTGAATACTGTTTTCCACAGTGGTTGCATCAATTTGCATTCCCACCAACAGTGTAATAGGGTTCCTTTTTCTCCACACCCTCTCCAGCACTTATTGTTTGTAGATTTTTTGATAATGGCCATTCTGGCTGGTATAACGTGTTATCTCACAGTGGTTTTGATTTGGATTTCCTTAATAACGCATGATGCTGAACATCTTTTCTTGTGTTTTCTGGCCATCTGTATGTCTTCTTTGGAGAATTGTCTGTTTAGATCTTCTGCGCATTTTTTGATGAGGTTGTTGTGTTTTTTTGGTATTGAGCTGTAGGAGGTGTTTGTAAATTTTGGAGATTAATGCCTTGTCAGTTGATTCATTTGCAAATATTTTCTCCCATTCTGTGGGTTGTCTTTTCGTTTTGTTTAGGGTTTCCTTTGCTGTGCAGAAACTTTTAAGTTTAAGTCCCATTTGTTTATTTTTCTTTTTATTTTCATTACTCTCACAGGTGGATCTGAGAAGATGTTGCTGTCTTTATGTCGGAAAGTGTTTGGCCTATGTTTTCCTCTAAGAGTTTTATAGTATCTGGTCTTATATCTAGGTCTTTAATCCATTTTGAATTTATTCTTGTGCATGATGTTAGGAAGTGTTCTAATTTCATTTTTTTACATGTAGCTGTCCAGTTTTCCCAGCAACACTAATCGAACAGGCTATCTTTTCTCCATTGTATATTCTTGCCTCCTTTGCCATAGATTAGTTGACTATAGGTGCATGGATTTAATTCTGGGCTTTCTATCCTGTTCCACTGATCTTATATTTCTGTCTTTGTGCCAGTACCTTACGGCTTTGATGACTGTAGTTTTGTAATATAGTCTGAAGTCAGGGAGGCTGATTCCTCCAGCTCCATTTTTCTTTTTCAGGATGTCTTTTTCTATTCTGGGTCTTTTGTGCTTCCAAACGAACTTGCAAATATTTTGTTCTAGTTCTGGGAAAAATGTCCTCGGTAATTTGATAGGGATTGCATTGAATCTGTAGATTGCCTTGGGTAGTATATTCATTTTGATAATATTGACTCTTCCAATCCAGGAGCATGGTATGTCTTTCCATCTGTTCATGTCGTCATTGATTTCTTTCATCAGCATCTTATAGTTTTCATAGTACAGGTCTTTTGTCTCTTTAGGTAGGTTTATTTCTAAGTATATGATTCTTTTTGATGTGATGGTAAACGGGATTGCTTCTCTAATTTCTCTTTCTGCTCTTTCATTGTTAGTATATAGAAATGCAGTTGATTTCTGTGTATTAATTTTGTATCCTGTGACTTTGCTAGATTCATTGATGAGCTCTAACAGTTTTCTGGTAGAGTCTTTAGGACTCTCTAGGTATAGTATCATGTCATCTGCAAAAAGTGATAGTTTTCCTTCTTCCTTTCCAATTTGGATTTTTTTTTATTTCTTTTACTTCTCTGATTGCTGTGGCTAGGACTTCCAAAACTATGTTGACTAGTACTGGCGAGAGAGGACATCCTTGTCTTGTTCCTGATCTCAGTGGGAATTCTTTCAGCTTTTCGTCATTGAAACTGAGGTTAGCTCTGGGTTTGTCATAGACGGCCTTTATTATGTTGAGGTAGGTTCCCCCTATGCCCACTTTCTGAAGGGTTTTTATCAGAAATGGGTGTTGGATTTTTTCACAGGCTTTTTCTGCATCTATTGAGAGGATCATATGGCTTTTATTCTTCAGTTTGTTAACGTGGTGTATCATACTGATTGATTTGCAGATATTGAAGAATCCTTGCATCCCTGGGATAAATCCCACTTGATCGTGATGTACAATCTTTTTAATGTACTGTTGGATTTGGTCAGCTAGTATTTTGTTGAAGATTTTTGCATCTATGTTCATCAGTGAGATTGGCCTGTAATTTTCTTTTTTTGTGGCATCTTTGTCTGGTTTTGGTATCAGGGTGATGGTTGCCTCATAGAATGAGTTTGGGAGTGTCCCTTTCTCTGCAATATTTTGGAATAGTTTCAGAAGGATAGGTGTTAGCTCTTCTCTAAATGTTTGATAGAATTCACCTGTGAAACCATCTGGTCCTGGACTTTTGTTTGTTGGAAGTTTTTTAATCACAGTTTCAGTTTCAGAACTTGTGACTGGTCTGTTCATCTTTTCTATTTCACCTTGGTTTAGTCTTGGAAGATTGTATTTTCTAAGAATTTGTCCATTTCTTCTAGGTTTTCTGTTTTATGGGCGTATAGTTACATATGGTAGTCTCTTATGATCCTTTGTATTTCTGTGATGTCTGTTGTTATTTTTCCTTTTCCATTTCTAATTTTATTGATTTGTGTCCTCTCTCTTTTTTTCTTGATAAGTCTGGCTAAAGGTTCATCAATTTTGTTGATCTTTTCAAAGAAGCAGCTTTTAGTTTCATTGATCTTTTCTATGGTTTTCTTCATTTCTATTACGTTGATTTCTGCTCTGATCTTTATGATTTCTTCTAACTTTAGGTCTGTCTGTTCTTCCCTCTCTAGCTGCTTTATATATAAAGTAAGGTTGTTTATTTGAGCTTTTTCTTGTTTCCTGAGGTAGGCTTTTATAGCTATAAACTTTCCTCTTAGAACTGCTTTTGTTGCATCCCAGAGGTTTTGGGGTGTCGTGTCTTTGTTGTCATTTGCTTCTAGGTATTTTTTAATTTCCTCTTTGATTTCTTCAGTGATCCATTGGTTGCTTAGTAGCATGTTGTTTAGTCTCCACGTGTTTGTATTTTTGCCATTTTTTTCTTGTTGATTTCCAGTCATATAGCATGGTGGTCAGAAAAGATGCTTGATATTGATTTCAATTTTCTTAAAGTTACCGAGGCTTGATTTGTAGCCTAGGATATGATCAATCTTAGAGAATGTTCCACGTGCACTTGTGTTGCTTTTGGATGGAATGTCCTATAAATATCTATTATGTCCATCTGGCCTAATGCTTCATTCAGGACCTGTGTTTCCTTATTGATTTTCTGTCTGGATGTTCTGTCCATTGCTGTAAGTGGGGTGTTAAAGTCCCCCACTCTGATTGTGTTATTGTTGATTTCTCCTTTTAAGGTTGTTAGCTGTTGTCTTATATATTGCAGTGATCCTATGTTGGGTGCATAGATACTTAAAAGCGTTATATTTTCTTCTTGGATTGATCCTTTGATCATTATGTTGTGCTTTTCCTTGTCTCTTAAAACATTCTTCATTTTAAAGTCTATTTTTTCTGATATGAGTATTGTTACTCCAGCTTTCTTTTGATTCTCATTTGCATGGAGTATTTTCTTCCATCCTCTCACTTTCAGTTTGTATGTGTCACTAGAAGTGAAGTGGGTCTCTTGAAGACAGCGTATATGTAGGTCTTGTTTTTGTATCCATTCAGCCAGTGTATGTCGTTTGGTTGGGGCATTTAGTTCATTAACATTTAAGGTACTTATTGATAAGTATGTTCTTGTTGCCATTTTATTAACTGTTTTGGATTTTTGTTGCTCTTTTTTCTTCCCTTCCTCTCTTGTTGTCTCCTCTTGTGGTTTGATGACTATATTTAACGTTGTATTTGAGTTGATTTTTCTTATTTGTTTGTGTATGAATTGTAGATTTTTGGCTTGCAGTTACCCTGAAGTTTTAATATAGGATTCTATATATAAACAAGATTGCTTTATGTTGTTGGTTTTTTAATTGCAAGTTTGTCTCCATTGTCCTGCATTTGTGCTCTTCTCTTCTCATGATTTCTGATTTTGGTAGCACAATTGTGCATGGATGATTTAGTATCTTTACTGTATACATGCCTTTCCTGTTGAGCCTTGTCATTTGTGGTGTTTTTGTTTCTGGTTGTGCCTTTTCTTTTCTGCCTAAAGATGCTCCTTTAGTATTTGTTGTAAAGCTGGTTTAGTGTTGCTGAATTCTCTTAGCTTCTGCTTATCTGTAAAGGTTCTGATTTCTCCTTCAAATCTGATTGAGAGCCTTGCTGGGTAAAGTAATCTTGGTTGGATGTCTTTTCGTTTCATCTTATTAAGTATATCATGCCACTCCCTTCTGGCTTTCAGAGTTTCAGCTGAAAAATCTGCTGATAACCTTGTTGGCGTTCCCTTGTATGTTATGTGTTTCTTTTCCCAGCTGCTTTCAATATTTTGTCTTTGTCTTTAATTTTGGTCATTTTGATTAATATGTGTCTCGGGGTGTTCCTCCTTGGGTTTATTTTATGTGGACTCGTGCTTCCTGGATTTGAGTGAGTGGTTCCTTTCCCACATTAGGGAAGTTTTTGGCCATTATATTTTCGAATATTTTTTCTGTCCCTTTCTCTCTCTCTTCTCCTCTGGCACCCCTATAATATGGATGTTGGTCCATTTAAGGTTATCTCAGAGTTCTCTGAGACTCTCCACATTTCCTTTCAATCTTTAATCTCTTTTCTTTTCCACCTTAGTGATTTCCACTAATCTGTCTCTCCACCTTGCTGATTCATTCTTCTGACTCCTGTATTCTACTGTTGGCTGCTTCTAATTCATTTTTTATTTCAGTATTGTATTTCACATTCTTCTTGTGTAATTTTTATTTCTTTTATTTGTTTGCTCAGTGATTCCTGTAAATTATCAGTCTTTGCCTCCAATTTATTTCCAGTGTCTTGCATCATCTTCAGCATCAACAGTCTAAAGTCTCTTTCTGGGAGGCTGATAATCTCCTCATCACTGAGCTGTTTTTCTGGTGTTTTTCCTTTCTCCCTTATCTGAGTTACAGTTCTCTGTCTTTTCATTTTTATAGGTTTTTGGTGTGATGACCTTTTTGCAGACAATAGAGGTTGTAGCCTCTCTGACTTCTGGTGTTTGCCTCCCCTGTGGCTGAAGGTGGTATGAAGTGGGGGCTTGCTGTAGGCTTTCTGATGGGAGGTACTGGTTTAGTGTTGCTGAATTCCACTGTAGGTGGGGCTGATTCCTATCCCTCTGGTGGATGGGACTTTGTCTCTGGGTGAGATTAGAGGTGGCTGTGTGCCTGAGGGGTCTTTAGGCAGCCTGTTTACTGATGGGTAGGGCTGTGATCCTACTTGCATCATTGTTTGGCCTGGGGCTTCTCAGCGCTGATGGGAGGGGCCCGATTTTCCCAAAAATAGGTATCTCCAGAGAAATGCAGGCTGTTGAATGTTCCCGAGAGCTTTGCCTCCAATCCCTTTCCCCCACAACAGGCCACAGTCACCCCTGTTTTCCCAGGAGATCCTCCAAGAATGCAGTCAGGTTTGACCATGATTCCTATGGAGCCTTTGCTTTGCCCTGGGACCCAGTGCACGTGAAAGTGTGTGTGTGCCTTTCAAGAATGGGGTCTCTGTTTCCCCCAGTCCTGTGGAGCTCCTGCACACAAGCCCCACTGGCCTTCAATGCCAGATGCTTCATGGGCTCTTTCTCCCCGTGCCAGGCATGGGTGTTTGACATGGGGCTCAGAACTCTTAGTCCTTTAAGTGAGTCTCTGTGATGCAGTTACTTTCCAGTCTGTGGGGCTTGCCACCCGGGAGGTGTGGTATTGCTTATATCACGTAATCACCCCTGCTACCTCCTGATGTGGTCTCCTCTTTGTATTCTGGAGTAGAATATCTTTTTGAACGTTTCCACTCCATTTGGTTGAAGGATACTTGGCATTTGGTTGTAATGTTGTTTTTATGAGAGAAGTTGAGCTCCAGTCCTTCTATTCCGCCATCTTAATCCAATCCTCAGACCAAATATTTTAGAAATTCTTTTTTTCTTGTCACTTTCATCTGAGAATTTTTTTTTTATATATTTTATCTTATTTTGATTTTTTGATTGCTGGGTTATCTGTGGCCTTTACCTCACTCTTTTCCTTGTTGCCCCTCATTTTAGAAACCTCCTGTTTGCTATCACAACTCCAGTAATCTATACCCAAGGAAAGGAAGGAAACAGCGGTGGAATTTTAATCTTTTTGAATCCCGAGAGTTTTCGACAACTGCTAAATTTTTTCACATATTTTGAATTAATGACTAAAATTGTTTTCAAATTATTTAAAGAAATGCTATGTTAATTTCATTACCAGATTTACTACTAATAAATAATTTCTACTCATTTCAATACTTTTTTCTCATTAAAGATCCATTTTTGTATAGTTCATTGCAGTTTATTGTATTGTTTTTTTTGAAGATTCATATCAGTGTTCAGGTAGAAAAGAGCCAAATTATAACTCTTCCAGTTTACATTAGTGGCTTAGCACTTTCTACAGAATTCTCTTGGGGCTTATCTTTGTTCTAGGCTTCATGTTCAGCATAGCTAAACCTAATTCCTCCTCTGGATTTTCACAGCCTGAAGCATGTACAAAGTAGAGTGTTCACCACATTCCCCACTTCTGCTTCAGTCTCTTCTTAGAAAGTCTCCCCTTTCTTCTGCAGCAAAGTGTTAGTATCAGGTATCTTTGGCCACCAAGATGGCTTTAGCAACAAGAAAGATATCTCCCTAATAAGAACTCCAGAGGGAGAGCAGACCTGGGAGTCTGTGTCAGCCTCTCACAGCACTGTCAGGGGCCTCGGTGCCCTCTCATCACCAGCCCGTCACCCCAGGGCAGCTTTCTCCAGGACACCATTGACTGCTGGGATTTAAGGGTCACACGTGAATGATAACCTGTAGAGGCAGATTCTCCTCCCAGGCTTCTCTTTTTCATCTGCGAGGAACATCTTTTCCAGAAAACCCTCATGAGACTTCTCCCACATCTCTCAGACCAGAATTATACCACTTGTCTAGACTAATCACTAGCAAAGTGAGTAGGATGACATGGTGGGCTTAGGTCAGTTATTATTCACTCCAGGGGCTGGGTAGAGGGGCCTCTTCAGAGAGTCTTATGGTGGAGGTCTGAGGAGATGAGAGACAGACTTCAGTGTCTCTTTAAATAATGAAGCCACAGTATTTCATGACCTTGCTTGTCTGTATAAATAAGACGGGATTGCCAGATCTCTTGTCTGGAGGTGTGTAGGAGAAGAGGGGGCAGAAGGGCCCTCACTGGTTCTGAGAGAAAACTCGAGTTGGCTCTGTCGTATCCCTGGTGGTAAAAAGAACTTCCAGTGTCTGGAGAGGAGTTCCAGAAAGCTGCTCACCATGAAGGGAACCTGCTCACTCACTCTTTAGCTGAGGGGAGAGGGAAGGGCAGTTTGTTCTCAGTGACCCCTCAAGAGACAGTTTCAGGGGCTCTGGTGGGGGCTACAACTTAGAAATGGAGAGGGGTGCCTGGCAGACACCCAGGCTCCTCGCTCGGCACCTCATAAGGTCACACTCATTCCTGGATTCCTAGCCTTGGCTGTGGACTCAGCTCTCAAGCATTGGGAGGAGGGCTTTGCACAGCAGAGCAGTAAGACACTTGGGTCCTTCTCTGGGTGACCTCCAAGGAGGCCCTAGGCAAGGGCTGGTTGGGGTCCAGCCTGAAGCCATTCCATTCTTGCATTGACACCAGACATTCCTGCAGAGAAGCTCCAAGAAGCACAATCGCCATTCCCAGCCTTGAGAAGTACGTTCAAGCCTCCTCTGTTTTTTAAGTGTATACAGATGGGAAAAGTCTTTGAATTCTCATGATTATTAGATGTTTTTTATTCAGACAATGTTTGTCTTCAAAACTCCTACTCCTAAAATTTCTGTTTACTCTTTTCTGTTTCTTAAAAATAAAGACAACTTGCCTAATTTGTTATGGTACCAGCATTGAAACACTACATGGAAATTGTCACCACAAATGAAAATACACTCTAAACAGGAGCCAGGAGTAGCATATTTGCCAAATGAAAAAGTCTGAAATACTTCTACTCTTACTTGTTCTTCATTTTTTAATCTGTATTATTATTTACTATTCTTTTTTGCTTATTATCTGTACATAATACTCCTGTGTGCTGCTAATGTGTTCATAAACTGAGTCTCAAAACGCACAGGAGATGGAATTTATAAGTTATCATTGATTCGCAGTTTCCTTATTCAGTGTTCCAGACACCATGTCTTGGAATCACAATCTCCTGGCCATCTTTAGGAGTACAGATAAAGTAGAGCAGAATTTTAAGTGGAGAAGTTTTTCCTTTATTTTCATCCCTGTGGAAGATGGTGTTGGGCACCCCCTGTCCCACGTCCCTGGGAAATTACCATTCCTTCTGTGGACCCAGCCTCCACCTGCCTCATGGGCAGTTGTGCCTGAGGCCTCCCTGGCTGTTAGGACCTCTGTGCTCCAGCAGGGGAGAGAGTGGGGGAGTTGATACTCCTGGAACAGCCTGAGCTGTGGATGAAGGTGTTGGTCCTTGCCCCTCGGGCAGGGGAGCCCAGGGGCATGTTCTGTGCCTGTCCCCAGGGTTCCTCCAGAGAGTTAAGCCTTAGATGCCCACAGAGGTAACTGACTTGATACCAAGCCCTTGAATGGCTCCCCTCCCTGCACCTCACTTCCCCATCCCCTCTTTCACTAACCACATCGATAACCTGCCTCAAATTTTGCCTCAGGGTTTGCTTCCTGGGGAATTCAAACTAAGAGGGTCCTCTAAAGTAGAGCATGACTTCATGGTCACATGATCTTTTAAAATCTAGTTACACAAGTTTAAAACTTTTTTTTTTTGACAAGATTGGGGTAGGTAGATGGGTAAGGGAGAAGGAACGAGGAGGTGGTGTGAACCTGCCAGTTTTATAGATCTTTTAAGAAGTACATTTCATGTGCTATAGCAGTTCATGCCACATTCCATAAATGTATACTGTGGTTGTGTGTGTGTTTGTTACTCTTGAGAATGATATACAGATATTGAAATTCCTAAGTAGTTTTTTTTTTGTTTTCTTTTCTTTTTCTTTCTTTTTTTTTTTGTCTTTTTCCATTTTCTAGGGCTGCACTCGCGGTGTATGGAGGTTCCCAGGCTAGGGGTCTAGCAGGAGTTGTAGCCGCCGGCCTTCGCCACAGCCACAGCAACGCTGGATCCGAGCCGCGTCTGCGACCTACACCACAGCTCTTGGCAATGCCAGATTGTTAACCCACTGAGCAAGGCCAGGGATCGAACCCGTGACCTCATGGTTCCTAGTCGGATTCATTAACCACTGAGCCACTAAGGGAACTCCTATTTTCTTTTAAAAATGATTTTATTAAAGTATAGTTGATGTATAGTGTTGTGCCAATTTCTGCTGTATAGCAAAGTGACTCAGTCATACATATATATATACATTCTCTTTTTCATATTATTTTCCATTATGGTTTATCCCAGGAGATTGGATAATAGTTTTCTGTGCTGTACAGTAGGACCTTATTGTCCATCCATTCTAAATGTAATAGTTTGTATCTACTATCCCCAAACTCTCAGTCCATCCCACTCCCTCCCCCGTCCTTTGCCAACTTAAGCATTTTTTTTTTTTAGGTTCACACCTGCAGCATATAGAAGTTCCCAGACTAGGGGTTGAATCAGAGCTGTAGCTGCCAGCCTACCCCACAGTCATAGCAATGCAGGAGCCCAGCTGTGTCTCGACTTAACCATAGTTCACGGCAATGCCGGATCCTTAACCCATTGAGTGAGGCCAGGGATTGAACCTGCATCCTTGTGGGTACTAGTTGGGTTCGTAACCCACTGAGTCACAACAGGAACTCCCAACCTAAGTAATTTTTTTAAAGATCTTTATTTTTTCCATTATAGTTGATTTGCAGTGTTCTGGCAATTTCTACTGTACAGCAAAGTGATCCAGCCACTCATTATATATGTATGTGTATACACACACACATATGTATATCTTCTTTTTCTCACATTATCCTCCAGTAATTTTTTTTAGAAGTGGTTTGCTTTTTATGGAAAGTCACATGCTTTTTAACACTCGTAGCCTGTTCGAGTAATGCAAATGTACACGTCTCTATTGGTTATTGGTTTATACAGGGCAAATAGTAAAGAAAGATAAATTCCTTTCTTTTGCTACTTAGCATCCACCCGTGAAGAAGGCAATTCAGCTTACTACAAAGTTGTTTCTATGTGCAAAAGTGAAAGTCCTGGAGCTCTAATCTATCAATGTGCCTTTCTTCTTTTCTCAAAAAAGGGTTAGGGATCCTTAACCCCACCCCCAGCTCTGTTATCGAATTTACCAGGAAGTTGTTCTATTTTTATACGTGCTGGTTTTCCCCGTGAGACTTAACTTTCTTGGAGGGCTTGAGTTTTATCTTTTTCATCTTTGTATCCCCAGAACATGACACTGTGTTCGGCATCCCAAAGGCAGTCAATAGATGCTGAGATAATAGAAGTGTGGAACTTTTGATATTAAAGGCCTTGTGTGGAGTCTGAAGTCAGGCTCAGCAGAAGGACTCTGCCCCTTAGTTGCTGGCGTCTGCCACGGGCACCTGAGACTTACTGTCCCCTCACTGGGCTGCGATGTCATTTGAGCCTCTGCTGTGTCCAAGACTCTGCAACAAGCCTGTGATCAGGGGTGGAGAGGAAAAGAGCAGATGAATAAGGAGTTTTTGCCCCCAAATGAGCAGCGATCAGGGATTTAATTGTTAAAAACAAAGGCAGTTAATAGATTCTGGGATATGTTGATGATCCATAAAGTAATTTTGTCCTTTCACGACAGACATTAAAAATGTTTTTTTGAATTGCTGAAAGAGGGAAAAGCAACTGATATAAAATAAAATTCCTTGTATAGTATACTCTCCACTGGCATCTAGACTTTTTTTTCAGTTACTCCTTTAGGTATTTTCTATTTTTTTCTGGCTCTTCTATTTTTTATTAGTGTGCCACTTTTTGGAATAAATGTTACTCTGCCATTTTTTTCATGTCCCTGTACATTTTAAAGTGATATGTCATATTAAAGGGGATTAAATAGCTTTTAAAAGTATGTTTTTCCACTCTTGTGGTACTTCTACCTATACACAGCCCTAAATCCCTCTGAAGATCCTAAATTTTGAGACTCGAATAAGGGAATAAAAATTAACCTAAATGAGCTAGAAGTTTGGAGGTCCAGTTTTCATTACCCCAAAGGGCTCACAGTACGTGCTCCATGGGAACACCTCCTGGTGCTTCTGTGATGTGGGGTCACATCGTCCTCAGGGCTCCAGGTGCAGATAGAGCAGCCTTCTGAGACTGGAGGGGATTTGTTATGCAACACAGATGGCTCTCACAGCTGCAGGAGGCTTGGGGTGGGGAATGCTAAATTCCCAGGAATGTCAGCCAGAACCACTCTGTTTCTGATGTCTGTATTAGCAACAGGAAATCCCCGTGCCCTGTCCCTCCACACACCTCACACCTAGGGCAGGGACCCAGTTGGTGCATCTCACCAGCAGGACCTAGGTCTCACCCTCGCCCCTCAACTTAAGGGAGACGGGAGATGGAGGAATTGTTTATTATCTGTTTTTTGTTTTTTAAACTAGGGAAAGCAGGACCCACCGTCCAAGGGTCTCTCCTACAATGCAGGCCAGCTGTCTAAAGACACTGGGCAGCCACAAATGACAAATGTCTGCTATGATAATGTCTCATGAAAACAATAGCAGACAAATAGTATAAACTGCTTGGCTTCTAGCATTAAAAAAATGTGTAGCAAAAAGATGGGAAGAAAATACACAAAATTGTTAATGCTTATTATCTCTGGATTGTTGGCTCTGTTTTGTTTTCACATTCTTATGTAATAAAGCTATGTCCTTGTAAATTAGAAAAAAATGAGAACCTCAGGAAATGATCAGTTAAAATAATCGCTGCCTTGGTAGATGAACACTATCGTAAAAGTCCTAAACAGATTTAAAAAGCTGTTAACCAAGTGAATATTGAATTTTTTTAAAAAGCAAGAGTTTCCTGGTAATCCAGTGGTTAGGATTCGCCACTTTCACCACTGTGGCCTGGGTTCAGTTCCTGTTCTGGGAACTGAGACTCCCACATCAAGCCACAGCATGCTGCAACTGGGAAAAAAAAGGAATAACAAAAAAAATATCGTCATGTTTAAGCTGAGGTTAAAGTCTATTTCCTGTGGCTTTGCCCTCCAAGGGTGCAGCTGCTACTGATGAGAATCATATCAGCTTAAATCAGAAGGGCCTCACCCATCACTTACCCCAACATTGTAGTATTCGTCTCCATTTGAAGTTTTAAACAATACAGATATACACAGACACAGACTGTGCACACTGACCTGTTTACTGTCTTCTCCAGCAGACCCAAGGGCAGGATCACAAACCCTCAGAACCGTAGACACACAGCAGGTACCTACTACAGGTGTGCAGCGCATGACATCACAGGAGAGGAGCCGCAGCTGCTTATCTCCAGACTCCCTGCAAAGACACCAAGTCCCACCAGCTGGGCTGGCCCCTTGAGGCGGCTGTGGCTGCAGGGGATGACATCTTGCTGCTTTTGTGCTACTTACTGAGGTTTCAGAGCTCTTAGTCCCCTTTTGCTTACTTGCACCTTGAAGACCTTTCACTTCTGCCCCTTGCTGGACACAAGAAAACGTGTGTCTAATGCTTTGGAAACACAGCAGGACTTTGGCTCTGGAGCTCCCCTCCCATCTGGGAGTTATGTTTCTACCCTGCAGGACCCAGCCATTGGGGAAGGGGGAGCATTACCTAATGTTCTTGCCTCCTTCATCTGTCCTGGAGTGTCTCTTTCTCACAGGGGCAGGGATGACCTTGCACCACTGGTCAGGGGCTCCTCAGGTCTCTGCTCTTGGCCCTGGTCTCTCCTTTGGAGAATCAAATCAGGAGTTTGACTCCTATTCTTTCTAGTTTGCGATGTCACCTTTTTGTGGAGGCAGCCTGTGCTGCTGGTACAACGGGAAAACGCGAAAGGATTCAAGGAAACTTGGGGAAAACAACCCTTAACATATCAAAGATATCATCTGCCCCATTTGTGTGGAAGATGGGCCAATTTGAAAGGAATGAAATTAGCTGTAGTTATTCCAAATTTCTCGTCAGTCTTCAAAGTTTGTCAGTTCACTAGACTCTAGAAAGAAACATGCCACTAGGGAAATAGAACAGGAAATTTGCAAACGGAGTGAGTCTGCAAGGGTGTCTGTTTCTGCTGCTGGCAAAAAGTTTCTCCCTGAATAGCTGACATTCTGATAAAATAAATACCCATTGTGTCACTTAGGAGTGGGTGACAGGCTGAGTATCACTGAGCAGGGGAAGCTTCTTTGATTGGTAAGTTTCCACACTTTCCTCCGAGGATAAGGCTCTCACTTTATGTGACAGGCAGTGAGGGTTTCCTCTGTCGGCTTTAGGTAAAAAGAGGGTAGAATGTATCTACATCAGCTAGAGATGATTATATTTGATCTCACGTTGTCTTGATAGCTCTACCTTGGTCTGTTAAGCTGTGGGCAAATGAGATTTTATGCTTTATCACCAGGCTGCCAGATGGGGCTCAGGTAACTCTATGTAAAATCCTGTACTCTGTTGTACAATAGTTGATGTTTGCAAGAGAAAATGAGTATCTAAACCTTTTGATAGATAGCATTTGTTCCTTCACAGCAAGAGAATATTGCAAGTTTGTGTAAGGCTTTATACTGCTGTGCTTAATCACTGTGACTTTTACAACTGCACGTTGGCTGGGGCGCAATAAGTACTGGAAAAGCGCCATGAAGATGCCGTTTGGCCTGCGGCTTCATTATCTTCAGGAGTAACAGGAAAACAGGTGCATCTGTCATTTCAAGCTCTTTTATTAAACAGTCCAAGATGCCACTCTTAATAATATGAGGTCAACTCTAACCAAATTCTTTCTAGAATAATTTCTTCCTAGAACACATAAGCAAACAAACATTTCTCCAGAATTCACTCCATTATCAAGTTGAGACCTGATAGGACATTCAAGACCTAACAAAACCAATGTGAGAGCCTGTTAGGGAAAGGGAACTTTCTAAATTGCAGTCACAGTTAAAGATGCCTGTAGTGACAGTGTGAAGGCTGTGAGGTAGCAGTACAGAACTGTCCCTTCTGTCTTTTTTTTTCATCTACTTAGGGCCACACCCATGGCATAGGGAGGTTCCCAGGCTAGGGATCAAATTGGAGCTGTAGCCTCCGGCCTATACCACAGCCATAGGAATGCCAGATCCAAGCCGCATCTGCGACTTACACCACGACTCATGGCAACACCAGATCCTTAACCCACTGAGCGAAGCCAGGGATCGAACCTGCATCCTCATGGATACTAGTCAGATTCATTTCTGCTGAGCCACTACAGGAATTGGTGAGCCGTCCTTTCTGATGCCATGGGCCTGCCCTTTGTGGAGCCCCACAGTGCAGCTGCGGGTCTCTTTGGGGTGAGATGAGTTCAGAATGGGAAAACCGTGAAGAACATTTAAAATGAATAAATGTTAAAGGACTCAAATTGGGGGAAAACTGATTTCCCAAGAATGATCATCTTGGAGCAGAAGATTTTGGAGAATGGAAACATAGATTTTATTGGTCAGGAAAAAAAACCCAGTGTTACCCATCCCCAGAGTAGGTTAAGGGTGCTTTCTAAGTTTTCCTACTTGGGCTCTCTCCACCTAGGACAGATGATCTGACTTAGAATTTGTGCAAAGCTTTGGCCAGTGAGAAGCGGAGTGGGTGGAGGCTATACAGTATTGTGCTGCCACAGGGCCCTGGATCTGCAAGAAGAAGCGTCTGTCTTGGTTTCACCTGAGGGAACATTTCCCCTTCCACAGGCAAACCACTAGAGGAAAAGGCTCTGAACTATTGGAGAGTTTATAGTCAGACCTTATTTTTAAGGGTGGGGAAGCCCTTTTATCCATTGTGACTGGGGTTAAAAAGGAAAAATTTTGAAGTAAAATGACCTACCTAAAACATTTACATCCACTTAAAACATTGTACATCTGATTTTGGGATGTGAAGCCAACGTCTAACATCCCCTGATTAGAGGATGCTTCATCTTTTTTTTTTTTTTTTTTGCATAAAGTACAACCATAATAAGTTGATTAAGTTTTCCAAGTTTACCTTCTTTAAAGTGGAATGAGAATTTAGTGATCTCAGTTCCGAATGTTAGATTTTTACTTTTTTTTTTGTCTATGCCTATGGCATGCTGAAATTCCTGGGCCAGGGATCAAACCCACACCACAGCAGCAACCCAAGGTGCTGCAATGACAAGGCTAGATTCTTTAACCCACTGTGCCAGAAGAGAACGCCCTAGATTTTTACATTTTTAAACCAATGCTTTATTTTTTTATTATAATTAAGCCATTTTAGAACTATCTTATCAATTATTTAACAGCAGGTTTTTTTTCTTAATGGATTTTATTTCAATTATAGGTGTACATAAATCATCACAAGTCAATTTTACAGATTTTGTATCCCAAACCCACAGTGCATCCCCCCACCCCCCCAGATTGTCTTATTTGAAAAACAAAGGTTTTGCAAAGTCTGTGAGTCATTGTCTGTTCTGCAAAGAGGTTCATTGTGTCCTTTTAGTTTCCACATGTAAGCGGTAGCATTGGGTGTTGCTGTCTAACTGTCTGACTGGTTTCACTTCGCATGATAATTTCTAAGTCCATCCATGTTGCTATAAATGTTGGTAATTCGTTCCTTTTAATGGCTGAGTGACATTCCATTGTGTGTATGTACCATATCTTCCCTATCCACTCCTCTGTCGATGGGCATTTAGGTTGTTTCCATGACCTGGCTATTGCATAGAGTGCTGCAATGAACACTGGAGTACATGTGTCTTTTCGAGTCATGGTTTCTGCTGGATAGATGCCCAGGAGTGGGATTGCTGGATCAAATGATAATTCTATTTTGAGTTTTCTGAGGAATCTCCATACTGTTTTCTACAGTGGCTGCACCAATTTGCATTCCCACCAACAGTGTAATAGGGTTCCTTTTTCTCCACACCCTCTCCAGCACTTACTGTTTGTAGACTTCTTGATGATGGCCATTCTGGCTGGTGTAAGGTGGTACCTCATAGTGGTTTTGATTTACATTTCACTAATGAGGAGCAATGCTAAACATCTTTTCATGTGTTTATTTGCCATCTGCATGTCTTCAGAGAGTTGTCTGCCTAGATCCTCCGCCCATTTTTTGGATGGGGTTGTTTGTTTCTTTGGTGTTGAGCTGTAGGAGCTATTTGTAAATTTTGGAGGTTAATCCCTTGTCAGTTGAATCATTTGCAAATATTTTCTCCCATTCTGTGGGTTGTCTTTTCTTTTTGTTTAGGGTTTCCTTTGCTGTGCAGAAACTTTGAAGTTTTATTAAGTCCCATTTGTTTATTTCTCTTTTTATTGTCCTTACTCTGACACATGGACCTGAGAAGATGTAGCTATCATTTATGTCAGAGACTGGCCTATATTTTCCTCTAAGAGTTTTATAGTATCTGGTCTTATATCTAGATCTTTAATCCATTTTGAGTTTATTTTTGTGCATGGTGTTAGCGAGTGCTCTAGTGTCATTTTTTTCCATGTAGCTGTCCAGTTTTCCCAGCACCACTTATCGAAGAGGCTGTCTTTTGTCCAATGTATATTCTTGGCTCCTTTGTCATAGATTATTTGACTATAGATGTGTGGATTTAATTCCGGGCTTTCTATCCTGTTCCACTGATCTATATTTCTGTCTTTGTGCCAGTACCATATGGTTTTGATGACTGTAGCTTTGTAGTGGAGTCTGAAGTCAGGGAGCCTGATTCCTCCAGTTCCATTTTTCTTTTTCAGGATGTCTTTGGCTATTCTGGGTTTTTTGTGTTTCCAAACAAACTTTAAACTATTTTGTTCCAGTTCTTTGAAAAATGTCCTTGGTAATTTGATAGGGATTGCATTGAATGTGTAGATTGCCTTGGGTAGTATAGTCATTTTGATAATCTTGACTCTTTCAATCCAAGAGCATGGTATGTCTTTCAACTTGTTTAAGTCATCCTTGATTTCTTTCATCAGCACCTTATAATTTTCAGAGTACAAGTCTTTTGTCTCTTTAGGCAGGTTTATTCCTAAGTATTTGATTCTTTTTGGTGCGATGGTAAATGGGATTGCTTCCCTAATTTCTCTTTCTGATCTTTCATTGTTAGTATATAGAAATGCAGTTGATTTCTGTGTATTAATTTTGTATCCTGCAACTTTGCCAAATTCATTGATGAGCTCTAATAGTTTTCTGGTAGAGTCTTTAGGATTCTCTAGGTATAGTATCATGTCATCTGCAAAAAGTGATAGTTTTACTTCTTCTTTCCCAATTTGGATTCCTTTTATTTCTTTTTC
>PVHT021183699.1:1842112-1862822 GCA_004024745.2 Catagonus wagneri | reverse complement strand
ATTTCTTTTCTTCTACTAACTTTAGGTCTTGTCAGTTCTTCCCTCTCTAGCTGCTTTAGATGTAAAGTTAGATTGTTTATTTGAGCTTTTTCTTGTTTCCTGAGGTAGGCTTGTATTGCTATAAACTTTCCTCTTAGAACTGCTTTTGCTGCATCCCAGAGGTTTTGGGGTGTCGTGTCTTTGTTGTCATTTGCTTCTAAGTATTTTTTCATTTCCTCTTTGATTTCTTCAGTGATCCACTGGTTATTTAGTAGCATGTTCTTTAGTCTCCACATATTTGTATTTTTGGCCATTTTTTTCTTGTTGTTGATTTCCAGTCGTGTAACATTGTGGTCAGAGAAGATGCTTGAAATGATTTCAATTTTCTTGAAGTTACCGAGGTTTGATTTGTAACCTAGGATGTGATGAATCTTAGAGAATGTTCCATGTGCACTTGAGAAGAATGTGTATTCTGTTGCTTTTGGATGGAATGTCCTATAAATATCTATTAAGTCCATCTGATCTAATGCTTCCTTCAGGGCCTGTGTTTCCTTATTGATTTTCTGCCTGGATGACCTGTCCATTGCTGTAAGCGGGGTGTTAAAGTCCCCCACTATGATGGTGTTCTTGTTGATTTGTCCTTTTAAGGTTATTAGCAGTTGTCTTATATATTGTAGTGATCCTATATTGGGTGCATAGATATTTAAAATTGTTATATCTTCTCCTTGGATTGATCCTTTGATCATTATTTAGTGCTTTTCCTTGTCTCTTAAAATGTTCTTCATTTTAAAGTCTATTTTGTCTGATAGGAGTATTGCTACTCCGGCTTTCTTTTGATGCCTGTTTGCATGGAGTATTTTCTTCCATCTTCTCACTTTCAATTTGTATGTGTCTCTAGAAGTGAAGTGGGTCTCTTGAAGACAGCATATATATGGGTCTTGTTTTTGTATCCATTCGGCTGGTCTGTGTCTTTTGGCTGGGGCATTCAGTCCATTAACATTTAAGGTAATTATTGATATATATGTTCTTATTGCCATTGTATTATCTGTTTGGGGGTTTTGTTGCTCTTTTTTCTTCCCTTATTCTCTTGTCTCCTCTCACATGATGACTATCTTTAATGTTGTATTTGAGTTGATTTTTCTTATCTGTGTATCAATTGTAGGTTTTTGATTTGCAGTTACTCTGAAGTTTTCATATAGGAGTCTATATACGACTGAGATAGTTTTAAGTTGTTGGTTTCTTAATTGCATGTGCTTCTCCAGTGACCTGCATTTGTGCTCTCTTCTCATGATTTCTGATTTTGGTAGCATAATTGTGCATGGATGATTTAGTATCTTTACTGTATATATGCCTTTATTTGTGGGCCTGGTCATTTGTGATGTTTTTGTTTTTGGTTGTGGCCTTTTCTTTTCTGCCTAGAGAAGTTTCTTCAGGATTTGTTGTAAAGCTGGTTTAGTGTTGCAGAAATCTCTTAGCTTTTGCTTCTTTGTAAAGGTTTTGATCTCTCCTTCAAATCTGAATGAAAGGCTTGCTGGATAAAGTAATCTTGGTTGGAAGTTTTTCCCTTTCATCACATTTAGTATATCATGCCACTCCCTCTCGCCTGCAGGGTTTCAGCTGAAAAATCTGCTGATAACTTTATTAGGGTTCCGTTGTATGTCATTTGATTCTTTTCCCTAGCTGCTTTCAAAATTTTCTCTTTGTCTTTAATTTTGGTCATTTTGACTAATGTGTGTCTCGGGGTGTTCTTCCTTGGGTTTATTTTATATGGTACTCGTTGCACTTCCTGTATTTGAGTAAGTGGTTCCTTTCCCATTTAGGAAAGTTTTTGGCTGTAATCTCCTTGAATATTTTTTCTGTCCCCTTCTCTCTCTCTTCTCCCTCTGGCACCCCTATAATACAGATGTTGGTGCATTTAACATTATCCCAGAGTTTTCTGAGACTCTGCTCAGTTCCTTTCAATCTTTTATCTCTTTTCTCTTCTGCATTAGTGATTTCCACTAATCTGTCCTCCACCTCACTGATTCGTTCTTCTGCCTCCTGTATTCTACTGTTGGCTGCTTCTAAGGAATTTTTTATTTCCGTTATTGTATTTTGCATCTCTTCTTGCTTAATTTTTATTTCTTGTATTTCTTTGCTCAGTGTTTCCTATAAATTATCAGTCTTTGCCTCCAGTCTATTTCCAATGCCTTGCATCATCTTCAGCATCAACAGTCTAAAGTCTCTTTCTGAGAGGCTGATAATCTCGTCATCACTGAGAAGTTTTTCTGGGCTTTTCTCTTTCTCCCTTATCTGAGTTAGTTTTCAGTCTTTTCATTTTTGTAGGTTTTTGGTGTGGCCACCTTTGTGTCGACAATAGAGTTGTAGCCTCTCTTAGTTCAGGTGTTTGCCTCCCCTGTGGCTAAAGTTGGTATGGAGGGGGCTTGCTGTAGGCTTCCTGATGGGAGGGAGTGATACCTGCTCACTGGTAGGTGGGGTTGATTCCTGTCCCTCTGATGGCTGGGGCTTTGTCTCTGGATGAGATTAGAGTCTGGCTGTGTGCCTGAGGGGTCTTTAGGCAGCCTGTTTACTGATGGGTGGGGCTGAGATCCCACCTGAATTGTTGTTTGGCCTGGGGCTTCTCAGTGCTGATGGGAGGGACCAGATTTTCCCAGAAATGGCCACCTCCAGAGAAATGCAGGCTGCTGAATGTCTCAGAGAGCTTCACCTCCAATGCCCTTCCCCCACAACAAGGCACAGTCACCCCTGTTTTCCCAGGAGATCCTCCAGGAATTGCAGTCAGGTTCCACCTGGATTCCTATGGAGACTTTGCTTTGCCCTGGGACCCAGTGCACGTGAAAGTCTGTGTGTGCCTTTCAAGAGTGGGGTCTCTGTTTCCCCCAGTCCTGTGGAGCTCCTGCACACAAGCCCCGCTGGCCTTCAATGCCAGATGCTCCGGGGGCTCTTTCTCCCTGTGCCCTATCCCCAGGCGTGGGGATTTGACATGAGGCTCAGAACTCTCAGTCCTGTATCTGAGTCTCTGTGATGCAGTTACTTTCCAGTCTGTGGGGCTTCGCACCCAGGAGGTATGGGGTTGCTTCTATCGCGTAATCGCCCCTCCTACCTCTTGATGTGGTCTCCGCTGTGTCTTCTGGAGCAGAACATCTTTTTTGGAAGTTTACAGTCCATTTGGTTGAAGGTTGCTCGGCATTTGGTTGTAGTTTTGCTGTTTTTTGGGAGAGAATTTGAACTCCAGTCCTTCTATTTTGCCATCTTAATCCAATCTTTTTTTTTTTTTTTGCAGCTTGTCATTATTAAGCTGTGTGGTAAGCATTTGATTTAGTTTTCCTAGCAAAGACAGCTCTCACACTCATCCTTCGTCTGTTTGTCATATTTAACTCACAGATTTACAGTAATGGGCACAACTGGCATAAACAAGTTTGAGGACAGACGCAACAACTTGGGTAAACACACATCTCAGCTTTTGGTCCAGAGCCGTCTGCTTGCCATAGCATCCCCAAGGCATAGGCGGCCATCGGCATCTGTAAAAGGACTGCAGGACTCTGGCTAACCTAGGAGGTGGTTAAAGGGCCTTTACTAAGAGAGTTTCTGCTATACATTTTCATTAGTACACACAGGTAGTAACTCTTAAAGAGCATTGTTGCAAAACACTTTCTTGTATGGGTCCAATAGAACTTGTGTTGTTGAATGGCCAAGGCTCACTTAACAATCAGTGGAATCTGTCTGCACACATCACTGGTGCTCCAAAGCACTTCTCCCTGGCAATCTGTTTACACCGTGGCACTGTAATTGGTTTGTTTATTGGTCTATTTCTTCCCTTAGATGGAAGAGAGAATGTTTCGGTCCACTCCTTGTAGAGTTATTACAATTTTTAAATTAGTAATTTCGAGATTTAATGAGCTCTTGTTCCATTTATACATGCTTGAGCTCCTAAATATCTCTGTCAATGTTTTGGATTTTTTTTCCTTCTCCTAAATACTGGTAATAAAGTATGATATGATAAAGATAATTTTAGAAAGAAAATAGGAGTTCCCATCGTGGCTCAGTGGTTAACGAATCCGACTAGGAACCATGAGGTTGCGGGTTTGATCCCTGGTCTTGCTCAGTGTGTTAAGGATCTGGCGTTGCCGTGAGCTGTGGTGTAGGTCGCAGACTCAGCCCCTATCCCGCGTTGCTGTGGCTGTGGTGTAGGCCGGCGGCTATAGCTCCTGTTAGACCCTAGCCTGGGAACCTCCATATGCCGCGGGTGCAGCCCTAGATAAGGCAAAAAGACCGAAAAAAAAAAGAAAGAAAATAGATATTGATTCTGTTGATATTAAGTTGATAGATTTGAAAAATTTTAGAGCTGACAGAGTCATGTATATTTATACACACACAGACGCAGAGAGAGAGGAAAGGAGATAGTCAAAGAATAAGAGAGAATGACAGATTTTCTATTTATATTATATTCATACACACACACACATATAGCAGTGGATACAAAGAGACACAGACACACACAGAGAGATAGGGAGACACCAAGACAAAAGTAGAGAGAGAAATAGAAGAGCGGGCAGAAACAGAGGAAAACAGATAAGGAGAGGGAGAAAAGACACACAGAAGGACAGAAAAAGACAAACAGAGGTGCAATGTGAGCGGCAAAGAGAAGTAGTCATCTGGATACAGCAGAAGAACCTCCTAGGCCACATCACTCAGATCAGGCCCGTCTTTGCCCTGCGTGGCCGAACCGTAGAGCCCCAGACGTGGAGGGCATTGGCCAGAACAGAGAGGCAGACCCGGGGGCCCCAGGAGTTTATGGGGCCAAAGCAGGCGAGACCAGAGCTCTGAGTAGGTCACAGCCTGGGCATTAAGTAGATGGCCCTGTACCCTGTTCTGATTTGTTAACTGTGGTTTTTAGTTCTAAATGTATTTTTAAAAACAAAAAATTTTTTTTTTGACTGCAGGAAAGTACTGAAGCAAATCTCTGTTGGAGAACTCAACCCAAATGAGACTGTGCAGGTGAATCTGGAGGCCCAGCTCCTTTCCAAGTTGGACCACCCAGCCATTGTCAAGTTTCACGCAAGCTTTGTGGAGCAAGATAATTTCTGCATTATCACGGAGTATTGTGAGGTGAGACTATCCTGCTTTTTAAAAAAATCTTTTTTTTTTTCTTTGTAGGATAATCAGGCCTGAAGCCGCTAGCCTACACCACAGCAACGCAGGTTCCGAGCCCCGTCTGGGAACTACATCAAAGTTCACTGCAACGCTGCATCCTTAACCCACTGACCAATGCCAGGAATTAAACCTGTGTCCTCATGGATGCTAGTCAGGTTGGCTAACCACTGAGCCATGACAGGAACTCCTAAAAAAACTTAATAAAAATCTATTTCACTGTATAAAGCTGTCTATAAAAAGACATCTCAGGGAGTTCCCATGGTGGTGCAGTGGCAACGAGCCCGACTAGTATCCATTAGGATGAGGGTTTGATCCCTGGCCTTGCTCAGTGTGTTAAGAATCTTGCGTTGCTGTGAGCTCTGGTGTAAGTCACAGACAAGGCTTGGATCCAGTGTTGCCGTGGCTGTGGTGTAGGCTGGCAGCTGTAGCTCTGATTTGACTCAGCCTGGAAATTTCCATATGCCACGGGTGCAGCCCTAAAAAAGACAAAAAAAAAATTGAAAAAATAAACATCTCAGAAGTTTAATTATCCAATCACAAATTGATCTGTAAAGACCTGGGATGTTGTGTCTTACAGCTAAGAGTAATCATCGCTGAGTAATTTGTTTCTGATGAAGGGTTTCTCCTATTTGGAAAGCTCAGAATGAACATGTTTTAAGGAGGAATTTCTGGAGAAGAATGCCCCAGCATTTTTTTGTGTGTGTCGGGTAGGTGGGTGCATCCTCCAAGCCTCTTACAATGGTCTGATAATTAGATTGACATTTAAATGCTATCACAGAGGCCTGGACAGAGCAGAGGGATACCCCCTGAGCCCTGGATTCTAGCTTTGTGGTTCACTTTCCCCACTGGGAACTTGGAAATGGAAATATGGGTCATTTCCTCCATGAAAATCCTTTATATTAACTGATTCATGACTTATGGCTTCAGGTATTTGCAGTTTTCCTTCCCATTCATGTTCTCCCCATGTGATAATAGCTGTGTATTTTACTGAGCCCTGAGTGAGTAGGAAGCTGCTTAGACAGGTGCCAAGGGGGAAGCTGACAGGTGCAGCTGTGATGTGAGTCTGTGTGATCACCCCTCAGAGGCTAGGCGGAGGGGAGTTACAGGAGTTGAGTCAGAAAGAGAACACCCAGGCATGCTCAAGAAAGTATCTCCCAGGACATTCTGAGAGCTAGCTTTAGCCAGAAACCCCTTGGGAGATTCTGGATTAGAATGCATGTAGTCCCTCACCTGCATGTGGCTGGGGCCTGAGAGAAATGATGCTGGGAAGAAAGAAGATGCTCTTTAGGGTGGGAGGCTGGCCTCTTTGGGGTCAGAAACCTTGGATAACCTGAGAGTGCTGTGTGTTTGAGATGGGGAGAAGAAGAGGCAGGAGGAGAGCACTTCATGAGTCCAGAGAGCAACAGATACCAGCTTTGCTTTGCTTTACACATTTGCTGGTGCATCATCCAAAATGCATCAACCAGTAGCCCAAGTTAGAATATCTGAAAGTTTGGATCGTCCAGGTCTTGACTGTTTCCCTTCAGGACAGTATCCCCACCTCAGTCTTGCTGGGGATTTCCTTATCCAATCTTTTTTTTAAATTAATAATTTTTTTTTTTTTATATTTTCATGGCTGCACCCGCGGCATATGGAGGTTCCCAGGCTAGGGGTCTAACAGGAGCTGTAGCTGCCGGCCTTCGCCACAGCCACAGCAACGCGGGATCCAAGCCGCGTCTGCGACCTACACCACAGCTCACGGCAACGCCGGATCCTTAACCCACTGAGCGAGGCCAGGGATCGAACCCAAGTCCTCATGGATACTAGTTGGATTCCTTTCCGCTGAGCCATGATGGGAGCTCCTCCTCATCCAGTCTTGCCCCTCCTCTGCTTGGAGAGGAGCTAGGTAAAAAAAGAAAAAGAACCAAGGCATTTGGATGTTTACTTCTTCATCCGATGGATTGTTAAGAAAATCAGTCAAATGATGAGGTGGACAGAGCGTGGGTAAGAACAATGACTCCATTAGTCATGTCACTGATCCATGCAAAACTCAGGAATTTACAAATGTAGCTGCACTGTGATCCATCAGCTAAAATTTAATCATTTCTTTTAGCTCCATTCAGTGAATAAGCTTATCTTATGTGGGACACAACTGACCGCTATTGCTTGTGACTATTACTGCTCCTGCTGCTGCTGCCTACAGCACATGGAATTTTCCACAGACTCTTTCCAGGTCTTAAAATAGTTTCACTGTAGTCAATATTGTCTGGTGGAACTTTATATGATGATAGTAACGCTGTCTCTCTGTGCTGTCCAAGACGGTAGTTGCTAGTCACATATGCCTCTTTAGCACCTAATGAATAATTTAATATAATTATTAAATAGCCATGTGTAGCTAGTGGCAACCATATTGAACAGATAAATGATAAGCTTTGACTTCCCTGCATTTTTAATTATTAATTTTAATGTAATTTTAATTGGAAAAATTACAAAACACAGTGAACTCCTTTATACCTTTATCCACATGTGCCAGTTGTTACCGTTTTTCCACAGTTGTTTTATTATTCTATTTATTGATTTTATGTATATATCTTCTATCTATCTATCTATCTATCTATCTATCCGTCTGTTTTTTCCTGAACCATGCAGACATGATGCCCCTTTGTCCAAAATCCTCCTGTGAGTATTTTCTAAGACCAAGGACATTTCCTTAACGTAACTACAGTACAACAATCCAAATCAGGACTTTAACATTGATGCTATGCCAGGATGGAACCAGCGGTTCTCAGTGCGTAATTCCAGACCAGCAGCATCAGCATCATTTAGGATTTTTAGTTAGATACATATTCTTTCTCCATCCCAGCCATAGTGAATTCTGGCGCTGGGGTCTGGTAGTCTGTGTTTTGACAAGTATACCAGATGAATCTGAAGCACACTGAAGTTTGAGAGCCACCCATCTAAATGCACAACTCACACTCAAATTGAACTGATTTGTTCCAATGATGTCTTTAGAAAGGCTATTTCTATAAGATTGCTTTTTCTCATGCAGGATCCAATCCCAGATCATCTGTGTTAATTTTTAAATGCTGGTGGTTTCCAGGGGTTGAGCTGCTAGCCCCAGCCCTCCAGGGACGTTGCCATGGTGATGGCCACCGGCTCTTTGAGCAGCTGCCAGGCTTCCCTGCTCCACCTGCGGAGCTGTCAGGAACAACGTGACAACGTGCTGCTTCCCTGACTCTGAGGAACAATGTGTGAGGGGTGTGGGGGTCTCTAGTTCTCATTGCTAATAGAGATACTTCTCATTTTCACACCCAATACTTCTCATTTTCACACCCAAATTTGCTCTTAACTCACGTAAGCCAGGCATTATCCTCTTTTAGTGAGGTAAAATCGTAATACTGGAAGTGGCATATGGCCAGACTCGCACCTCATAGGAAATTGTCATCACCGTTGAAACAGCTGGGTTTTTTAACCTCGAAGTTTCATTCTCTGTAATTTGATTCTTGCAAAATTGAAATAAACATATAGAAATGCATTCATGAAGCCACTATATCCACTACCCAACCTTTTGAACACATCATATCAGATTATGAGTATTAAAAAAAACCCGATTCTCACAAGTTCTTATCAGTTCTAACCAAATCCCTGCTGAAGAATAGTTCCCAAACTACCAAAGTGGCAGAATATTTCAAATATTGCTGTTTTCCATTCTCCTCTGTCCAGGGAAATGGGACTACTTGCTGTCCCCCTTCCACAGTTTCACGCTGTTCCTCTGTGCCCTTTCAGAATGTCCTCCTCCTGACCTTGCATCTTCAGTTCCCACCACCCTCCCAGACCCGCTGAAATGCCACCCCCTCTACAGAATCTCCCATAATCTCCTGGCTGGCAATCACTCCCCACTCGACCTGCGTCTCTCATAGCATTTCATCTTGGTGATACTTAGCACATTATACAGAGCATAATCTGTCTCAAGCTTTCAACGTGTGGGATTGATCTTTGTCTGATTCATTTTGGTGTCACATCATGAACCCATGTAGTAAGTGACAAAGAAGTTAGTACTCAGGAAATTTCTTTTCTTTTGGCAAATTTTCTTCCACTTGCTTCTAGCTGCCTCTCATCTTGTTTCTGTCCAACACCGGTGGTAAATGGTAAAATATCCTTCCATCTGTCATATATGTTGAAAGCACTTTGTCCTACGTTATTGTGCTGGCATAGCTAAAAAGATACTGCACTAGAGACCTGTGACTTCCACCTGAAGCTCTTCCATTTGGGTGAGGGTGAGGCAGACCCAGAAATCTGGGTGTTAAGTTAGTAGACACAATAGAGATCACAGACCTTCAGGAGAGAGTATACATTTGACTCTCAGGGAAGGTGGGACTTGTCTTCTTCCTGCACTGTAGTATTAACATAGCTAAATAAAAATATATTAATTTAAAAAAAGAAGTAGAATACAGTGGAACACTATTCAGCAATAAAAAGAATGAAATAATGCCATTTTTCAGCAATATGGTTGGACCTCGAGGTATCATACCAGATGAATAAGTTGGAGGGAAAAAGACAAATACCATATGATATCGCTTATATGTGGAATCTAAAATATGACACAAATGAACATATCTATGAAATAGAAACAGATGCACAGACATAGAGAGCAGCCTTGTAGTTGCCAAGGAGGGGAATAGATTGGGAGTTTGGGATTAATAGGTGCAAACTATTATAAATAGAATGGATAAACAGCAAGGTCCTGCTGTATAGCACAGAGAGGTATATTCAGCATTCTGTGATAAACCATAATAGAAAACAATATGGCAAAGAAGCTATATATATGTATAATTGAGTCACTTTGCTATGCAGCAGAAATTCAAACAACATTGTAAATCAATTAATACTTCAATTTTTAAAAATCATGAAAAAATTGTATCAGTATAATCTAGTGCTCAACCTTGGAAGGCTTTCAGAACTCCCCAGGCCAGAAAGTCTGCTTCAGTGGGTCTGGGGTATGACCACCATTTTTGAAAGCTCTCCAGGTGATTCTAATGGGCATCCAGGGCTGAGAAATGCAAAACAAGGGAGAATGGCTATTGCAGAATCAAAAAAATAGAGTCATAAAGGAAAATGTATCAGTGTTTATGGAGCACTGAGCAAAGATGAGGCCTAGCTGAGAACCAGAGACTCTGGCCTTGATGGTGGGTGTAGTTTTCTGCTCAGGCCACCCAGCTGGATGCTATTAGTCATGAAAATTACCCTCCTTGTACTCCTGGCTCCATGAGCAACCCTCTATCCTGTTTCTCCTCAAACTTTCGCATCCGAATTTTAGCGTTTTTTTTCCTGTGGTGGCTGCCTGGAGCAGTTTTTACTATGATGTCTGCCTGCTGGTGACTGTGTATTTCCCCCGTTTCTGCATGGATTAATTGGGGTTCTGTAAGAAAGCGCCATTCCGCTGTTCCTACTCCACTGATGTCTTTATTTGGTTATTTATATCAGTATGGACTCATGAATATTTATTTTCTTCTGTGGGTTATAACTCAATGCTGTCTTTATTAATAATTTTGTTACTCAAGTTGGTCCAGCTTCACCTATCGGAGCTCCTTCAGGTTGGCTCTTGTGTCCTCTAACCATGCCCTGATCCTTTTTCAAGAAGTGAATTCTTTTATATTGTGTAGATAAGGAAACAGGTCCCCATAGAGGTGGAGTGATTTTCCATCAGGCATATGGCTAGAATGTTGAATTTCATCCAGAACAGGACTGGGACCACAGGGGCATATGGAAAACTACTCCTTTTTTTTTTTCTCTTTTATTTGGATTGCTCCTAGTCCTCCTTTAATATTTAATAGAATAACAATACATGGACATGGATTAATAGAGATTGTTTTGTTATTCGTATCAACAGTGTTAACCAGACATGTTTCAAATAATTGCCCTAAACTAGATTTCAGCACAGTCACACAGACAGGCTTAATGAAGCCTGTCTATGTGAATTTTATGAAATATAAAACTGATACTTTCAGTTATAAGGTGAACAAATTCTAGGGATTTAAAGTACAGCCCGGTGACTGGCTAATACTACTGCACTGCACGCCTGGAACTTTCCAAGAGACTAGATCTCTGTCCTCAACACACATACACACAACACACACATGCGTGTGTGCGGGAACCATGTGAGATATTGGATGTGTCAGTCCACTTGACTACAGTACTCATCTCATGGTGCACACGTACACCAGTCATCACGTTGTAGGTGAAAGCTGCCCCTTCCCTTGGTTTATTCTCACCTATGTTCTGTATCTTTTCTGTCTGTTTCTGTAATGCAAATAAATACATAAACACAGAAATGTGTACATTGGTTTGTACATGTAATAATATGTATTTTATTTTCTATCAATAGGAGACTAGATAGGGTTTGAAACAGTGGAGAGTGTATGGACTTTGGCATAACACTGGCTTCTTTCAAATTTTGGTCTGTTATTCCTTGAGCAAGTCACTGTATTTCTCTGACCCCATCCTGATTTTAAGATAAACAACACTTAGTATATTATTAGGGTTTTTTAAATAGGGGTTTGAAATAATAAATGCTGAAAAAGGGAGTCTCAGAGCTTTGCCCCTTACTGTCAGCTAGTTCTTTTACTAGTTTATTATTTCAGTGCAACCTCCCTCTCCAAGCTGTTTTCTAGAAGGGGAGAGTTTTTAGCTTATGACTTTTAGTATGAGGATTCATAACAGCAGGAGTTAACAGGGAAATTCTTAAACACCAATGGGTCCAATAGCAACTTTCTGGCAAGAACTTTGTAAGTACTGTTTGTACTATAAAAAAGAAAATTTAAAGTCTGCTCTTATGTTTCTCATTTATACATGATTGCTAAAATAAACCAAGTAAGTGGGTTGAGTTTTATAATGTTGAGACTCTAGTGGGTCTCTCTAGACTCTTGCAAGTGAATTTGGCAATAATATGCACCACTAGGCTTCCTAGCTCTCAGAGGGTGCTTATAACTTCATACTGGATATATTGGGTTCTCTGCTAGAGACAAACCCTTTGTTGTCTTTCAAAGCCACTGCTTATAGTCCCGAAGCTCTGTCTGAGCCCCCCACCATCTGGAACTGGTTGTTTATGAATGAAAGACACTCCTGGTATATTGATCCTTGTGGCATTGATTAGTGACCTTCTGTCTTAGTCCATTTGAGCTGCTATAGGGAATTCCTGTTGTGGTGCAGCGGAAATGAATCCGACTAGGAACCATGAGGTTGCAGGTTCAATCCCTGGCCTCACTCAGTGGGTTAAGGATGTGGCATTGCCGTGAGCTGTGGTGTAGGTCGCAGATGCGGTTCGGATCTGGCGTTGCTGTAGCTGTGGAGTAGGCTGGCAGCTGTAGCTCTGATTAGACCCCTAGCCTGGGAACCTCCATATGCTATGGGTGCGGGCCTAAAAAGACAGAAAAAAAAGCTATAACAAAACACCATAGACCGTGTGGTTCATAAACAGCATAAATTTATGTCTCACAGTTCTGGAGGCTGGGAAGTCTAAGATCCAAGTTCTGGAAGATTCTGTGTCTGGTGGGGAACCCTATTTCCTGATTCATAGGTGGCCATCTTCTTGCTTTGTCCTCACATGGCAGAAGCTGGGACAGAGCCCTCTGGGGTCTGTTTTATAAAGGCACTGATCTTGTTCATGAGGGTTTCACCCTCCTGATCTAATCACCTCCCGAAGACCCCCTCCTCTCAATACCATTCCCCCTGGGGGTTAAGATCTCAACATAGGCATTTCGGGGGACACAGATATAATCTGTAGCAGCATCCTTCCCAGTGTGAGCTCCAGGTGTCTGCCCATCAGAGCAGTCCTTGAGGGTTCACATTGCCAAGACTGTTGCTGTTGAAGGGAGCTAGCGTTACTCTCACAGAGGTACATCCCATCAGGACCCTCTGGTTTTCCGGGGCAGCTCCAGCCTGGGTAGGGAGGGCTCTTTGAATCTTCACCATGCCAACTCTATGTCTAGGCTTTATTCAGCTAAAGAAGACCAGAAATGATATGTCTTGTGTTTTTATGCACCTAAACTGATCTGTTTGTGATTCTTGTAAGTACCAAAATGAAAATCATTGGACTCGCTCCATTTACCTTTGTTTAAACTATGAAATAATTTAACCTTTTCACAAAAAAAGTTTATGGCCGCTGATGTTTATTCAAAGTTGTGGATGTAAAATTGAAAATTAAAGATAGTTTCATGGAAGAGAAATGTATGAATGCACTAATATCATGCAATTCATAAACACGGTAGAACTTATGCCATTTTGGGTATGGCTTTAACTGACATATAATGACTTTGTGTAAATATGTGATCAAAAATAGAATCAGAATAATCCACTCCAAAAGTTTATTTTTTAAAAAAACAGCCCAGTGATTTATAGATGAAAGCGTTATTTCATGTCACTTATTAAGAAAAAACAGGGGTTCTCTTGTAATGAATCAGGTTAAAGATCCCACAGTGGCATAATGTGGTTTGACAGATTCCTCACTTTTTTAATTTTTATTTTTTCTGTTATAGTTGATTTACAGTGTTCTGTCAATTTCTACTGTACAGCAAAGTGACCCAGTCACTTTGGGTCTATACACACACACACACACACACACACACATATGTATATATGTGTATATATATATATTCTTTTTCTCACATTATGCTCCATCATATTACATCACCAGTGACTGGATGTAGTTTCCTGTGCCACACAGCAGTCACTCACTTTTTATGAACTCCATTTAAAAATTTAAAAATACGGAGTTCCCGTCGTGGCTCAGTGGTTAACGAATCCGACTGGGAACCATGAGGTTGCGGGTTCAATCCCTGGCCTTGCTCAGTGGGTTAAGGATCCGGCGTTGCCATGAGCTGTGGTGTAGGTTGCAGACGCGGCTCGGATCCCGCGTTACTGTGGCTGTGGCGAAGGCTGGCGGCTACAGCTCCTGTTAGACCCCTAGCCTGGGAACCTCCATATGCCGCGGGTGCAGCCCTAGATAAGGCAAAAAGACAAAATAAATAAATAAATAAATAATTTAAAAATAGGAGAGCGCATTGTGGTGCAGCAGAAACAAATCTGACTAGGAACCATGAGGTTGTGGGTTTGATACCTGGCCTCGCTCAGTGGGTTAAGGATCTAGTGTTGCTGTAAGCTGTGGTGTAGGTTGCAGACATGGCTCAGATCCCATGTTGCTGTTCCTGTGGTGTAGGCTGGCAGCTGTAGCTCCAATTCAACCGCTAGACCAGGAACCCCCATATGCCACGGGTGCAGCCCTAAAAAGACAAAAACAAAAAAACCCACAAAATATATCATTATAAAATAATTACTATTCAGCCATGACTTTCTCAAATATATCTTCTGCTTTTGAAATTTTTCAATCTGTTGGGCAAAATGTTTCCATTGATAGATGAGATATTAAGTATTTGGCCCGTTTGTGCAGCAGTAGTGTGGCCCGTGACGTATCCCAGAGTCATTTAGGGTGCTTTTTTTTTTGGCTTTTTGTCCTTTTATGGCCACACCCACGGCATATGGAGGTTCCCAGGCTGGGAGTCTAATCGGAGCTGTAGCCGCCAGCCTATACCAGGGCCACAGCAACACCAGATCCGATCCGCGTTTGCAACCTACACCACAGCTCCTGGCAACACCGTATCCTTAACCCACTGAGCAAGGCCAGGGATCGAACCTGCAACCTCATGGTTCCTAGTCGGATTTGTTTCTGCTGCACCACGATGGGAACTCCAGGATGCTTGTTAAAAAAAATACAGATTCCTTGGTTCTCTCTGGATTTACTGAATCAGAATCTGTTGACATGGCCCAGGAATTTGAGTTTTCAACAAGTAACTTGGGTGTGTCTGATGCCTGCAAAATTTTGAGATACACTGCAAAGATGTATCAGGGGCTTATTAAAGAAGAGATAAAGTGTGGGCTTAAGATACTGACCCAGAGAATTAAACAGGGGCAGCTCTTTCGTTCTAAAAGGAAAAGTAGGGCAGAACAATTTTTCAAGTTCCTTCCAGCCCTAAAATCCTTATTTTGTCCTTGGTGGTGTGCTCTGAACATTGAAATCTCATTGTATCCAGACTTCTGAGAAGGCTGTCCTCTTCCTTTTAAACTGATGTAAGTGCTTCTATTGATGACTTAAGAAAATATGGATTAATTTTTTAAATCAAATCATTTAGGGTTTAAAACATTTTAATGGCAATCAAAGACGGGGTTCAGACACTGTATTTGAGTTGTTATTCATTTCTTCAAGGCCTTGGCATTTTCAAAGTCAATCTGAAGCTGGCTAACTGTGATGGCAGAGGGAGGCGAGACCACTAATCTATCAAATGACACATTTTGGGTTACAGATTTTTGAAAGCTTAGAAGTTAACATCAAGGCTTTTACTGCAAATTTCAAGGGGTGATATTAGTGAGGAAAAGCCTTTTCTGTCAGCGGTGTAGACTTAGGGCAACAGTAATACTAGGTCAAGTTAAAGTCAATACCCTTTTCATTAGAGTTGTCTTAGCAGCAAAAGTCATCATTAAATATTTCTCAAAGAAAAAAATCAAGGAAACAGGAACGGGCCTACAGATACTGTAATAAGAACTTCTTAGGCCAAGGTTTCATCCAAAACATTTGATTTGTACATTGCACATTGTTTAGTGAAAGAAAGTAATAGACACTTTTCATGTTGGTGAATTAAAATCAGACTTTCTTAAAAATTATATTTCTTTTTTATATGAAGTATAATTTGTTGTGTCTTAATTTGTGAGTGGCTTGACCACCTGAATTAAAACCTAAGAAAAGCTACAGAGTGTTTATTGAAGAACGAAGTAACTACAGAACAATTAGTTTTTCTTGGAGATAAATGTGCAAAATGAAAATTGTAAGGGGAATAACTCGAGGAGGATAAGACCCAGCTCTCTGATTAATTTAATCTTTAGGAATTCTGTCCTCTTGTCGATTGAACATGTCCCTTGCTTAATGCTAAGAACTAGTACCTTTTTTCTTATGGAGAGTCAGGGGGAATTTGTGCACCCTCCTTTGGCGTTTCACCTTAAGGCCTACTGGTGAAGCTCCTATTCGCTTTTTCTCCCCCCTGTAATCTAAATATATATCTCTTTGGTGACAGGAAATTGTGCACACATTTAACATCGGTACAGGAGGAGTTCCCGTTGTGGCTCAGTGGTTAACGAAGCTGACTAGAAACCATGAGGTTGTGGGTTCGATCCCTGGCCTTGCTCAGTGGGTTAAGGATCCGGCATTGCCGGGAGCTGTGGTGTAGGTCGCAGACGTGGCTCGGATCCCGTGTTACTGTGGCTGTGACGAAGGCCGGAAGCTACAGCTCCTGTTAGACCCCTAGCCTGGGAACCTCCATATGCCGCGAGTGTGGCCCTAGAAAAGGAAAAAAAAAAAAAAAAAAAAAAAAAAAAAATCGGCACAGGAAACAGACAAGCAACTTCTGTTCACCACTTGAGAGGGGAGCGTAAGGAGGTGATAGACTAACGATAAATGTCACCCAGCGACGACGCTCTTCTAGGCAAGGCAATTCATGGGGAGCATAGTTCTATTCACTCACAAAGAAAACAATACAAAAGCTGATACAAACGTGTAGGAATTCGTATTTCTTTAACCAGCGTAGTTCAAAAATACCCTTAGGAAGTGAAAAGTGGCATTGCAGTGTGGGGATAAATTCCTGTATGCTATTTTAACATACAGACAAATTTCAGCCTTACTAAGGCAGACAATTATATATACAAAGGCCATTTGCATAGGTGCAATTATACTTATGTATGACTGTCCTAAACACTGGGATGAAGCTGTCAACTTCATTGATCTTTCATTAAGGCAAGCTTTTTAGTTTTTTCTTTTCTTTTTATTCCTTCTTTTCTTCCTTCATCCCTCCCTTCTTTCCTTCTCCCTCCCTCTCCTTACCCCCTCCCTCCCTTCTTCCCTCCTTCCTTCCTTCCTTCCTTCCTTCCTTCTCCTCCCTCTCTCCCTCCTTCCCTGCTCTTTGGCTTTCTTTCTGTCACTCTTTATCTGAAGCTATTAAGGAAGGGGATGGCAACATGTTAATAATTATCTTTCTTCCACTGGAGGTGTTTTTTTTTTTTTTTTGTCTTTTTGCCTTTATCTAGAGTCACACCCATGGCATATGGAGGTTCCCAGGCTAGGGGTCTAACAGGAGCTGTAGCTTCCGGCCTTCGTCACAGCCACAGTAACGCGGGATCCGAGCCACGTCTGCGACCTACACCACAGCTCACGGCAATGCCGGATCCTTAACCCACTGAGCAAGGCCAGGGATCGAACCTGCAACCTCATGGTTCCTAGTCGGATTCGTTAACCACTGAGCCACGATGGGAACTCCCCACTGGAGGCGTTTTATCATATTCAGAGAATCTGAATTGAAAGGAGATCTTGCTTTTTGATTATTTTTTTTCTTTTTCATGTGAGAGAAAGGTTAGATAGAGGCCTTTTGGTTAGAAAAGGAAATCTGGGATTGGAAAAATGTATATATTTCCAGCTCACCTTTCATCTGAAGGGCTTTTGTGTCTACTTCACAGGAGGTTTTAGTGATCTAATGTCAGAAATGTTTTGTGCAACTTATAGAAACATTATGACAGCAGAGCTTGTATGATCCAGCAGAATTCTGACAAATTCTAGGATTAAAAAGAGAGGGGAGGAGTTCCCATCATGGCTCAGCAGAAATGAATCCGACTAGGAACCATGAGGTTGAGGGTTCGATCCCTGGCCTCGCTCTTTGGGTTAAAGATCCGGCATTGCCAGTAGCTGTGGTGTAGGTTGCAGACACGGCTTGGATCCCGCGTTGCTGTGGCTGTGGCCTAGGCTGGTGGCTACAGCTCCAATTAGACCCCTGACATGGGAGCCTCCACATGCAGCGGGTGGGGAGCTAAAATGACAAGAGGCAAAAAAAAAAAAAAAAAAGAAAGAAAAAAAGAGAGAGAGTAGGCATTCCGTCATGGCTCAGCGGTTAATGAATCTGACTAGCATCCATGAGGACCCAGGTTCAATCCCTGGCCTTGTTCAGTGGGTTAAGGATCCTACGTTGCCATGAGCTGTGGTGTAGGTCACAGATGCGGCTCAGATCCTGTGTTGCTGTGGCTGTGGCATAGGCCAGTGGCTACAGCTCCAATTTGACCCCTACCCTGGGAAACTTCATATGCTGCAGATGCGGCCCTAAAAAAAAAAAAGAAAAGAAAAAAAGAGAGGGGATATAAAGGCAGGTTTGGAGAATAAGAAGGAGACAAAGGTCTTTTTGACAAGGAGTCACGTATTCTGTTCAAACTACAAGCTTTGATCTTCCTGGCCCGGAAAGTCCAGCAGCATATTGAATTTGAATGAGGGTGCAAGTTGTTTAATATGCCGTTTCTGACTTGTCATACCCTGTGTAGAAGGAGAGAAAATGCTAGGCAAATATTTGCACATTTTACTGAAAGGAAATAAAAATGCATTACACATGAGTTTTTCAATTGACCTCATGTTTGATTAGAAATAATTTCTCTTTAACTGTTTCATTGCCTATAAGTGCTTTTACTTTCCATCTAATGATGACTCAGGCATCCTAGGGGTGTGGCCTTGAGCTGTGAGAAATTTGTCAGCATTTGTTCAAGGCTTTATAGGCCAAAGTGAATGCCAGTTGAGAAGAGGGTGCAGGAGGCTGGCATTATTTGGGCAAGGAGTGGGGAGAGGGTCTCTGCAGAGCCAGCGGGCCCTGTGATAAACGGTGGCTGCTGTGGGTCAGCTCTTGCTGAGAGAGGGTTTTTAAATTCCTAACTGAAGGAAACTTTGAAAACGTGTACTCTCTTGTTTCAGGGCCGAGATCTGGACTATAAAATTCAGGAATATAAAGAAGCTGGAAGAACCTTTTCAGAGAGTCAAATAATAGAATGGTTTATCCAGCTGTTGCTAGGAGTTGACTACATGCATGAAAGGTATGTGCATCCATTTCTGAGGGACAGTGTTGTATTAACAGTCATATCAGAACCTGAAAAAATGTCCACAAAATACACAACTAGAGGTAAACATCTACAGTATGCTTTTTCATGAGGAAACTATTGAATGCTTGTATCTAGAGGATATACTTGAATACCTTTTTTTGTTGTTGTTCTAGAAATCAAACTGGCCTTAAATACAAGGCGGAAACTTGTGTTAAACATATTCCTCTATATCTGATCCTATCCTGTGAACCACAGGAGGTTCTCGGATACCTTTAGCACACTATGGATTTATTACCCTTCCCAGTAGGCTTGAGCTGTGAACACCCGAACATGCTGCAGGTGGACTGTGTTGTTACTTTGGCCTTTGTCAGTGCACAGCTGGATGTGTTCACATCCCCAGACGAGCTGAGGGACTGAGGCAGAAAATATGCCAAGTATTCGGACTGAAAGTCACTTTTGACATTAAATATCTGGTAAAGGTCAAACTATGAGTTCAATCATCTATAATTTGCCTTTGACATCTCTGCCTCAAAAATGTGTTTCAAAACTTTTTACTCTTTTTTTTTTCTGCAGGTTGAAAGTAAGACATTTGAGATATTAATTGTTTTAGAGGCCTGTCACATGGTACGAATAAGTTTGAAAAGATGAATATACACAGACAAATAAAAGGAGTTCCTCTGAGGGGTCCATGTTAGCTTTCACCTTAGAAGTGGGTGGGACATGTGATAGCATTCTTCTTGAGCAAAAGTGTAAGTTTATGGGGTACACCAAGGTTTGGCTATCCGCAGATGTCAAATAGCTTAAATGTGTTATCTGTGCTTTCTCATGGCGTAAAAAGTATTCCAGTTATTCTCTGCTTTGCCATCTATGTTCTGAAACATGCTTGATGAGACAGATAGCCACTGACTTATTGACAACTTACAACAATCCTTCAAATGGTGTCAAACTATCCTGAGAGACAAGGATAAAAGAATATCAAATAATCTTTTTAATAAGCAGCCGAAGCTGCTGGATATAAGACTTCTGTGTACATAGTTATATTTGTATCCCTTTTATTTTCTCTGCTATCCCTTGGTATATTTGTTAGTTTAGACCAAAGGAAAACAGCACATATAAAGATGCTAACTTTGGTGTTTGGTGTGGAAAATATAAAACTGAAATCTGGTTGATTTAGTAACTGAAATATTTTTTGATACCTGGTTGATTTAGCAACCCAAATATTTTTTGTTACATTTGGGTCTGCTTCATAATAGTTAAAATAAATGAGTTTTAAATATTCCTTTAAATCCTATATCAAAACTTCAGGGTAACCACAAACCAAAAATCTACAACTGATACACAAACAAATGAGAAAAATCAACTCAAATACAACATTAAAGATAGCCATCTTGTGAGAGGAGACAACAAGAGAATAACGGAAGAAAAAAAGACCAACAAAACCCCCAAAACAGATAATACAATGGCAATAAGGACATATATATCAATAATTACCTTAAATGTTAATGGACTGAATGCCCCAGCCAAAAGACATAGACTAGCCGAATGGATACAAAAACAAGACCCGTGTATATGCTGTCTTCAAGAGACCCACTTCACTTCTAGAGACACATACAAATTGAAAGTGAGAGGATGGAAGAAAATATTCCATGCA
>PVHT021183699.1:1784910-1841112 GCA_004024745.2 Catagonus wagneri | reverse complement strand
GCAGCCACTGTGGAAAACAGTATGGAGATTCCTCAGAAAACTCAAAATAGAATTACCATTTGATCCAGCAATCCCACTCCTGGGCATCTATCCAGCAGACACCATGACCCGAAAAGACACCTGTACTCCAGTGTTCATTGCAGCACTCTATGCAATAGCCAGGTCATGGAAACAACCTAAATGCCCATCGACAGAAGAGCGGATAGGGAAGATATGGTACATACACACAATGGAATGTTACTCAGCCATTAAAAGGAACGAATTACCAACATTTATAGCAACTTGGATGGACTAGAAGTTATCATGCAAAGTGAAACCAGTCAGACAATTAGACAGCAACACCCAATGCTACCGCTTACATGTGGAAACTAAAAAGACACAATGAACCTTCTTACAGAACGGACAATGACTCACAGACTTTGGAAGACCTTGGTTTTTCAAATAAGACAATCTGGGGGGGTGGGGGGATGCACTGTGGGTTTGGGATACAAAATCTGTAAAATTGACTTGTGATGATTTATGCACACCTATAATTGAAATAAAATCCATTAAGAGAAAAAAAATAAGAAAAAATAAAATAAATAAATAAAAAGAGAAAAAATAAAATGAAATCACAAAAATAAATAAATAAATATTCCTTTAAAGAGAGGATTTAAATCCGTTTTGAATCCTTCAGCATTCCAGGAAAGTCATTAAATAGGGCTAAATGTCTGGGTGTTTGTGGCACTGAAATACCGTTTTTGTGATTGCAATAACAAATGATGATGCCTCTTTCATTACGTTATTATAACCAATCATTATAAAGTTTTTCTCCATAGACAGAGAAATTTCAATTTTATGTTTAAGTGTATTCATTCATTTACTAAATAGTGATAAGTTAAAAATAAAACCTAACCTCAAAGAGCTGTTAGTAAACCAGCAGAGAGAAAACATGTGCCCCAGTAGCTGTAAACGGTGTAGCGTGGTGGGTATTCAGGATTCAGAGCCTCTAGTACAGGTGTTTTATGGCCTTGGACGATCTGTGTAACCTCTCTGAACATTTGTTTCCTCATCCATTTAATAGGGATCATAATGAGATTCTCCTTGCTTATTTTATCGGGGCATTGAGATATTACACACTTAGAAAGTTTGCAAACTCTCAAGCCCTATGTAAATATTGTCATTTGTGGTTATAATTCAATATACAATGAGAGCCAATCCACCAGAAAGGGTAAAAAAATATCTCTGACAATAGCAAGTGTTGGCAAGGATGCGGAGCTACTGGAATTCCTTTTTTTTTTTTTTTTGTCTTTTTGCCTTACCTTTTACCTGCAGCATGTGGAGGTTCCCAGGCTAGGGGTCTAACAGGAGCTGTAGCTGCCGGCCTTTGCCACAGCCACAGCAACGTGGGATCCGTGCCATGTCTGCAACCTACACCACAACTCATGGCAATGCCGGATCTTTAACCCACTGAGCAAGGCCAGGGATCGAACCTGCAACCTCATGGTTCCTAGTTGGATTCATTAACCACTGAGCCATGATGGGAACTCCCCTGGAATTCTTTTACATTGCTGTTAGGGTGTGAATTGGTAAAAAGCACTTTGGAAAAATGTTTGGTAGTACCTCCAAAGCTAGACATTGAAATACCTTGTAACCCAGTAATTCTATTCCAGAGATGAAATATGAGTACCTATGTCAAACAAAAGACATGTACAAAAATGACCTCAGAAGGCTTATTTGTAACGGCCAGAACACAGAAAATGTCCATTCACAGTTGGTTAAATAAATCATGGTGTAGTCACTACTTTGCAGTAAAGAACATGAGATTGGTGAATCTCAGAGATGTGATGTTGGGTGAGAGACCAGATACAAAAGGGAGTTGTATACGACTCCATTTGATGTTCAAAAGTAAGCAAAATTGATATATGGTGAGTCAGAATAGAGATTACATTTAGAAGGGGTTTTGACTGGAAGGGGAACAAAGAAAGCTTCTGGGATGCTGGAAATGTCCTACATCTTGATCTGGGTCCTACATCTTGATCTGGGTGGAGGATTACAAGTGTGACATGTATGTAAAAGTTCATAAACCTAAGATATGCACACTTTAATGTAAATTATACTCTAAAACAGGCAATAAGTATGTAATGAAAATTATAGTTAAAGTGCTATAGGCAATCAGAAGAGAGATAATGTTTTTATTTGGGGGAATCAATGAAGGCTTCTTGAAAGAAGTGTTATTTGAACCAAGGTGTGGGCCCTTTTTTTTTTCTTTTTTTTTTCAGGTCTGTACCTGTGGAATACGGAGGTTCCCAGGCTAGGGGTCCAATCCGAGCTGTAGCCCCTGGCCTACACCATAGCCATAGCAAAGCAGGATCTGAGCCGCGTCTGCGACCTGTACCACAGCTCATGGCAATGCCAGATCCTTAACCCAGTGAGTGAGGCCAGGGATCAAACCCGCATTCTCATAGATGCTAGTGGGGTTCATTGACCGCTGAGGTATGGTGAAAACTCTGCAAGGTGGGTTTGAATGTGGTGAGAGGTGGGTCAGACCTTTTCAGACTCTAAGGAACAGAGTGAGCAAAGTCACAGAGCAGAAAAAACATAGCACTCTTAGGGCGAGTGATGACTGGTTCCATGGGAAAGGCTCTTGGAGTATGTGAGTGGAGCTATGAGTCGGGGTAGGTTTAGGTCAGTTTGTAGAGGGCTTGATTTTGTAGCGTTGACAGTGACATTGAGTGGAGCTGTAATGTGATCTTCCTGGAGCTTCTGGATCTTCAGGAAGATTAGATGATAAATTATAGAGGAGAGAGGGGGGCTTGGGTTGTCAATTTGGAATCCTTTATAACATCCAAGCATGAGATCGTAAGACCTGAACTAAGGTGGCAGCAGTGGGCAGCATATGGAAGGCCGAGAGTGAACTTGATAAATTTGACATGAAGCAGGTATGTGAGTGGTCCCCTAGGAGAAGGTCAAAGATTAACCTGTTTATCACCCAAGGATGAGTGAGAAGTTGCAAGGTCAAATTTGAAGTTGTGGGTGGAGGGTAGCATTCTTTGCAGGTTTCAGGTTTGCGATTCCTCTTTTTGCATCCTTTCAGGGCTTTTTTTTTTTTTTTTTTGCAGACTCTTGACTACATTCAACTATTAGGAATTTCATCTTGAAAACTTTCTCACATTTCTGGGAATTTGGGGTGTGATCAGAGGCAGGTGTCTCCATCTTATTTAATCTTCAGAACAGTTTTCAAATGGAGAAATGCTATATATTATTCCTAATCATTAATACATAATCTACTTTTCACTTCTGTAGTTTCAAGTATTTAATTTGCATAGTTCTAAGATATGTTTTCTTCAGCGATTAAACTTATCTTAATTATCAATTTTAAAAACAATTTAAATCCAAAAGAATGATTCTCTTAGCATATGGCATAGACATACATAATAACATAAAAATCTAAGAATATGCGCCACTCAAAGCTACCTTGAGAATGTAGCATTAAAACTCCTTCCTTCTGACTGTGTTAACACAAAACCCTGACCTCGGTGATTTAGGACAATCATTTCTTGCTCTTGTTGTCTATTGGCAGCTACAGATAAGCTGCAAGCCTTCCCTCCCCACTGCCTATACTGAAGAATGAGCTCCTGTCTGCGACTGGCTTTCTCATGGCGAGGGAAAGGCAAGAGACAACAGAAACACTCAGGGGTTCTTAAAGATTCTGCTCAGATACGTTGATTGCCTGATTTGTTTGCATGCCCTTGACCCAAGCAAGTCACATGACCAAGCCCAGTGTCACAGCCACACTGTTCTTCCCAAATGGGACACTCACTGCCAGACAATGGAGGTGCAAATATTTGGGCACATGAATACAGCCTCCACAGCTTCCCTCAGCTTTCTACCCAAATCTTTAAAACTATAACCAATAAAATGGATCTATCGCCAAAGCATTATTCCAGCCTTTTCCTCTTATGGCCTATAGTATATGTTAAAATATATTTTGAAAATTACAAATAAGTTAGGAAGATTACTTTGGAAATAAGAAGATGGATTTGGCTCCTCCACTGAAAATACCTTGCAAACTAATTTAGTGCACATGATGGTTAATTTTTTTTTCTTTTTTGGGTTGCACCTGTGGCATATGGAAGTTCAAAGAAGGCAAATCAGAGCTACAGCTGCCGGCCTATACCATAGCCGTAGCAATGTGGGATCCGAGCTGCATCTGTGGCCTAAACTGAGCGAGGCCAGGGATCAGACCCACATCCTCATGGATACTAGTTAGCTTCTTAACCCCCTGAGCCACACTGGGAACTCCAATGTGATGGTTAATTTTATGTGTCAGTTTGAGTGGGCCATGAGGTTCCCAGAGACACATTGCTTTCAAGTGTGTCCATGAGAATGAGATTAGCGTTGGGATCAGTGGACTCTGTAGATTGCTTTCTCTAGTGAGGTTGGACACCATTCAATACCTTGAAGCCTGAATAGAACAAAAGGCAGAGGAAGGAGAAATTTACTCCCCTTTTGCTGCCTCACTGATGAGCGTGGACATCTTACCTCATCTTCTCCTTCCATTGAACTAAGAGACTTAGACCGTTGACTCACCTGGTCTTAAGCCTTCGGACTAGGACTGAATTATACTCCCAGCTTTCCTGGGTCTTCAGCTTACAGAGAGCAGATCTTGGAACTTTTTAGTCTTCATATTTGCATGAGCTGATTCATCATAATAAATGTCCATTTATCTCTAAATCCATATCTCTGTCTCCTATTTGATCTGATTCTCTGGAGAACCCTGACTAATACAGTGCAGCAACAGAGGAGATAAAGAAAACCCCGGAAAACCTAAGACAAATGAAATTACAGAAGAAACGAAGGTTTTGTTTACTCCTTTGGAGATTTCCTGTGTTTATTTTAATTTCGCTTATTTATACATTTGTAATCTTCTAAATCTATGCATATGGCATAAACATTGATAAATAATGATGTTAGAAACCAAGAATATTCACAGTTCACTAAAAAACTATCTTGAAAATGCAGCACTAAAACTCTTTCCTCCCCCTGGAGCTGAACCTCTGGCAGGTAGACAGAGCTAATTTTATTAAAGGCGTTTGTGTCCTGAGGCTCGTCGCCAGCAACCCCAAGGTCCCATGGGCTGTTCCAGTATTTGAGGGACTTGGAGCCTTTCTTCTCTTTGCTCCAGTTAATTGGCGAATCTTTGAAACCTCATCTTCTCTGGATGCCGCAGCAAAACTGGACTGTGAGGGAACTTCCTGGGGGCAGAGACAGTGTCTTTTTGCTCTCCTTTTTTTTTTTTTTTTTTGCCTCCAGTGCAAACACAGAAACCACGAAACAAATAACTACCCCCCAACTCATTTCTGTTGAAGGGATTCTTTTCAATTAGCCTTGATTTTTGAAGATGAGGCATAGAGCTCCCTGCCAGTGATCTTGGTGCTTCCACAGCGGAGGAGAGAACAGGGCCTTTTCTTACAAACATGTGAGTAGGTGGGAGTGGAGGACAGCTGTGGAGGCGACCAGGTGATAGACTGTCCTTACTCAGCTAGCAACAGGGGCATGGTGGGTCTTGAGCAGGGGGTGGGCTGTGGGTGAGTGAGGGGCTGGACCCTGTGGTTACACCGCTGCCAGTAGCTCAGTGCTGTTTCTCGGGGCATCATCTGTAACTCAGAAGCTCTATTCACTTTTCATCATTCATCATTCATCTGTGAGGCTCGGTAGCCACAGCAATATGAGCGATAACAATAACCATAGTTTCTTCACATCTCTGCTCTAATGTTACTTTCTCCAAGGCCCCCATTCTCAACTGGTGTCTCCTTGCCCTGATTAGTCTCTAGCCCCTGATTCTGTTTATGGTTTTGATAGCACTGTTAGATGACATGGTATTACATGTCTGTTCATTTAGTTATTTTCTGCCTATTTACCTTACCAGGATGAAGCTTCATAACTGCAGAGAAAGTATCTTTCTCAGTCGGTCATTGCCAGGGCCTGGTACTATGGTTCTCAGCACCTCACTGAATTCTAATTTAATTCCTGAGAGGCCAGAGAGTGTGTGGACTGCATTGTGTGGGTTCTTTCATAAACTTGGCTTTGTAAATTAGTTCATTGTCAACTTTTGAAAATATGCCTGTGTGCCTGAGAAAAACATACATTTTAAAACTTTTTGATGCAATGTTCAATTTATGTGCATCAGTTCAAGTTAATTGTATTTTCTAAATCTATAATCGTGTTTCTAAAATCCATATTTTTCCTTATGATTTGGAATTTCCTTATTCCAAAATAATCCTTATTATTTTTCTGTCTGCTGAATCTACTAATTCCTGAGGGAGATATGTTAAATGTCCCACTATGATTGTGGATTTGCAAAAAATTCTCTTTACATTTCTATTAATTTTTCTTTTTTGTCTTTTTAGGACTGCACCCATGGCATATGGAGGTTCCCAGGCTAGAGGTCTAATCGGAGCTACAGCTGCTGGCCTACGCCAGAGCCACAGCAACGCCGGATCTGAGCCGCATCTGCAACCTACACCACAGCTCACGGCAACGCCAGATCGTTAACCCACTGAGCGAGGCCAGGGATGGAACCTGCAATCTCATGGTTCCTAGTCAGATTCATTTCCACTGCGCCATGACGGGAACTCCCATTTCTATTAATGTTAATTTTTGCTATATATTTAAGCCTATACTATAAGTCAAACACAAGTACAGAATTTTAAAATCTTCCCAGTAAATTATTTATTTATTTATTCATTTATTTATCTTTTTAGGGCCGCACCGGTGGCATATGGAAGTTCCCAGGCTAGGGGTTGAATCAGAGTTACAGCTGCAAGCCACAGCAACGGGGGATCCAAGCTGCACTGGCGACCTACACCACAGCTTACCACTGACCCACTGAGCAAAGACAGGGATCAAACCTGTATCCTCATGGATACTAGTCGGATTCATTTCCATGGTGCCACAATGGGAAATCGCTCTTGATTTATTTATGTAGTAAAACTCTTTGTTCTTAATTTACCTAATATTGCTTTTTGTCAGCTTTCTTTTGCCTGGAATATCTTTTCTCTCCTTTTACTATAAACCTTCCTGTGTCCTAATAATTTGTGCTCTTTATAATGTTTTTTTAAAAAATAGTTCATTCCTGTTTCTCTGTGTCTTAACTGATGATTTTACTCCTTTGCAATTAACAACACATGGGGTGTATTTCTATCATTTTATTTTGTTGTACTTCTTTTTCTCCTTTCCCTGCTTTCTTTGGGTGGGTCAGTTTTTTGTTATTTCCCTTTTGATCTGCTAGTCTGAAAATTATGCATACATCTTATTCCTGTCGTTTTAGTGTTTACCCTTCAGTTATTAAATGCATACTTGAATAAATGAAGTTTGAAGAAGGCAATGTATCTACCCTTTTCTTGAATAGTATAAGAACTTTGACTCCAATTACATTTCTCCTTCCTTTTATGTGTTGTTGTTACTAAGAATTTCAGTTCTGTTTTCTCTTCATGCTCCACAAACCAGTGATTCCTATTATCGTCAGGGCCGGTCAATAAGCCAACATGCATTTACATGTCCTTGCATTTGTCGACCCTCCAGACCGTCCTTCTGTGGCCATTTAATTATGAAATAAATCCTTAAGTTATGTGAATGGGAAACACTGTCAGTTTGCTTGGAAATGCCTCTATTTTTTGCTTATTCTTTCATCCTAGTTTATTATTTTAGCTAGATATTTTATATTTAGTGAAATATTCAGCTTATTTATCCTATTGTTTATTAGGCATGAAACTCTAGGTTGACAGATACTTTTGTCTAACACTTTGAAAACGTTATTCCCTGGTCTTCTGGATTCGGTTACTGACATTGAGAAGTCACTTTCCATCTAATTGTCATTCTTTTCTTTTTTAGGGCCTCACCTGAAGCATATGGAAGTTCCCAGGTTAGGGGTCAAATCAGCTGCTAGCCTAGGCCACAGCCACAGCAACAATGGATCCAAGCCATGTCTACTGCTTATACCACTGCTCACAGCAAATCCGGATCCCTGACGCACTAAGCGAGGCCAGGGAGCAAATTGCATCCTCATGGATACTAGTTGGATTTGCTTCCACCGCACCACAGTGGGAGCTCCCTAATTGTCATTCCTTTTTTTTTTTTTTTTTGTCGTTTTTAGGGCTGCACCCCCGGCATATGGAATTTCCCAGGCTAGGGGCTGAATCAGAGCTGTAGCTGCTGGCCTATTCCACAGCCATAGCAAGGAGGGATCTGAGCTGCCTCTGTGACAAATACCACAGCTCAGGGAAATGCTGGATCCTTAACCCACTGAGCGAGGCCAGGGATGGAACCCATGTCCTTGTGGATACAAGTCTGATTGTTTCTGCTGCGCCACAGCAGGAATGCCCTAATTGTCATTCTTACTAAGGCAATCCCTTTCAGCTAACTCTCAATACATTCTTTGTCATTAGTATTCTCCAGTATTAGGTTTTATTTAGTTGTGGATTTCTTTTTTCTTTTCTTTTTATTCTTCTTGAGATTTGTTTTGCATCTGAAATTGTGAATTCTTGTCTTTCTAAATTCTGAAAATTCGGAGTTCCCGTCGTGGCTCAGTGGTTAACGAATCCGACTAGGAACCATGAGGTTGCGGGTTTGATCCCTGGCCTTGCTCAGTGGGTTAAGGATCCGGCGTTGCCGCGAGCTGTGGTGTAGGTTGCAGACGTGGCTCAGATCCTGCATTGCTGTGGCTGTGGCGAAGGCCGGCAGCTACAGCTCCTGTTAGACTGGCCTGGGAACCTTCATATGCTGCGGGCGCGGCCCTAGATAAAGCAAAAAGACAAAAAAAAAAATTCTGAAAATTCCTAACTCTGCTATCTCTTTGAACTTTGCCTCCTCTCTATTTGCAGCTCACCTTTCAGAATGTCTGTTACATGCATGTTGAACTTTCATATTGTGTAATTATTATGAACACTTTCTAGGGATCTACTTTTATTTATATTTGTTTTAATTCTAGAATTTCTATTCAGTTCTTTTGCAGTTGTTTCTAGAATCTAGTTCTCTCTTTGTGTCATTTATTTCATTGAACATATTGCTTGTAGTTACTTTTGAATCCTTGTTCAATAATTACAATAAGTGGATTATATATAGATTTGTGTGTGTGTGTATAGGTTTTTGGTCATTTGCTCTTTTGTCATGCCTAGTAGTTTTTGAGTGAATGCTGGACTGTATATGTAAAACAGTGTAGAGATCTTCCTCTGGAGAGGATTTGATTTTTTTTTTTTTTTTTTCCGGCTGGGAGTTACAGATGCAGATCACCTTGATCTAATTAGCGACTGAGCTTGTTTAAGATTAGGCTTGTAGGGCTGGTCTGTTTCCAATCTGCCTTTATTTCTAGTCTTCAGGGTTTCCAGTTGAAGTCTTTCCTTATTTACCAAGACCCGTTCTCAGAAGAAACTGAAAGCTCTGCTTAGATTTTTAGTCTCTTGGCAGCTGCTTTCTACTGAATACCTCACCCCAGAGTATCTCAGGATTCAGCTAATGGCCTCAGGATGAAATCCATTCAGAATGTCAGACTCACTTCTCTTTTGTTCCCTTTTCTCTGGAAAATTTGCCCCTTGAGTCTTGGGTGCTTTTGTAGCCATGAACTGCTGTTCTTGTCTTCCAAGCCCAGTGAGACTGCAGCAAGCTCTGGCCTGAGCTCTTTGCTTTCACCAAATACCTGAAAGGAAAACACAGTGGGAAGTGCCTGTTCAACCCAGTGCACTCCCTCCTTTCAGGCACTGGCCCCTCAAGTACTGACTGCCTTTGTTTGCTTTGACTGTTGTATGATATCTTCAAAGAACACTCAAAAAACTGACCCAGATTTTACATTGTTTAAATTTTTCAGTGTTCTCTAAACAACTTGTGGAAGTTAGAAGATTTAGTGTAATATAAGCTTACTCCATCAGAATTAGAAGCGAGGTCTTAATCTTGAGTTTTTTATTTCAGCGATCACAGTTTTCCCCTAGATAGTCTCTTTGTTTTTTTTTTCAAATCAGTATCACCTTTTTTTCTTTTTTTGGTTAGTATTCTGTTTCAATCTTACGTTTTCTGTTTTTTTTATTATTTCAATCATTTGAATATACTTATTTTATAGTTTATATCCTATATAGTCAACTGAAATTCTCAGGGGTTTAATTACATTATATATTATCTTCTGATTCCATCTGCATTTGTTTCTGCCAGATGCCCCAAGAGGGTATTAACAGCTGAGAACCAATTTTTATGTTAATTTCTGGGTTTGGGATGTCTTAAGCCATACAGCTATTGCATATTTGAATTCCAAATATGAGTGGGCAGAGACATGGTTGCAAAATATGAAGGGAGGTTTTTTTTTCTCCACTCAGAGTTCAGACCTATATAGATAAGTGTTCTTAACATTTTGTTTACTTGTGCGTGAATGTTTCTCAAATCATATGGTCGCTTATGGTATGGATCACATATAAGATTCTGACTTTATGTAGTTATATTAGTTCCGACTCTACACATTACATGGGCTCAAGTTCTTACCTCCTGCAAGTCCTGAGCTCCTTGAGCAGCTGAGAAAACAGCACCTACTGCTCCCTCAGGCTTTCAGTTTTCTTTTTGTATAATACCCAAGGATTCGCCTCATTTTCTTGTGGGCCTAGCTGTGTATATGTGAAGAGATTCATACTCTAACATTTTTTTTAGGCAAAGGTTTTCAAGTTGTCTAGTTCTTTATAATTTTAGAATGAAGGTCTTAACTGACACAATTTACATTACTTGTTTATAGTAGGACATTTTAAATGTTATATATTATTAAATACCTTTATCAGCATTATTTCCGCAGATATATAAAACCTGAACATTCGGATTCTAATATATATAATAAATTATAAATAGATATAATATGTATACTATAAGTAGTAGATTATGGTATTATGTAATAGACTATAAAGCCTTATGATAACCGTCCTGTGAGCTGGGTGTATGATTACTGGATATAGTACTATGTAGATCATGCTATGAATATAGATAAAATCTGGCCTATTGAAATAGTTGGAAGTACATTACCCTTCTCCCAGCTACATATTTCCCTGCCTTTAAAACCTTTATTTTAAAGCCCCTATTTTCTCAGGAAAATTAGAAAATGTTGTGGCTTTGAATCTTTTAAACAATGAAAGATATATCTCTGAGTGTATATTTATGTATGAATCACTTAACATTCAGTCATATATATTATTTATATTTGGATTTAAAAATTTTATATTTTTCATGAAATTGTATATCCTTTTTCCTTTTGTAGGAGGATACTTCATCGAGATTTGAAATCAAAGAACATATTTCTGAAAAATAATCTTCTTAAAATTGGTAAGTTATTTAAAATATGTGTCCCATGGGAGAGTATCTTCTAGATGTTATTAATACATCAGATTGCAGGTGGTTCCCATCTTGGCTCAGTGGTAATGAACCCGAATAATATCCATGAGGGTGCAGGTTTGATTCCTGGCCTCGCTCAGTGGGTTAAGGATCTGGTGTTGCTGTGAGCTGTGGTATAGGTCGCAGACGTGACTTGGATACTGCGTTGCTGTGGCTGTGGTGTAGGCTGGCAGGTATAACTCTGATTTGACACCTAACCTGGGAACTTCCATATGCCACTGGTGCAGCTGTAAAAAAAAATTAATAAGAAATAAAATCAAATTGCAGTGTAAAGCACCTAAAAGTATTTAGAATAATCATTGGTTTATTTCGAACTTAAATTTTATTCTCGGTTGTGCTCAACAACAACAAAAAACAATTATATTTTGTTTCTGATTATCTGATATAAATTTAGGTATAAAACATTTGCTATATACTAGGTAGATACAAATATTTTTTGAGGGATTTCCTGTTGTGGCGCAGCGGAAACGAATCCACCTAGGAACCATGAGATTGCAGCTTCGATCCCTGGCCTCACTCAGTGGGATAAGGATCCTGTGTTGCTGTGAGCTGTGGTGTAGGTTGCAGATATGGCTCGGATCTGGACTTGCTGTGGCTGTTGTGTAGGCCAGCCACTGTAGCTCCAACTGGACCCCTAGCCAGGGGACCTCCATATGCTCCGGTGCAGCCCTAAAAAGCAAAAACAAAAAAAAAAAATTTGAGTTCCTAGTCTATGTCAGGCACTAACCACTAACAAGTGGTTAGATTTATTTTACTAGTTTGATTACTATGGCCTCCCACTCCCTCATTTATTTTATCACAAGCAATTAGCAGTTATAACAGATAATTAACATGTTGTTATAGTTAGTTCTCTTTTAGAACTGTACCTCAACTCATAGCATTACTGGGTTGTTTGATCTTCATGTAAGATGTTCCTAGAGGGAAAGGCATAAAAGCATACAGCTAATTAGGCAAGTATACCAAAGCTGATGGATTCAAATTTCTATCGTTTCTTGAAAAGTCTCAGGTTTTTTTATTTAAAAAAATTTTTTTTTGTAAAAGAAGAACAAACTCCACCCCCTTAGATAAAATTGCAGATCATTATATTCAGCACTTCCAGAATCATTCTGTTTGTTGTTATTCAGACTTGAAATAGATTTTTATTTCAAGTTGCTGGTTTTCCATAATTCCAGAAATAAGAATTTTAGCTTATGTAATTCACTCTTCTGGCTCCAAAGTCTTCTTTCTCTTTTAAGGCTTTTATTTTTAAAGCTGTTCACCAGTATTGTGTAATTTAAAATGTATAAATTTATTTCCCTTTAAAGTGGTATGAATCACTGCATATTAAAAATGTCAAATTAGACACTCAGTTTTTTATTTCCAGTGTTAATTTTTAAAGTATTTATAAGAATTAATTATTCCTTCAAGGGGATTTTGGAGTTTCTCGGCTCCTAATGGGGTCCTGTGATCTAGCCACCACTTTAACTGGAACTCCCCACTATATGAGCCCGGAGGCTTTGAAACACCAAGGCTATGACACAAAGTCGGATATCTGGTGAGTGAGCTTGGGCCGGTCCAGGGGACTTACTTATCTGCTGCCTCGAGAGAAGGTACACTTTGTTTTCAGGCTCATTTACTTATTACATACATTCACTTTATCCCTTTTAAATATGAGTTATTGTGTGGCCAGTGTAAAAGAAGGTTTTTTGGATTTGAAACTTGGTATGTTCCATTAAATTGGTTTCAGAAATTCTCTTTATTCACAGGTTAACTGGTTGATTTACATATTTTCTTCTTGAGCCACAAGAGAAAATTCTTAATGTACTCTAAACATTAAATTTTGGTATGTTTCTGCTAGCCTATTAGATAAAGCATTTGTAATTCTAAGCACCATGCTTTATTTGATTTTAAGTTTAACTTCCACCTCTGTGGAGAATATATAGCTTTCCTTTATTTTGTATCTTCTTGTTGCTCTTAAGAATCTTTACTAAAGATATTAGCTTGAAGGATAAACTTTAAAAAAAAATTCTGGGTTTTCAGTGATAGATGCATCTGAGATTTCTCAGTTTCTTTGAGCTCTGTATCAGAGGAATTTCTCACCAGTTTAAATCTCAGTGTATAAGCCATGGGGAAAATTACATTCTGTTGTTAGAAGTCATCCTATTTGGGGAAATTTTCCTTTCCTTTGAAGAGGAATCTTATATAATTTTCAGCTTGTTAAGGGTTGGAAGGACAATTTAGCTGAGAGCTTGTTAATTAAGGAAATAATTATTGTATGCAAATCAACTTAAATAGTTCTGAGTTTTCAAAGATGAGCAGTTTGAAAGATTGTGCCCACTTTGTTCTTCTAAAGAGGATAAAGTAGAAAGTTACCCTTTTCTCTGGTTAGGGAAAAGTAAGCACAGCAGGATTTATACCCTGGGATTCTCATAAGGGTCATTACTCCAGTTCTTGTTCTGGTTTCTCCCAAGTGGGAGAGAACACTGTCACCATTAGACCTGGTGAGGGCCGATCCCCATTCATTTTGTCCCTTCAACTCACTCTTGGGATTATATATCTCTAGGTTCTTCAGTGGGTTTTTTCATTGTTAACTAATGTCTGCACTGGTGGTCTCTCCCAGTTCACCCATCATCCTTCCTCAGTCATAACCTTCCCCAACTCCTTCCAAAAACAAAAAACAAAATCAGACAAAAACCACAAAGGTCTGTTCAGATGAATGCTTTTATTTAAATTTTTCTTTATTGAGCATCTACTATTTGCCCCTAGCTATACAATAGCCCTTAAGGTATAAAATCAAAAGTGACAGGATTCCTGTCCCTCAGGGGAAATCTTGCTCTTTTTGGAATACTGTTCTTCAGTTAGAGGAAATCAGTCTTGGGCTTTGGATTGAATTTGAGTTACATACCTACATCTCTTTTCACACATTATTATTATGGACATTTAAAAATAGATTTCAATGTAAAATTTCCTCATGATTAAGTTTACATGGTATCTCAGGAAGATGTTACATCATGTCATTTAAGAGTAAATTAGCTTATGAATCTCATCATTTAAGTCTTTAGAATTGCATGCAACAAGAAATCCAACTACAGAAATCTATACCTACTTGCCAAATGAGATGGATCTCCTAGAAAACCAAGGTAACAGAACCCACAGAGAAGAGAGTGAGCATAGAGCCTTTTGTTTCGGTTGTGTCTGTCTTACTTCTTCTTTTTTTTTTGGCCACGTATGTGTGCCTGCACCACAGTTGTGGCAATGCTGGATATTTAACCCACTGTGCTACCAGGGGTGCTACCCTGTCTTACTTCTTTTTAAAAAAACTGCTCCTGGTATTGCATAAAGAATCATAGCAATACCAGACAGTATTGCTGTAATGTTTTAGGCTTACAAAAATTATGTCTGACTCAGGCAAAACTTTAAAAGCCAATACCTCCCAAATGTAAAAATTCAGGAAAACTTTAATACATGTTTGTGAGCCTTAGGTCAGCTTTCCTTGCAGAGATTACTATTCAGCAAGTACAAGCTAAGGGTTTATCATCATCCTGACCCCAAATAATCACCTTGTTATGAATTTAGTAATTACCTTTGTTGTATCTGAATCAAAACGGGCTTATCTGGTAATGAAATGTCCATTGCTGAGCCTAAAGTGGAAAGAATGACAGAGAACAGTAAATTATAGTGGCAGATATATAAGTGTGATGAGAAATATTTGTGAGACACTTAGAAAATTTGACTGAATTAATTTGAGAATTTTTCCTCTAAATCTCAGTGTGTAGCATCTGTTTATTACACAGATGTGGAATATTTACTTAAGTTTGGAAATTCTTGTGAATAATTGATGTTTTGTTTTAGCACTGATACCTGTACATATTTATTTATAATACTTAAAGAAGAATTGATATAATACTTAAAGAAGAATTGATATAATACTAATATATTTTCATCTGTTAATACTTGCCCACATGTAACCTTATCCTCCTTCTGCAATCTTCTTAAACCTCTGGGGATTCATTTATTTGTAGCACTCAAGTACAGGTAGCCCCTTTCTTATAATTCTAAAAGTTTATAAACAGTTATTTGGAAAGTTAGGGATAATTAGGTTCACTGAGGGCAATACAATTGCTAAACATTCCTCCTGCCCACATCCCCACCCACAGAGGAAAAATATAATATATGAGTTGGGTTCCTAGGCCAGCTCTTTAAATTAATTTAAACTATGATTAGTCAGAATTTATTACTTTGGTAGGAGAAACAAAGGATGATATTATTGGAATAATGATACCATAATTAAACGAAAAGAAACAGACTATTTCATTATTAGTCTTATTTTTGTCTTGCTGTGAGAGGTCAACCAGATGCCTCTACCTTCTTTGGGTGATTTAAGTGGAGGGAATGTTGATAGGGGGAGCAGGGATGTCGTAGCTTACTGGGGAGCTGTCAGGGTTTTGCTCAGGGATCTGGTATGGGAGTTGGCTGGGCAGGGACACTGGTGGAACCTAGTTCGTACCCAACATTGGAGTCAGTCTTTAGTGACCAAAATGTTGGACAAGGCTTAGCTACAAGTTGAAGAAATCAGAGAGGAAGCAGAACCTGCCTAACCTGCCAGAACTAAGAAAGAATCCTTACAGAAGAGCATTCCTGGAGTAGTCAAGGAAAGAGGTTGGCAGGAAGTCAGACTTATTTTCTGGAAGAGATTCAGGAAGGGGGGAACTACAGGCCTGCCTGACAGCAGTTCCTATAGCTAATGTGGGGTCTGCAAGTAGTTGGCAGCCAGCAATGCCATTGAATACCTTTCATTGAAGGGAGCTAGGGGCAAGGAAGCTCATCTCCCTCACCAGCCTGTGGTCTGGGCATTTCTTGTGTGGGTTCAAAGCAAGCTGTTGAACAGCCTCACCTTCCTGGGTAATGAACACTAGTGTTGTTTTCACTCAAGCTGAGTTGGAAAATACTTCAGTTAGAGACAGTAAATTTGAATATTGTTTTTTGTTTTGTTTTGTGTTTTTGTTTGCTTTTTAAGGGCTGCATCCTTGGCATATGGAAGTTCCCAGGCTAGGAGCTGAATTGGAGCTACAGCTGCCAGTCTATGCCACAGCCACAGCAATGCAAGGTCCAAGCCATGTCTGTAACCTACACCACAGCTCATGGCAACACTGGATCCTTAACCCAAGCAAGGCTAGGGATCAAACTTGTGTCCTCATGGATACTAGTCAGATTCTTCCTACTTTGCCATGATGGGAACTCCAGCCCTTCTTTCTTTGAGTATTTTTTCTCCTCCTTTCCCTTTATCCTGACTTTCTGGCCTCCCTACTGTGTGTATGCTGGTGTGTTTCCTGGTTTCCCACGTGCTCTGAGACAGTGATTGTTTTTCTTTATTCATTTTTCTCTCTGTTCGTCAGATTGTGTAATAGTCATCAGTGTATCTTCATGTTCACTGATTCTTTCTTCTGCTAGTTAAAATCTACTGTTTAGCCCCTCTGGGGAAGTTTTTGTTATAATTATTGTACTTTTTAACTCCGTAATTTCTATTTGATTTTTAAAATAATTTCTATCTCTTTATTGACATTCCCCTTTTGATGTGACACTTTATCATACTTCACTTCTTTAAACATGGTTTCCTTTGGTTTATTGAATATATTTATAATGGCTGCTTGGAAGCCTTTGTTAAATCTGACATTTAGGCCCTCTCACGTAGTTTAGTTGCCTATATTTTCCCGCTGTCTATGGATCATTTTTTCCTGTTTCTTTGTGTATCTCATAATTGGTGAAAACTGGACATTTTAGATAATGTAGCAACTCTTGACACTTACTCTCCAAACTCCCCCACCTCTCTGGGGCTTGTTGTTTGCTTGTTTATTCATTTAGTGAATGTTTATTCATTTTAATTTGGGTAAGATTCTGATTAGGGTGAAATTAATACTATGTGACTTCTGAGTAAAAAGGTGTCATAAAAGGTGACACAGCTTCTGTCTGATTATCTTGAGATCATTGCTCTTAGAATCAAGCTACTATGTTGTGAAGAAGCCTTGTAGCATGTTGGGAGACCAGCATGGAAGAAGCCAAGGCCTCTAGATGCTAGTCCTGGCTGATCTTCCAAATGATGGCCAGCACCAGTTGGCAAGTCATGTGAGTGACTTGAATATGGGCCTTTCTGCTTCAGCTGATTTTGCCTGGCAAATGCCTTCTCTGTCAATTTCTGAGAGCACAGATTCATGAGAAAACTTTGTTGTTTTAGGCACTAAGTTTTGAGGTGTTTTATTATGTAGCAGTGGTAACTAGAACAGGGCTTTGCCAGAAGGACATCAAGCAGGAGTTGAGATGCTTCCTCTAGTTTAGATCTCCATTATGACAAGCTGACGCTGTTCATTTTTTTTATTTTAAGAAGTCCAAGAGATGATTTAAGAGAAGTGGCTTGTGTCAGGAAGGCATTCTAGTATTCTACTTATAGGTGCCTTGATAGATGGAGCCTGAGGACCCGGAATTACACTGGGAACCTGGATCAGAAGCTTTTCCAGGTGCCTCAGACTCTCCCTTCAGTCTACCTGGCTCCGCTTCTTCTGCTTGTCCCAGCTCTAGACCCCCTTCTGATACCAGCACCATTTCACCTTCACTCCCATAATTCAGTGGTGTGTGGGAGCCAACTCAGACCAGTTCTCAAGACTCCACTATCCCTATCTCTTTTCAGCCTCACAGAAATCCATAAATGCAACCAATCAAGAACTGCCTTCCCACCCAGAAAGCCTGTTTGCCAGAATGTCCAGCTCCGTTAGCCTTAGTCCCCTTTGCCTTTGGAATGTTCACAGAAAGAAAGAAACATCAAGGCATATAAATTCTGGTCTTTGTCCTCAAAAGATTGGCAGGTATAAACAAATTGCCATGTGTTGTTATAGTGCATTACAAGGAGTGAGTACAAGGCTCTGATGTATAAAGAAGTGAGTGACTCACTGTAGGGCATCAGTTACAGACTGAGAGTGGATAATGCTGCTCAGGATGGGGAGGGATGGAGAAAAGCTTTAAAAAATGACTTTTAGGCAGAAAGACCCAGTACCTGTGACTGAAGGTGGGCTGTGCCCACTGAGAGTGGAGAAGGGAGACTGTGCAGGGAAAGAGGCAGGCCAGAAAAGCCACCTGCCTGCAGCCTGTTCACTCACAGTGAGCCTCAAATGTACGTGTTTGAAATTATCTCCAAAAGGAGTTTATATATGTTAAAGATGTTAATTTATTAAATGTACATTTTTAAATATATCATAATTTTTGAGACTCTATTTTCATTGTTTGTTTTATTTTAGAAAATATACTGAGAATTTAAGAGTTATTGCAAGTGACCTGGGCCTCCTCTGACTCTGGAAAGACCCTGGGAAAACTGTAAGGACCTGGAAGCATAGTAATGCTCACATCCCCTAACTAGATGAGGACCAAGTGTGTTTGTAGCAGGGTTGGTGGTGACAGTAGCTACATGAGACAGAGGACAGAGTCGAGGTTCATGTGGTCAACAACCCATGGAGCTATATGAAGGAGCTTAGGCTTCTCTTCTGCAGGATGAGAAGCTGCTGAAGGGTTTTCAGCAAGGGGAAGGGACATTAGTCAAGCTTTGCTGCAATATCAAAGCACTTCAGAAATTTTGGTACTTATAAAAATGTATTTCTTCTTCATTTTACACGAGGACTGCAGGCTACCTGAGCCTCTACTCCAGGTTGCAAGCCTGCCCTGCTCCTGCTCCAGTGTTCTGGGCAAGGGCTCAAGCTGTCCCTGATCTGGATGAACCTGTCAGCTCTGAGAGAAAGAACAGGGGCTGCACCATACCTGCAGGGAAATCTTCACCTTCATATCTCACACCAGCAGCTAGGGAGGTCATGTGGCCAAACCCAGTATCAACAAAGAAGGAAGTCTGTTCCCTCAAAACCCTGGAAGAGGAAAGGAAGAGGATATTTGCAAAAAGTAAGCAGTCTATCAGGGGACTTGGTCTTACAGCAATACCAGATTTGGTGAATTAAAACAGACTGGGCTGGGGAGGAATCTGACGGAGAAAAGACAGGGGAGAGGCGGGCCTTCTGTTAACTTAGCATATTCTCTACTTCTGACTCTTGGTCCATCTTAAAAGAGTCTCCAGAGACATGAAGGACATTGGATCACAGCCGTTCATTCAAAGTATGAAGGCTTGAGCCACACGGGCAGTGCTGCTGCAACATCCAGACTCTAAGTGGTGAGGTCCTGAGAAGTAACAGTTTGGCCATAGAAGGATATTTTCATCACTGTTGCCATTGCCAACTCACCTCTCCGCCCAGTTTGAACACTGTCCATTATGGTCCATACGGAGTCTGTGAGCATGACCCCAAGAACAGCTAAAGATGAAAACAATCTTTCCCTTTTACTTTCTCTTCTGCTCCCCTGTGACCTTCCTGCTCTCCTCTCTCCATCTGATGTCGGTCCTTCCATTGGCCAGATGCTTAGGGTGTAGAGGGCATGAGAGGGGGAAGGGAGATGAGCTGATCTCCCTTCAAACATTGTATAGCTAAACTGTGGAAGAAAGTGATAAGAAAGAGCAGGCATGAGCAGGACATGAAATTCATCCAAACTTTATTTCTAAAATTTTATGGATCTTCCTCAAAATATGATAGTATATTGATTGGCGTGATATGGCAGAAGGAATGCTTCATTTTTCCTTTTAAACACTCTAAAAAATTCAGTTCCTCAGACACACTAGCCGTGTTTCAATAGCTCACTGGCCATATGTGGCTAGTGGTTATTGTAGACAGAAATGGGTTGTAGACGGAAATGTAGAACATTTCTGTCACTGAAGAAAGTTCTACTGGATAGTTCTGAGCTGTTCTGCTCCAGCCCTTTTAGGCCTTACCCTGGATTTTTCTTGTATTCACTTTACTTTTGGATTGGGCAGAACCCCTGCTGGTTTTAGCTGCTGTTCTTAGATTGGCCCTCTGTGCTTTTCAGTGAATACCTGTTGACTATTTTGAGGGTCTTCTGTTCTTGGGTCCTTCAATGGCTCCATTGACTCTGCTTCTTTTCACACAGATGCTGACACTGTGCTGGTCACGTGGCAATTGTGCTTTGTCTCCTTGCACTTGTACCTTGAGATTCAAGGAGATACCTTGCCACCTAACTTTGTTGAAAATGTTGGCTCTGCTTTTTAGTTTTGCTGTCTCACTGCTCCATCTGTTTTACATGGGGATTCAAGGAAGATTCAGAAACTACTCTTCAAATATAGCCACCTTTCACCCAAATACTCAGAATCAGCATTCTAACAAATTCCCTGGGAGGTTTGTATGCATATTAAAGCTTGAGAAGAACTGAGAGAAGTTCTGGGGCATGATGGGCCCTTAATAAACAGTTGTTATATAATATGCTTCTTAAGATTTGTTCAAGCAGCCCAGTGTTATTCATCATATCTAATCTGAGTTTATGTTGATATTTAATATTACCTAAGTAAAGACTTTTATTTAGGGTAACACATACTAAAGCAAAACTGCTACTCTTGTATTGAATTTCTGTTACTCTCTTGTTCAACTGCTTAAATTATATATACTCTTTTCTAGATGGATATGGTAGGATGGTCCTTGATTACATTAAATAAATATTATCTGGAAGATCTGTAAAACTTCCTCAACCAGAGTCACACACTGCTACTCTGAGGTAGCCTCTGGGGTGGGCTTCTCTTTGCAGAGTCAGGGCAGATATCAAAGGGTAAATTTAGTAACTTTGAGACAAGACAAAGTCGGAGTCACATTTGCAATTCATTATCAATATGTGCTTCAGAAATCCTCTGGGAAGTTCTGGTCAACCTGGACAGACGGCAAGTATGTGGAATTCAGGTGTAATTTGCTTCGTGTGCACCTGCTCCCAGCCTTCCCTTCACCGCCTCATTCATCCTCTCAGGGATTTATTTGCTTACTTCTTCACAGTTGGTTGTATTTTAGAAAAAAGAAAGGAAAGCAAATTACAGACTTTTAAGTAAAATGCACCTCTTGTTTTTTTTTTCAACTCACCTCCTGGCATCCCACCCCTCCCTGCTCTGAATTGCCATATTTAAGACCTGGGAGTCAAATAATACAAAAGTCTTTGAAAAGGGTAGAAATGATGCGATTGAGATAGTGTATTATTCCCATGTAGAAATGCCTGGTTGGAAACTGAAGAAAACACAGACATATAGTTAATAGAGTAAAAAGTGCACATAGTATATAGATTGTAAAACTTGTACAGGATAATTAAAAAAAATCTTCTGTCCCAAGTGTCACAGTAGTTTCTACAATCAGATTGTATCATATTTCAGTCACTGGCTCCCATTCCAGACAGGTACACTGGGACCATAGCAGGACCATTTCCACGAGTTACTGACTGATAAATAAAGTCTTCTCCATGTGCTCAAGCACAAGCAAATATCAGCAGATCAAAATAAAATAGGTAGATGGCAAGCAGTGTGCCTTCAGTGTAGCTGAGAGGATTTACATAAGAGAATAATTTTGTAGGAAAATTGATTACTGAGTTGTCCTCTAGATTTAATTGTTCCATCGTCTGTTTAGCAGATAACTCCACGTCTTTTTATAACCTCAGTACATTCATCAAATGTGGCTCAGGTAGAATTATGTCTCTGGAAAACCAGTGTTTGATTTTGTGATCAACTCGCTGTGTTTCATAGACCACTAACCCTCCTTCCCAGCCAAGCAACAGAAAAGCAAAGTCCAAACTTGGCTGCCTTCCTTTCCTTTTGCCTCAGAGAGTGTCTCGTTGTCTGTATGTTCTGTATTTGCGAGGATCTAATGCTCTGCGTGGCTTGTCTCAAGCTCCAGGGACCTTGGAGGGTGGATTATGTTCCAGAAGGGACCTGAAATAACCTTGGAAAGTCAGACCCTGCCTGAAAGGTTTCTATCAGGACTAGCCAATATTTCCAGCTGAAAGACATCCTTAATGACTTAGAATGCCCTGACTGGCACATGCAGCACTGACAGGGAGAATATTGTAGAGTTTATGTCTCTAGAGCCAGACAGCCTGTGTTGCAGTCCTGGTCCCACTACCCACTCAATATGGAAGCTCAAATATTTTGCCTAATTTTAGTGTTTCCTCATCTGAAAAATGAGAATGATAATAATAGTTCCTGCTTCTCAGATTTAGGTATGTAAGGAACATAGAAGAAGAGGCCTGATCTATAGAAAACACCGTCATTAAAATGTCAGAATGGCCATAATTAACAATTCTGCAAATAAGTGGTAGGGAGAGGGTGTAGAGAAAAGGGAACCCTCCTTCACTATTGGTGGGAATGTAAATTTGCACAACTACTATGGAAAACGGTATGGAGTTCCCTCAGAAAACTAAATATAGAAGTACTATATGGTCTAGCAATCTTGCTTCTGGACATATATCTGGATAAAACTGTAATTCAAAAAGATACATGTAACCTTATGTTCATTGCAGCACTATTCACAATAGCCAAGACATAGAAACAACCTAAATGTCCATCAATAGATGAATGGATTAAGAAGATATGGCGCATATATATAAAATGGAATACTACTCAGCCATAAAAAGAACAAAATAATGTCATGTGCAGCAACGTGGATGCACCTAGAGAGTCTCATACATATAAGTGATGTAAGTCAGAAAGAGAAAGACAAATACCATATGATATCACTTATATGTGGAATCTAAAATGTGGCCCAAGTGAACTTATCTGTAAAACAGAAACAGACTCACAGACATGGAGAACAGACTTGTGGTTGCCAAGGGGCGGGGGGAGGGAGCAGGGTGGACAGGGAGTTTGGGGTTAGTAGGTACAAACTATTACATTTAGAGTGGATAAGGAATGAAGTCCTACTGTATAGCACAGGGAACTATATCCAATTGCTTGGAATAAAACATGATGGAAGACAGTATGAGAAAAAGAATGTGCGTGTGTATGTGTGTATATGATTGGGTCACTATGCTATACAGCAGATATTGGCACAACACTGTAAATCAACTATAATTTTTAAAATGTCAGCTATCATTTTCATTACAATTATCATTGTTTTTAATGCCATTTGTATTATGGGTGGAGACAGTATAAAAGTTTGCCCAACTAGCTCAGTCGTTAGAGCATGAGACTCTTAAAAGTTTGCTCCCAAGACAGCACAAAATGTCCTGGGTCAGGGATTCTTGCTCCCATCTCACCCTTCAGACATGTCAGAGTCAGGAGAGATGGTCTGGCTTTGTTCTTCAAAGTCCTGAAGTAGACTCTGAGCTCACAGGGCTAAATAACTTTTCAGGAGACTGTGTGGTGCCTTGATAGACTCTACCTCTCAGACATATGAGTTTGATGTATTTTTTTCAGTGTTCAAGTTATTACATGTACAATAGGTTATATAGCAGGGGTTAATCAATGTAAATGTTTTAGAAAACATTTTTTAAGAAATATTGAATGAGAACTAGTACCAATACCAAACAAGTTGATCTAACATGGTCCCATTCTGGGCAAACCATTTCCACTCTCTGACCTTTGATTTCTCACTGGAACAATGAGAGTTTGGAATTAGCAAATCTTTTTCTTAATTAAAATTTTAAAATTAAAGTATAGTTGACTTACAGTGTTGTGCTAATTTCTTCTATACAGCAAAGTGGATGTATATATATATACATGAATATATATATGTGTGTGTGTATATATACACACACACACACACACACACACATACACATTCTTTTTCATATTCTTTTCCATTATGGTTTATCACAGGAGATTGAATATAGTGCCCTGTACTATCAGTAGGACCTTGTCGTTTACACTTTCTTTTTTTTTTTTTTGCCTTTTGGCTTTATCTAGGGCCGCACCTGTGGCATATGGAGGTTCCCAGGCTAGGGGTCTAACAGGAGCTGTAGCTGCCGGCCTACACCACAGCCACAGCAACACGGGATCCGAGCTGTGTCTGCAATCTAAACCACAGCTCACGGCAACGCCGGATCCTTAACCCACTGAGCAAGGCCAGGGATCGAACCCGCAATGTCATGGTTCCTAGTCGGATTCGTTAACCACTGAGTCACAACGGGAACTCCCGTTTATACTTTCTAAACGTAATTGTTTGCTTCTATTAACCCCAAACTCCAAGTCCATCCCTCTCCTTCCCCCCATCACTTGGCAACCACAAGTCTGTTCTTTATATCTATGAGTCTGTTTCTGTTTCATAGATAGGTTCATTTGTGTCATATTTTAGATTCCACATGTAAGTGATACCCAGTGGAATTAGCAAACCTTGATAGTCCCTTGTAATGCTCTACTGTGTCAGTATAAGAAAACTTTGTGAGGTTCGGATGGGATTAAGATGGTGGAATAGAAGGACTGGAGCTCAACTTCTCTCATAAAAACAACAAAATCACAACCAAATGCTGAGCAACCTTAAACCAAATGGACTGGAAACTTTATAAAAGGTATCCTACTCCAAAAGACAAAGAGGAGACCACATTAAGAGGTAGGAGGGGCAATTACGTGATATACACAACCCCATACCTCCTGATTGGGAAGCCCACAGACTCGAAAGTAACTGTATCACAGAGACTCACCTGCAGGAGTCAGAGTTCTGAGCCCCACGTCAAATCCCCATGCCTGGGGATCTGGCACTGGGAGAAAGAACCCCTGGAACATCTGGCATTGAAGGCTAGTGGGGCTTGTGCTCAGGAGCTCCACAGGACTGGAGGAAACAGAGACCCCATTCTTGAAAGGCGCACACAGACTTTCACCTGCACTGGGTCCCAGGGCAAAGCAAAGTCTCCATAGGAATCTGGGTCAGACCTGACTACAGTTCTTGGAGGATCTCCTGGGAAAACAGGGGGTGACTGTGGCTTGTTGTGGGGGAAGGGCATTGGAGGCAAAGCTCTAGAGAATATTCATCAGCCTGCATTTCTCTGGAGGTGGCCATTTTGGGAAACTCTGGTCCCAGCCATCAGTGCTGAGAAGCCCCAGGCCAAATAATAATCTGGGTGGGATCACAGCCCCACCCATCAGTAAACAGGCTGCCTAAAGACCCTTCAGGCACACAATATCACCCAGAGACAAAGCCCGACCCACCAGAGGTATAGGAATCAGCCCCACCTATCAGTGGCAGGCACCAGTACCTCCCATCAGGAAGCCTACAGAAAGCCCCCTTACCAACTTCAGCCACAGGGGAGGCAAACATCAGAAGTAAGAGAGGCTACAACTCTATTGTCTGCAAAAGAGATCATCACACCAAAAATCTATAAAAATGAAAAGACAGAGAAATATAACTCAGATAAGGGAGAAAGAAAAACAGAAAAATAGCTAAGTGATCAGGAGATTATCAGCCTCCAGCTGTAGACCGTTGATGCCAAAGATGATACAAGACATTGGAAATAAACTAGAAGCAAAGATTGATAATTTACCAGAAACGTTGAGCAAAGAAATACAAGATTTAAAACTTAAGCAAGCAGAGATGCAAAATACAATAACTGAAATAAAAAATTCATTAGAAGCAACCAACAGCAGAATACAGGAGGCAGAAGAATGAATAAGTGAGGTGGAGGACAGACTAGTTGAAGTCACTGATGCGGAATAGAAAAGAGATAAAAGATTGAAAGGAAATGAGCAGAGTCTCAGAGAACTCTGCGATAACCTTAAACACACCAACATCCATATTATAGGGGTGCCAGAAGGAGAAGAGAGAGAGAAAGGGACAGAAAAAATATTCGAAAAGATAATGGCCAAAAACTTCCCTAACATGGGAAATGAACCACTCACTCAAATCCAGGAAGCACAATGAGTACCATATAAAAATAAACCCAAGGAGGAACACCCCGAGACACATATTAATCAAAATGACCAACATTAAAGACAAAGAGAAAGTATTGAAAGCAGCTAGGGAAAAGAAACAAATAACATATGAGGGAATCCCGAGGAGGTTATCAGCAGATTTTTCAGCTGAAACTCTGAAAGCCAGAAGGGAGTGGCATGATATACTTAATGTGATGAAAGGAAAAAGCCTTCAACCGAGATTACTTTACCCAGCAAGGCTCTCATTCAGATTTGAAGGAAAAATCAAAAGCTTCACAGATAAGCGAAGATAAGAGAATTCAACAACACTATACCAGCTTTACAACAAATACTAAAGGAACTTCTCTAGGCAGAAAAGAAAAGGCCATAACCAGAAACAAAAATACCACACCAGTAAAGGCATATATACAGTAAAGATATGAAATCATCTATGCACAATTATGCTAACAATCAAAAATTGTGAGAAGAGGACGGTACAAATGCAAGACACTGGAAATTCACTTGCAGTTAAGAGACCAACAACTTAAAAAACAGTCTTAGATATATAGACTTCTATATCAAAACTCCTGGGTAACTGCAAACCAAAAATTTACAATACATACACAAACAAGAAAAATCAACTCAAATACAACACTAAAGATAATCATCAAACCACAAGAGGAGACTAAAGAGAAGAAGGGAAGAAAAAAGAGCAACAAAAACAAATCCAAAGCACTTAATAAAATGACAATAAGAACATACATATCAATAATTACCTTAAATGTTCATGGACTAAATGCCCCAACCAAAACACACAGACTGGCTGAATGGATACAAAAAGAAGACCCACATATATGCTGTCTTCAAGAGACCCACTTCACTTCTAGAGACACATACAAATTGAAAGTGAGAGGATGGAAGAAAATATTCCATGCAAACAGGAATCAAAAGAATGCTGGAGTAGCAATACTCATATTAGACAAAATAGACCTTAAAATGAAGACTGTTTTAAGAGACAAGAAAGGGCACTACACAATGATCAAAGGATCAATCCAAAAAGAAGATATAACAATTTTAAGTATCTATGCACCCAACATAGGATCACCACAATATATAACACAACTGCTAACAACCCTAAAAGGAGAAATTGACAATAACACAATAATAGTGGGGGACTTTACCACCCCACTTACAGCAATGGACAGATCATCCAGACAGAAAATCAATAAGGAAACACAGGTCCTGAATGAAGCATTAGGCCAGATGGACTTAATAGATATTTATAGGACATTTCATCCACAAACAACAGAATACACATTCTTCTCACGTGTGCATGGAACATTCTCTAAGATTGATCACATCCTGGGCTACAAATCAAACCTTGGTAACTTTAAGAAAATTGAAATCATATCAAGCATCTTCTCTGACCACAATACTGTATGACTGGAAATCAACCGTTATTTCTTTCCTTTTATAGCTGAGTGATATTCCATTGTGTATATGTACCACATCTTCTTTATCCACTTCTCTGTCAATGGGCATTTAGGTTGTTTCCATGTCTTGGCTATTATATACAGTGCTGCAGTGAACACTGGGGTACATGTGTCTTTTCAAATCATTGTTTTCTCTATGTAGGTGCCCAGGAGTGGGATTGCTGGATGAAAAGGTAATTCTATTTTTAGTTTTCTGAGGACTCTCCATACTGTTTTCCACAGTGGTTGCACCAATTTACATTCCCACCAACAGTGTAATACAGTTATAATATAAAAAGTAGTGACATAATTGCCTTTTTCATTTCAGCCATTCTGATGAGCGTGTGTATTAAATGCACTGTGGTTTTCATTTGCATTTTGCTGATGACTAATAATGTGAAACATCTTCTCATGATTTGGGTCCTTTTAGTGTCTCTTCAGATCATTTGCTCATTTTTCTATTGAATTCTCTCCTTTTTATTCTTGATTCATAGGTGATTTATGGATTTACTGATTAATTGATTTAGCTTTTTTTGGATACCAGTCTTTGTTTTTTTGTTTTTTTTTGTTTTTTTTTTTGTCTTTTTGCCTTATTTGGGCCACACCCGTGGCATATGGAGGTTCCCAGGCTAGAGGTCTAACAGGAGCTGTAGCTGCCAGTCTTCTCCACAGCCACAGCAATGCAGGATCCGAGCCGTGTCTGTAACTTACACCACAGCTCACAGCAACGCCAGATCCTTAACCCACTGAGCAAGGCCAGGGATCGAACCCACAACCTCATGGTTTCTACTTGGATTTGTTAACCACTGAGCCACAAAGGGAACTCCTGGATACCAGTCTTTGATGGATATTTGAATTGCAAATATTTTCAATTGCAAATATGTTCAAATGCAAATATTTTCAAATGCAAATATTTTCAATTGCAAATATGTTCTCTAATTTCATTTTTATTTTCCAAATCGTATCCATTTGAGAATAAAATTTTATAATGATAATGATGTTCATTTTATGCATCCTTAATTTTATTGTTAGTGCTTTGTGCATCTTGTTTTAAAAAAAACTTTGCTTGCCTCAAGATCAGGAAAATATTTGCCTGTTTTCTTTTTTTTTTTTAATGGCCACACCTGTGGCATATGTAAGTTTCCAGGCTAGGAGTCGAATTGGAGCTACAGCTGCAGGCCTACACCACAACCACAGCCACAGCAACTTAGGATCCAAGTTGCCACAGCTTGTGGCAACTCTGCATCCTTAACCCACTGAGTGAGGCCAGGAATTGAACCCGCATCCTCATGGACACTGTGTTGGGTTCTTAACCTCTTTAGCCACAATGGGAACTCCATACTTGTTTTCTCTTAAAAACTTTATGATTTTGGAGTTCCGGTCGTGGCTCAGTGATTAGTGAACCCAACTAGCATCCGTGAGGACACAGGTTCCTCAGTGGGTTAGGGATCCCGAGTTTCTATGGCTGTGGTGTAGGCCGGCAGTTAAACTCCGATTCTACCCCTAGCCTGGGAACCTCCATATGCTGCAGGTGCAGTCCTAAAAAGCCAAAAAGACCAAAAACAAAACTTTATGATTTTGTCTTTCAGTTGGATTTCCCTGTAATTCATTTTCATGTATATGTATAATGAAAGACAGGAATCCATATACATTATTTTCCATGTGGATATTCAATTGGCCTTGCTTTATTTATTTATTTATTGTCTTCTTATGGCCACATCCCTGGCATGTGGAGGTTTCCAGGCTCAAGGTCATGTAGGAACTACAGCTGCCAGCCTAAACCACAGCAACAGCAATGCAGGATCCGAGCTGCGTCTGAGACCTATACCACCACTCATAGCAATGCTGGATCCTTTAACCCTCTGAAGGAGACCAGGGATAGAACCTGCATCCTCTTGGATACTAGTTGGGTTTGTTACCACTGAGCCACAATGAGAACACCGACCTTGCATAATTTATTTAAAAGATTATCTTTTCCTCTACCACAGTGCAGTTCATCTTGGCTTTAGTTAAGTGATTAAGTATGTGTGGATTTCTTTTCAAGCCATTTTGTTACATTGTTCTTTTTTTTCTTCTTTGCCAGTATCACACTGTCATAAGAAATACAACTTCACAATAAATCTTGCTATTTGGTAATAGAAGACCTCTACATCTGATCTTCTTCAGTTGCCATGGTTACCCTTGTCCCTTAGCATTTCCATATACATTTTAGACACAGCTTGTCAATTTCTACAAAAAAGTCTGCTAGGGTTTGGATCAATATTGCCTTAGATCTATAGGTCATTATAGAAAAAACTGACTTCTTCCTAATAGTGAAACTTCCATTGTGGATCTATTCCTTTCTATTTCTAGATTTCCTTTAATTTCTCTCAGCAATGTGTTGAGGTTACAATGTAGGATCTTTTACATTTTACATTTTATTTATTCCTACATATTTGACATTTTGTGATGTTAATGTAAATGACATTTTTTCATCTTGTACTTTTTTTTCTATATAGAGATAAGACTTTCCTGTCTTTGAAGGAGATGTTTTGTCTTATGACAATCTGTAGTAAATTTGTCTTTTTGGCCTTATAATTGATGCTCTGTTTTTATGACACCCATATAGAGAATGTAGATGAAAGTGTTATAATAATATATTTCCAGTGACTTTTTAAAATTTATTTTTCATTAAAATTTATAGTTTAAAAGTTTTATTTATTAAAATTTCATTAAAGTTTATAGTTGATTTACAGTGTTGGCCAATTTCTGCTGTACGGCATAGTGACCCAGTCATTAATTTCATATTTAAATATATTTGTTGCAGGTATATAGAAATGACCTTTGTATCCAAGAACTTGCTAAATTCAACAGTTAATTCTAGTAGTTTGTAGTGTCTTTTGACTTTTTTAATATACACAGTCGTGCAAATGCTAATGACAGTTTTTCTTCTTTCTTAATCTTCAAAGATATTTTTCACTTTTTTAGCCTTACTGGGTAGTACCATTATTTTAATATTGAATGGAAGTGATGATAGTAGCCTCTCTTATCTTTGTTCTTGCTCTCAAAAGTAAAGCATAAACTTTCAATATTTCTCCAATAAGCATATTATTCACTCCGTATTTTATAGCTTTAAAAATTAGATTAAGGAGGCTCTCAGTGTGCTGAACTTTCAGCTTTTTAAAAACACAAACAGGTTTCAAATTTCATCTAATGTTGTTTTCTGCATCTATCAGGGTGATGATATAATTTTTTCTCTTTTCTTCTATAATAAGGCATATTCTGTTGATTGGTTTTTAAATGATAAGTCAACCTGATCTTTTTACCATATCATCATATTCTGTTTGTAATGCACGTGTGTGTGTGTCTGGATTTGTTAAATCTGTGTTCATGAAAAAATTCACCTATAATTTTTCTTTCCTGTAATATTTTTTTCCTTTCATTTCCTTATTAAATGTTTATAAAAGAAAGAGATTAAATAAGACTGGTGTTATTTATTCCTTGAGTATTTGGAAGAATTTGCCAGTAAAGCCATCTGGCTCTGGAAATTTCCCCGGTTAAATTTTTTTTAAATTATTGTTTTAATTTCTTATTTCTGTTTAACAAATTTTCTGTTTCTTATATAAGTTATATTTTTAAAGATATTTGTTTCATGTAATTTGTCTTTATTGGAGAAAATGTTTATAATATCTTAATACTTTTAGTATCTATTCTATCTATAGTGTGGTATGTTGATGCTTTTCCATTGCTGTTATTGTTCATCTCTGATTTTTTTCTTGCTTTCTTGATTAATCTTGCTAGATAGAGGTCTATTAAATTTATTAGTCTTCACTGATTTTATTTTTATTGTATCTTTTTTCTATTTCATTATTTTTCACTCCTTTAAAAAATTTCCTCTCTTAATCTTTCTTTGGTTTGATACGCTGTTCTCTTTCTAGCTTCTCAAATTGACTTGGGTCATAGATGTTAAGGCTTTTTCTTTGTTAATATGCATTTAATAATACTTTCAATTTTGCTCGAAACATTTACTTTAGCTGCATTTAATAAGTGTTGATATTTTGTACCTTTATTAGCATTCACTTTAAAATATTTTCTAATTTCCACTGTGATTTCTTGTTTGACCCAGGGATTATTTAGATGTGGTATTCCTTAATTTTCAAGCACTTGGAGATTCTGTAGTGTTTTTCCCCCTTTCTGTTGGTAAAGTCTAGCTTAATTTCGCTGTTGTCAGAGAATAAACCCTGAAGATCCAGTCCTGTGAATGGTCGATTTTGGTAAATGTTCAATGTACCTTCGAAAAGAATCTGAATTCTGTTATTGTTGAATGCGTTTATGTTAACTTGTCAATTATGTCTATTTTGGTAATTATGTTTAGATTTGCTCTATTCTTACGGATATTTTTTTTTCTGTTTGCTTGGTCTATCAGCTGTTGAAAGAGTTGTGTTAAGTCTTTCACACTGATTGTGAATTTGACTATTTTTCTTTTTGATTCTGTCAATTTTTGCTTCACACTCACACACATAATGTATATATGGTTTTAGAACTGTTAGATTTCTTTACCAATCTGCCGTCTTAACATTAATAGTGGTTCCTGCCCTAAAGTCTGCTTTGTCTGTTACTAGGATAGCTACACCAGCAATATTTTCAGAAATAATGCATGGTATATCTGTCAACTACTGTGTGTTTTTATGTGTTTGTTTCATGAACAGTTATAATTTTTTTACCCTGATAGTCTTTTTTAATTAGAGTACTGTCTGTTTACATTAAATATAATTACTTCATATTTGCAATTTTATTTACCATCTTATTATTTGCTTTATGTACATCTCACTTATTTATGTTCCTTTTTCTGTCCTTTCTGTCTTTTAGTTTGAATTTTTATTGTTTCATTTTTTTTCCTCTAGTAATTTGTTAGTTATATGCTTGTCAGTTATACATTATTTTGCTATTCCTTGGGTGGTAACCCTAGCAATTATAACATGCATCCTTGACTTATTACAGTCTAGTAAAAATTACCACTTTTGGAGTTCCCGTTGTGGCTCAGCGGTAACGAACCCGACTAGTATCCGTGAGGACTTGGGTTTGATCCCTGGCCTACCTCAGTGGGTTAAGGATCCGGCGTTGCCATGAGCTGTGGTGTAGGTTGCAGTTGAGGCTTGGATCCTGTATTGCTGTGGCTGTGGTGGAGGTCGGCAGTTACAGCTTGGATTTGACCCCTAGCCTGGAAACTTCCATATGCCATAGGTGTGGTCCTAAAAAGACAAAAAGAAAAAAATTACTACATTTACCATTTTCCTTAGTAGTGTTAGGACATTATGATACTTTAACTCCATTTATGCTCTTATGTCTTTTGCATTATTTTTGTCATAAAATGTTATTCTCTGTAATTTTAAATCCCACAAGATAGTTAATATTGTTTTAGAGAGTTAATGGTGATTTATACATGTTCACAGAATTATCTTTTCCAGCGCCCTTCATTCCTTCTTTCATCCTTTGTTTCTGCCAGGGATCATATTTCTTCTACTTGGAAGAACTCTCATTTATAATTTTAGTGCTTTCATGCTGGCATGAATTCTAACTTTTTGTTGGTCTAAAAATGCTTTATTTCGACAACACCAAATGCTGGTGAGGATGTAGAGAAATTGTATCGCTTAGAGACTGAAAAATGATGCAGATACTTTGGAAGACAGTTTGCAGTTTCTTACATACCAAACGTGCAATTACTGTATGATCTGGCGATTGAGCTCTGGGCCATCGTTCCCAGGGAAATGAAAACTTACATCCACATAAAACCTATATATATGCATGTTCACAGCACCTATTTGAAATAGGTAAAAATGGGGAACAACCTTAAGGTTGTTTAATAGTTGAATGATTACCAAAACCATGATGCATCCATACCATGAACTACTACTCAAAAATAAAAAGTAATGGAGTTCCCTTTGTGGCTCAGTGGTTAATGAATCCGGCTAAGAACCATGAGGTTGCGGGTTCGATCCCTGGTCTCGCTCAGTGGGTTAAGGATCCGGCGTTGCCGTGAGCTGTGGTGTAGGTCGCAGACACAGCTCAGATCCCGCGTTGCTGTGGCTGTGGCGAAGGTCAGCGGCTACAGCTCCTGTTAGACCCCTAGCCTGGGAACCTCCATATGCCACAGGTGTGGCTCTAGATAAAAGCAGAAAGACAAAAAATCAATCAATCAATCAATCAATAAAAAGGAATGAACTATCTATACACAAAACACTTTGGATGGATCACCTGGGAATTAAGCTGAGTGAAAAAAGCTAGCCTCAAAAGGTTACAAACTGTTTGGCTCTTTCTATATAACGTTTGTGAAGAGAGAAACTACTAGAAGTGAAGAACAGGTTAGGGGTTAGGGGTAGATGTAGGGTGAGGGAGAGGAGGGGCACTTAATAAAAGGACAACACGAAGGACTCAAGAGATGATGGAACTGTTCAGTATGTTGACTGTGCTGGTGGATAAACAAACATGAGATAATGTCATATAGCACTAAACACACACACACCCACGAGTACAGGTAAAACTGGTGAAATCTGAATAAGATCAGTGTATTGTACCAATGTTTATATCCTCATTGTGATTTTGTACCAGAGTTTTGCTAAATGTTACCACTGGGAGAAACTGGGTAATGAGTATGCAGTTCTCAGTGTTATGCTCTGTGTTATTTCTCACAACTGCATGGAAATCCATAACTATATCAAAATTAAAAGTTTAATTAAGAAAAATAAAAATGCAGTAGCATGTAAAGATGTTTACACTATACGGTCTGTGAGAAAATTAGGTTATAAAATAGAATAAAGAATACGGTAAAGATTTATTTAGATAAAAAATAAAAAATGTTTTACTTCACTTTTATTTGAAGGAAATTGTTTTTCTGCGTTTAGAAATCTAAATATGTGCTTCTATACCAAGTACGTTTTGATAGTCTTACAGATGGATGAAAATTTGTTGAACTTCAGATAATTTTCATAATTTATAAGGCTGACATCGACCTTAGTGCTCTAGTCAATTTGGTGCGATTTCGCTTAACATGCCCTTTCTCTCTCAAGTATTTTGACTGTAGTCACTGAGAGGTTAGGAGGTTGAGATATATATGAAAGTGCCTTGTAATATGTAAAGTACCAATCAGTTTGAAATTGTTAGTGTTATTTTTTATTGGAACAGAAACATTTTCAATGTATATATCCAGAATTTTTTTACAAATGCACATTTTCTAGAATATCCACAAAATGGTTGCAATAATAGTAGGCATGTATGTATTTACTGATATATACATTGCTTTTTATGAGAAAGCATACATAAGATTACATAAGGTTAATCCCAAATTTATTTCTTATCTTTCAAACAACTAATTAGAAAAGGGAGACCTGGCCAGATATATAATTCAGAATACCCAGAAGATAAAAATAACCCATTATTCAGGAGAACTATGGTTCTTTCTTAACACTAAATTCAGACAGGAATTTCCCCTTAATTTTTTTTTTTTTTTCTGTCCTATTTTTTTTACCTTTTCTAGGGCCTCACTCGTGGCATATGGAGATTCCCAGGCTAGGGGTCTAAACAGAGCTGTAGCTGTCGCCTTACACCACAGCCACAGCAACACGGGACCCGAGCCACGTCTGCAACCTACACCACAGCTCACGGCAACGCTGGATCCTTAACCCACTGAGCAGGGCCAGGGATCGTTACCACAACCTCACGGTTCCTAGTCAGATTCATTAACCACTGAGCTACAATGGGAACTCCAGTCCCCTTAATTTTCTTAATGACACAGATTATTTAACTGATTTTTCTGTTGGTTAGAGATTACTGATATGCATGGTTAATACAAATTAGTGTCAGACTGATCTAGAACTTTAATATTCTGTCTCACCCTCCCAAAGGGAGAATTATAAACTTTAATGTGAGCTAAAAGTAGCTGCCTTCCATCTTACTTGCAAATGGATTCTTTTTAGAAAGCTAATAAAGAATGCCAGTTTCCTTTTAAAAATGCTTGGATTCACATTACAGGGAAGGTTAGGCTAATAAATTTAAATTTGATTTTGCATATATAACATCAACTGAACTGCCTTAGGAAGACAATATTTACCTGCATTTTATTTTTCCTTCATAGAGTTTAATTCAAAATTCCTTACCACACTGATCAAATATTTATTACGTCCCTACTATGTGTAGGCATATTCCTGTTGAATTGTGTGCTCTCCTCTGACAAAAAGTTGTTATTCAGATTTACATTTTGTGCTTTCTTCTTTCCCTTTTTCCTCTTTTAAAAAAAGTAAACGTGTTTAAATTCAAAACAAGGTATGGAATTGAAGCTTTGAAAAAATGCTGCCCTAACACATCTGAGGTTTTGTACGATGATCAAATTTAAAATAGGACATGTATTCTTCATTTACATTCTTTGACTGGGTCTCCAGGTCTCTGGCATGCATTCTGTATGAGGTGTGCTGCATGAATCATGCATTCACTGGCTCCAGTTTCTTATCCATTGTCTTAAAAATTGTTGAAGGCGACACTCCTTCTCTCCCTGAGCAATACCCACGACAGCTGAATGCCATCATGCAAAGGTATGGAAAAAAATGTGTTGCAGCAGAAACAGTTTTAAGTTTTACTTGTATTTTAGTTTATTTGAACAATAATTTTCTTTTTAAACATTACAGCATGTTGAACAAGAGTCCTTCATTGAGACCGTCTGCTATAGAAATTTTAAAAATCCCTTACATCGATGAACAACTACAGGTATTTAAAGTGAAAGGGATATGGGGATGTGGGGATTAGCATTTATATATTTTCTAGGACTTGGAGATAAACTGTGGGAATACAATGCCCTAAAGAACAACCAGAAAGGAGAAACAATTTTTTTTTTAAGATGGCAATCTTTTTGCAAAAGAGGGCGTGGACTTGGAGATAAACTGTGGGAATACGATGAACTAAGGACCAACCAGAAAGGAGAAACATTTTCTTTTTTTTTTAAGATGGGAGAAGTTATTAGTAGACAATCTCTTTGCAAAAGAAGGTATGTGAACTCCGGTTCCCAGGTGCCCTAGATACAAGAAGTTATGCTGGTGATTTTCTGCCTAAACTTAACATCCACCTTTAGAGCTCTGGAGCTATAAATCTCACCTCAACATTTTGTAAGCATATCCCTGCTAGGGCAAGAATGTACTACTAATCATACAGAATCTGGGGTTTTCATGGGGCCTTCATTACTCCACCCCTTTGTTAGATACTTAATAGTACTTTTTATTGTTTAACTGAGTTTATTTTGTTTTCTTGTAGATTAGAAATTTTGATGCTGATAATTTGCCTCCAATGGTAAGAAATAAGCAAATGGTACCATCTCAGGAGGCTGTAAAGAAAAAAAAAAACAACTGCATAGGTTCTTACAATACAGATCCCTCAGACAGATTTCTTTTAATTTTATGGATTATTTTATAGGTGGACCCTAGAGCAGTCATTCACCTTCACGAATGGGCATACCTTTTCATCAGCAGCCAGCTTTCAGTCCACAGGAAACAAGGATGTTGATTTGATGTACAGTCATTTGTTGTGCTGACACTGGGTGGGGGTGGGGTGGTTGGAGGGGTACCAAGGTGACAGGAACAGATGTGGCTTCTCTCCTTTTAAAGCTTGACTGCTAGTAAGAGGACCCATAACCAAGAAAATGTAAGCAAAAAATTAAAACAATTAACTTTCAGAAGCACTGGGAAGAAAGCAAACAGGATGCTATGAAATAAGGGAACGGAAGGGCTTCGGTGGTCAGAGATAGAGCAGGTGACTTTGCAACACCAGTGAGATGGTGAGAAGCCACCAGCCCTTCAAAGAGGTAAGGAAGAGTATTGGCATCACAGGGAGTGGCTGCTACAAATCCCCGACTTAGATGATGTTCCCTGGAGGGGGACGTGGAGGGGAACAAGCATGTGCTCCCGGGGAAGCCCTGAGGGTCCAGGGTGAGCAGGGCAGGAGTGGGAGGTGGTGGAAGCTCCCTCTTGCTTTCAGCTCTCCTGGTGCGTAGCTCTCCGTAGCAAAGAGGCTCCACCTGCCTGAGGTCAGGCTTCTGAAAAAGAAGCTGGCTTTGGGAATCAAAACCGCATTGAAGGGGATGTGAGCAAAGAAACAAAAAAGTCTAAAGACATCCAAAAATACCCTGGGACTAGGGTAAGGTAAATGAGGCATTTACCCTGGGGCAAAATTAAAGAGGAGACCAAAAACTCAGTAATCAAGATAAATAATATTGTAATGCTATGTTTTAAAGCATCCAAAGTAATGCTAAAAAATCTGTAGAAACAAAATATCAAAAGTTCAAGAATAGGATACAACAGGGTGGAACCTATTAAGATGAAGTTGAAACCAAGCAAGCAGCATCCTGTGGGACCTTTCTAGGTACAAAAGCCCCTCCATGTGCCCTGTTTATTGTTTGCAGAAAAAGATTTTAGTCTCCTAAGTCTTCCCTGAGTTCCAAAGAGGAGATACAAGCAACTACTAATTAGGGAATGCAGAAACAAAGGGAAAGCAGTCAAGCAGGAAGAGTAATGATAGTAATTCAGTCACAAAACAGAGTCCTAACTTCTCCCCAAGGGATATACATAACAATCTGATGCATATTTTTATGTTGTACTGCAGAAAGTAAGACACCCATGCCCCCCCCAACCAGGTGGAGGGTGGTGACTACATTCTGACCACAGGCACGTAGACCCTGGGCTGGTTGGAACCAGAGGTTGATGATTAAGATTCCTGAAACATTGCACTGTTACTTTACTACCAACCAATCAGAAGAAAGTCCATGAGCTGCAACCGTCACTCCAACTGTTGTCTTTAAATATCCTTGCATGAAAGCCATCAAGGCGTTCAAGTCTTTTGAGCATTAGCTGCCTGTTCTCCTTGCTTGGTGCCCTGCAGTAAACGCTGTACTTTCTTTCACCACAACCCCAGTTTCTATAGGTTGGCTTTGCTGCATGGCAAGAGGACCTGAGTTCAGCTCAGTAACAAAGCAAGTGAAGTAGAATGGTGCAAGTTCAGGACTGGATCTTGTAGCTGTCTAAGCTTTTGGTATTGTAGTCTCCATGGCTTTTTTTTCATTAATATTGATTTTTTATAATATTACATTAAAATGTTATTTATCCTAGTTACTGAGGGGTTTTGTGTCCCTTAAATTTTGCACTGAGGTGAGTGTCTCATGTGTCTTACCCTCGTCCTGGCTCTGGGAGTGGAGACATCATCCACTCCAGGCCCAAATCAGGGAGAGAGAAATTTTAGTGTTTTGGAGCTCAAGAAATGCAGGCCTGTGACTGGGTGACGAGAAATAAAAGAGCAGACAGAGAAGATGAAGTTGGAGCCTGACCCCACAGGATCCTATTGCATGAGCTGCTGTGTAATGTTTTAAACCATTTACAGAAGGAAAAATATTTACCAGTGGGTTTGTTTTCAAACCCCAGACACAGTCAATAGTACTGCACATTAGAAAGGTACCCGGTAGTTTTATGCCTCTTCATCCCTGAAGAGGAGTCTTTAAGGTGTGTTTGGTTGTTCTTTTTTTCAGTACCTGATGTGCCGATATTCTGAAATAACCCAGGAAGGCAAGAATTTGAATTGTCAGAAGGAGGCAGCTTATATAATTAATGCTGTGTAAGTAATTGCTTTGTTTTTAAAAAGTCCATTGAGTGTAAATGTTAAATGCATTTGTCTTAAAAAAAAATCTATTTGTGCTAGGCTGACTGCATGGAGTATCCTAGAATTCACTTAAGTCTTGCCAAGAAATTAAGGAGCTTCTGTAACCTGGCTTTCCAAAGCCCTTTGCCCCAGGTGGTAGTAAACTGAAATCATAAAAGTTTAAAGCTCTGCATAGCTTACAGATCTGCAGGGTAGCTCTCCAGCTGCCTTGTAGGTATATAGAGAAATTCATCTTTCAAACATTTAATGATACTTATGCTAATGAACAATCAGATTAAGCATCAGTGGCTCTCACATGATGTTTGTTTAACAGGAGCTGGCAGGGTGTCTATTGAAAAGTCAATATGGTAGAGTCCTGGGACAGCTAAAAATAAGCCAAAATTGGCTTCCTCAAGAACCAGAGGATATGTATTTCACAAAGAGCCATCATTTTTTTCCTGACCTCATTTGTCTGTCCTACATCATTCAGAATTTCTATGCCATAACTTGCAAGAGCCCAGAAGACTAGGTTATTTGAGAACAGCCATGTGCATCTGTGTGGACTATGTAATGCACAAATCCAGGGCACCACTGAGAGGACCCAATCTGTCATTTTGCTGTAAGAACTCTTTAATTTGTGAGGACCCAGTGAGAATGACAGCCCCTCCCAGAGCTGTGCAGGGTAGTAGGGTGGGAGCCGTAGCCCTCATCAGCTTGACCTTTAAGGTCAAATTACTTAAGTGTGCTTCTCTAACCCTCAGTCCAGCGGTTTCTCATCTGCATGATGTTTTCCATCTTCACATTCAAGCTGAGGGAACTGGTCCATTGAAGATATTCAGTCTTTGTTTAACACCTGATCTCCAGTTAAAACACCTTTGGAGTTCCCACTGTGGCTCAGTGGTAACGAACCCAGCTAGTATCCATGAGGATGTGGGTTCAATCCCTGGCCTCACTCAGTGGATAAAGGATCCAGCATTGCCATGAGCTGTGGTGTAGGCTGGCAGCTGCAGCTCTGATTTGACCCTTAGCCTGGGTGTCTCCATATGCCACAAGCATGACCCTAAAAAGCAAAAAGAAGAACGCTCTGCATCTCAGGGGATAAATCTTTAGGCCTGCTCCAACCTGGTTTTCTTGGCTTACTACCTATTTTTTTTTCAAGAATGCCTGGAACTTCTCATTTTATTTTATTAACAAGGTATGTGAGAGTATGCAATATCTTACTTTTCAAATACAAGACTCATTTTAGCTGTCATTTTGCACTGCAGTTGTGAAACAGTTTGCCTGACTGCGCTTACAATTACAGTGTGCTAGAATTAGAATCCAATTCTTTGGGTGGTCTTTCACCACCAAAATATTGATTTCAAATTGTCACTGCTATTTTCAAGATCTGTAACTATGTATTAAGCAGCTCTATTTGGTCTTACAAAATAAAGGCATGTATGTTCCTGAAAACTGCATGGTCCCTGGAGGCTCTGGTCTGAACTGTATTTCAGAGGGATGAGAACTCCCTACAACAGTCATGATTTCTTCCTAGTGTTTTTAAAGAAGGGAGTGGAGTGCAAAAGGCATTCTTCTATTGGGCCCTAACCAAGCCAGGCACAGAAGCAAATGCCGCCGAGAACAGGGTTGCAGACCTTTCAACGTGTGATTAATTTATTTAACTGAAGAAAGAGGCTTTGGAATAATATTGACTAACATTTTTTGGAGATAATGACCATAAGCATTGCTCTGTTATAAGCACTTTGCGTAAATTGACTCATTTAAACTCACAAAAACCCTGTGAAGTAGGTACTGTTATTGTTATTTTCATGGTCATGGAGACGGTAAGTAACTTGCCCAAGGGGAGCTAGGATTTGAACCCAGAGAATATTATTAACCATGCAGTTAATCCCTACCCATGCTGCCATAAAAATCCCTATGGCCTGAAGCCTAGAATATGATATGTTCAGTACTATCATATTTCTGTCATTTGGGTATACTGTTTAGGTGCCAGGAGCTGTGCATACATTATCCTGTATAATACTCATAATAGCCCATTCCTTTTGGATGAGAAAACTAAGGTTCAGAGATGTTTGGTAACTTGCCCACAGCAACAGAGCTAATGAGTGCCAGAGATGGGATCCAAACCTCGCCTGTCTAATTGCAAAACTGTGTCCTAGCTGTGTGGTTGAATTAGTGTACCAGTCTATTTACTCCTTAATGGCCAAGATCCTAATTTGTCTTACATTATGAAAACCAGCCAGAGGCAATGAAATGAGCAGAAATTTGGAAAGCACATCATTTGCTTTTAAACAAAAATCTAATTTGAAAAATATTGCCTATTAACCACAGTCCTAACCCAGAGTTTATTAGTTTTTATCTGGCGTGTCTTGAGATGCTTTTCCCTTCTCAGTAGTGTAATGATACTTCTGTAAAATCCTTGTTTAATTTTTCTGAGCATGTTTGGGACGGGTTGCATGTGGGGAATCTTTATTATCTACAGGCAAAAAAAGATCCACCTGCAGACCCTGCGGGCACTTTCTGAAGTGCAGAAGATGACACCGCGAGAGAGGATGCGGCTGAGGAAGGTCCAGGCAGCTGATGAGGAGGCCAGGAAGCTGAAGTAAGCAGTCCTCCCTGAGGTGCCCTGGGCTCTAGAAGAATTTGCTGAAGAAAAGCAAAACCACAACAAGAAATCAAAATGCACATTCTCATTATATATTTATCAGTCTATTCATTCACTCATTTCCTCGAAAGATGGGTTTTGAAGGTCTTCATGGTTATTAGATGCCAGGCACTATTAATATCAGGGCTTCAGTCTCGTGTGAAAAGGATTGACTCTAAGGGAGGTTATTAGGAATGAAAATACAGCTCAGCTTGCAGATGGAGTCTCCTTGTTGCTGACATCTTCTGTACACAGCCAGGTGAGGGAGGATAAAGTGGCCTCTCTGGTTCGTCCACATTCCCCAAATGTTTGCTGAATCCCCCACCTGGAGCCCTAGTTGCTCTGTAGTGAGAAGAGTGTATCCGCAGGAAATTGTTGCCTTTAGGAAAGAGGCCAGAAACCTGTTTTGTCAAGAGACGCCCTTTACACACAGAATCTGCATTGAGGACAGTGTTCTGGTGTGAGAGATCACTGGTGTTCAGAGTTTACCCATGGAAAGGGCCTCCCAAAGAACCCAGGACTCCCAGTTTCTTAAAGACTGCGTTTCCCATTGGCAAATGACCCAATTTCCTAATTTTTCTTCTTCCTTCTTCCTTTGCCAACTTTTTGGTGGCATAGAAGCCCCAACCAGAAACTAGAGACACAAAAAAAGATCTGAAATTCAAATCTGTTCATTTTGTGACCTTGTTAATACCTCTGAATAGTGCTTTGAGGTACTTACAGTGAACATCATAATGCACCAAGTAAGAATCTGGGAGATGGTTTTCCCTTAACACATGTTTTCTTTAATAAATGTGGGAGAAGATTTCCATCAAAGTGCTTCCTGTGCTATAATGTGCTGGTGAATGTTTAACAGTCCCCTCTGGGCTTGGGGGCGGGGAGGCGGGGTTGGGGAGTGGCTACTAATTTGTTTGCTGATTCTGTGGCGTCAATACTCCTATCACAGCCACTTTCAAGACACCAATGTGATACCACTGAATGTTCATCGGAAGATCTGTACAAACCAATTCACCGCTGAGTGTGAATTTTCTTGAGAAAATATGTTCCTGGAAGTTGTTTGAACTGCGCATCAACTCTCAGTCCCAAATGTATTTCTAACACCTCAGGGGTGGCAATATTTCCAGGGTACCATGGTCATGCCATTGACTGAAGCTAAAAGGAAACTTAAATCTCTGATAGGAACAGATTAAAAAGGCAATTTAATAATCTGCATGCACATTACAAATTGTTTTTCAGATTAAAACATTTTTAATACCTAAAAGTCACACATTTTCATGAAATTTAATGTTTTTGTTATTAAAGGCAATAATTTCTTTTTTTTTTTTTGTCTTTCTGCCTTATCTAGGGCCGCACCCGCGACATGTGGAAGTTCCCAGGCTAGGGGTCTAACAGGAGCTGTAGCTGCCGGCCTTCACCACAGCCACAGCAACGCGGGATCCGAGCCGCGTCTGCAACCTACACCACAGCTCACGGCAACGCCGGGTCCTTAACCCACTGAGCAAGGCCAGGGATCGAACCCGCAACCTCATGGTTCTTAGTCGGATTCATTAACCACTGAGCCACGAAGGGAACTCCAAGGCAATAATTTCTTAATAAAGTTTGTTCTGGATTTCATGAATGAACTGCACTGGAGTTGTTTTGATTATGGTTTTTAGGAGTCGAGAAAGCTCACTTGTTTTAGCCAGAAAATGACTCCATTATCATGAGGGTTATAATATACCCATTGTAAAGACAAAATTTGGCTACAGGGATATTCAGTGATTTTTCCAAAAAAAAAAAATAAGTATAAATTAGCGCAAAAGTAATCACAAGAAATCAAATCTTTCCTCCAGTTTAATAGCAAATCTATTAAATCTGTTATATTCAGCTCCCCTGTTGTAGAGGAAACAAAGAAAATGTCTGAGAAAAATTTCCCTTCAAGGTGACTCTCATGTTCTTTTGCATAAGTTCTTTGAAATGCAGCTCTGTTTGCCATGTGTATGGGTGTCACCCAGTTAATTAGCACCTGTTAGGCGCTCTACTGGGCATCTGGGACACATACCCCTGTCAGCACAGTCTGAGAATTCACAGGATGGTACTGCTCTCTTCTGCTATACTTTGGTGTTCCAAGGGTGACCAAGGAGCCAGGCATCCCAGGAGCTTTACAGGAGAACCAAGTGTGGCTGCGCTGTGCTCACCCTGGCTGCCTGATGAAACAGGGATCACACTTACGGGTGTAACGAAGCTGTGGCTTTAGCTCTTTTTCTATGTTCCCTTTATGCAGAAAGCTTGTGGAAGAAAAATATGAAGAGAACAACAAACGAATGCAAGAACTGAGATCTCGGAACTTCCAGCAGCTGACTGTGAATGTGCTCCATGTGAGTGTGCTTCTGTTTTCAATTTATACGAGATCTTTTCTTGTTTCAGGTTCTTCTGATTCATGTGGCCAGCTGGGTAGTAAAAGGGATGAGATAGAAAAGAAAGCATCCAGATCAGCTTTGCCCAATTCTAGAGAGGATGTTACTGAAATTTGTTCTAGGATGTGGCCCAACAGTTAGTGATAACAATAATTCAGAGCAGCTGTGCCTGTCTACAGATGATGTAATCAGCACTGAATGAATGACTGAGGGTTTAAAATTAGGACTTTGCAGAACAAATGTGTGTCTATATGATTTTGAATTGCAACTGTGCTATTGTTTCTTTACCTCTGTAGTCCACTGTTTTTTTTTGTCTTATTTTTCATTCCTTCCCTTTTTATGTTGTCTCCCATCTATATCATTGTGCACTGTGTTAATCAGTTACCCCTTTCAAACTCTGAAGGATTACCATAGATATCCAATAATAAATAAGATTACAGGCTCACACGAAATGCACCACACATTCATGTCCTGCGTATCCGAAGCCCCTGAGTAGCAAAGAGCATTTTCCTTGGTGGTGAAAGACATCTCCATGGGCCTTGGTGTGGGATTTAATACTTAAGGTAGTCTTGGAGTTCCCGTTGTGGCTCAGTGGTTAACAAATCCGACTAGGAACCATGAGGTTGCCGGTTTGATCCCTGGCCTTGCTCAGTGGGTTAAGGATGCGGCGTTGCCGTGAGCTGTGGTGTAGGTCGCAGACGCGGCTCGCATCCCGCATTGCTGTGGCTGTGGCGAAGGCTGGCAGCTCCAGCTCCTGTCAGACCCCTAGCCTGGGAACCTCTATATGCCGCGGGCGCAGCCCTAGATAAGGCAAAACGCCAAAAAAAAAATACTTAAGGTAGTCTTTCTTCAGGGTCATATTTGAATAAGAGACATCAACACGACCTACTAGTTTTTTGGTAAAAGCAACTTGAGAGGGCGTCATTTTATGGAGAACTTCATTGTCTCAAATTCTGGTTATTGATTCATTGGCCATCCCCGCATCTGAGGGAGAGTCTATCCTTCAGCAGGAAGAACCAAGTCCCGCGGGGCTGTGGGGTGATCCCTGAGGTCTGCAGACACTCATTCCACTGCAGTGCGGTCCTCAGAGGGCTCCATACCAGGGTGTGTGGGATCCCTGCAGAGCTCACGCTCAGGCGGGGCAGAACTAGGACCACTGTTTTCTGCCTTCCTCTGACTGGTGATCCACTCGTCTCCACTACTTAGTAGCTGTGAGTGCTTTAGAGTCCTGGAACGCCCAAAGCTTGAGCAGATGGGGCTCAGCCTTCTCTGACCTTAAGCATCTCTCTTCGTTGGACCCTTTCACAGACCATGTGGGGGCGCTGGCAATGCTCCATGCCAACCCTGTGCTCCACGGGCCCCCACTCTCAGGGAGGCCGGCCTCAGAGACATGGTGGTGGGATGGTTCTTGCTCAGGAGCTAGGAGTGGAGACAGAGACGGCTGAAGGGCCTGGGGTTGGCAGCAGTGTTGGACCCCTACCTGGAGAGAAAGGTCTTGATGCCCACAAGCCCTCAGCAAACACCAAGCACCCTCTTTCAGCTCTCCAGACACTTTTCTTAATTTTGTCTTAAAAACGGCGTACCTGCGGCGTATGGAAGTTCCCAGGCTAGGAGTCTAATTGGAGCCACAGTCACAGCCACATGGGATCCAAGCCACATCTGCAACCTACCCCACAGCTCAAGGCAACACCCAATCCTTAACCCACTGAGCGAGGCCAGGGATGGAACCTGCATCCTCATGGATACCAGTCGTGTTCGTTATCGCTGAGCCACAACGGGAACTCCCAAGACACGATGGGAACTCCCCCCAGAGACTTTTGAGGCCCTGAAATGATGACTTGTGGAGGCAGGTCAGCTTCCTCTCAGGACTGAGGCTGCAGATTCCCTCAGATCCTCCCCAGAATCCTGGTGTGATGATAAGAATTCTTCATTCATTGATATATGTAAAAGACTTGTTTAATCAGCTAATAGAAACCAGGACTTTTTTCCTGGAATGCTCAGAGTCCCCTGCTTCTAAGTGATTTTACCCCCAGAGCTTGGAAATTGAGAAGTGCAGACATGGCAATAGTCTGTTTTATGAAACTTAAAGAACTTTATTCTTGACGTTACCATAACGGCAAATAAAAAATATAGCTTGAAGTATGAGCGTACATTTTAGTGCCTGATAACTTTTTTGCTTTTCTTCATTGATCCTTCAAGAAACAATCTTTTTTGGGGTTCTTAATTTCTGATATGATTAATTAGTGTTAAGCAACAACACTCTGAGGTCCTGCCCACACACACCCCCCCTCCCCCACACCGCCATAAATCAGAACCCTCAGGGGATTGAGAAATAACTTAAGATTTTTCTTAGCTCTATATTATCCTACAGAATATGGGAGCCAGACAGTCCAGATCTTGGCCCAGTTCAAATGAGGAGAGTAAGAATTTCACAGAGATTCTGTGAAGTCCCAACTCATAACCTTCATAGTGTCTGCCTAGTTTTTACCAATTCCATCTGCTTTCCATCAGCAAGGAACAGAGGCAGCAGGAGGGGAGTGCCAAAGTTTTTGGTTCATTCTTTGATCATCTAAGATTCAGTATCAACAACATCTTTGGTCCTTAGCTTTCCAGAAGCATGTCTCCTAAGTTGCATATTAACAGGGGCAGGAAGTGCTCTAGGCAGCCTCTGGCTCTTGAGGAAAACACCCTGCTCTGGTTGGTTCTGCCTGCACACAGGTTGCTCATCACTTGGCTCTCTTGTTCGTTTTGTGCAGTTACATCAGCCATTTCCCTCCGGCCATCTGTAGCATCCCACTTTCTCTCTTTCAAATGTCACCTCATCCTTAAGAGAACCTTCTTTCACCTCTCAGGTCCACAGTCGACTGGCCCTCCCCCAAATTCTCATGGCTTCTAGCAAGGCCTCTCAAACTTCAGAATGCACCCAGGTCAGCAGTTGGTCTTGTTGAAATGCAGATTCTGATTTGGCTGGTCTGGTGTAGGACCTGGGATGCTGCATGTAGAAATGCTTGTTAGGACAAGCTTCCTGGTGATTCTGATGCTGCTGGGCCAGGGCCACACTCTTGATGAATAAGGACCAGGAAATGGGGTTCTCGAAAGCAGCTTTAGATGAAGGAGAATCTGGAAAAGCCACGATGAGCAGAACTTTTTAAGATCTCTTGAGGAAAAAAAGCACTTAATGGGGATGGAGGAAAAGAGGAGGTGACCTGAGGGAAGGCTTTCTTGTTCCCCTAGGAGAAACGTGGAGAGGGGAAGCCAGGCGGGGAGAAGGCAGGTCTGATTACATTCATGGGCATAGGAGTGAGGCAGGTGTAACATATCCACAGAATGAAGGAGGGGAGCTTTGCAGACTGAAGGGTATAGACATCTCACAGAAAGGTATCAGTGAGCTGAAAGGATGAAATAAAAGGAGCAAGGAGTCGGATTAATCAGATGCAATAGCTAAAGAAAAGCATGATTAGGGAGAGAACGAAGAAAGAGGCACAAACTTCCATCTCTGCCTGGACGTGCATTTGTGGTTGAATTTCTTCTTCATCTCGCTGGGCACTGTTCTCTAGTTCTCTTCCTTCTGTCTCGCTGGCAGAAGCAAACCTCCTTCTATTTCAAAAACAATTGTAAGAGATAGAATCAGAGTCAGGGAGAGACGGGCCGGCTGTGTGACCTCTTAAACGTTATAAAAATTCCTTGAGGCATTGAAGAGAATCACTTGCTTTGCTTTTCAGATCCTGACTGACAGACATTTTCTGCCTCGTTGAATCTGGACTTTGAAATCTTGAAACGTAGTTGACTGTGGAATCACGTTGGTGCCGTATCTTTAAAAGATGGTAGCTTCAAACAACTAGATACAACAATGCCCATGCCAAGCCCAGTCTTTCTTTTATCCTGGGGTATACGCAGGTGTGATGGTTTCGGTGAAAAGTGCGTAGCAGATCAGGCCTCCAAAAGTGACATAGGCATGGGGATCAAACAGCCGACTAAGTATGCTCTAAGAGAGGCAATTATAACAATTCTATCTGCTCTCTTCAAAGAGAACCTAAGATATCAAAGTCAATTGAGAGTCCAAACACTTATTTTCCAAATCATTTCTGAAGTACACTCAAAGGCACATTTCACACAGTCTCTGTTTTTTAATTTCCCCATGCTATTAGGGATCCTTTGATATTTGGAACCAATTTCCCCTCCTGCGACAATTATTATACAGTACAAAAAGTGGACTTCTTACGAATGTTTTATGACTGTATTTTCACAAATGCCACACCACAGTGTAGCAGGGCTTGGTTTTACTTATTGACGATTAGTTTCAACTTTCTGCTTTTGATAAGAAGATGCTCTTGGAATCGTTTTCCATGAAAACCATTTATCCAGGAAAACAGGTCAATTCAGCATTGACAAACACACACACACACACACACACACACACACACACACACACGTTGAAATGCCTATTGATATATTTGAGAAGTTTAACTTCTGTTTTTTTGAAGTGTGAATTCTTTCATGTCACCGCTTAGATCTCTTTATTTTAGGAAATTGAAATTTGTAGAATCACAGAGCTTTTAAAGCTGAAAGAGAATTTAGACATCATCCCAGCCAGCCCCTCTGGTCTGGAGACATGGAAACTGAGCAGGGCTGGACTAGGGTGAGTCGAGTGTGAGGCCCTGCGAGCAAGTGGGAGGAGGTCACATTCTAAGCTGCCCACCGTGTGAGCTCGAAAGTCAGCACCTCCTTCTGTGAGTGCCCCAGGCACTCTGCCGACTTCATGCTCACCATGACCCTGACACTGAAGCCGAGGGACATTACATGCTTTACCTGGGGTCACCTGTTAATTCAAGGCTGTTTCTCTTATCCCAAGCTGCCTTCTGGAAATCTGAAGAGGTTATCATGTTTAAGGGATAGGATTAGGTAGCTTTTGGTTCCCAGTTGTCCTCTAAACAAGAATATTGTTTCATTTGTGGTAATGCTGACTGCAGCTTGTGTGACTGGTCTTTCGGTCCTCATAGTTACACAATGTCACTCTCTGCCGGGAAGGGTGGCCTTAACATTCCCTTTGGTCCCGATCACCGCTTTCCTCTCCACCCCGGGGTGTGGGACTTTTCATTGACCTCAGGGTTCATGAGCTGCCTCACTGTCTCACTGCCTTAGAGGCTTGGTGGTCGAGGGCTGAGACCAGGGGCACTACTGGTCCTTCAAATCCAGTTCCTTGGGAACCTCCCCTCCAGGCCCTGGTTAACTGTGTATACACATATTGCTGTACAGGCACATAATAGTGTTTATTTATTGAGCACCTACTATGTATCAGACACTGTACATGTTTATCCCTAATGCATGTTTTTTCTAAAAAAAATCACAACAACCTTCTCAGACAGGGATTATCATCCCCATTGTGCTATTGAGGAAGGAGTTAATTGCTGGGAGACAGGAGCAAGGCTAAAACTCAATCCATTCAGCTTCAGATGAACTTTCTCCATCTTTCTGAAGCCCCAGAGGACACACCGTAACAAAGCGTGTGGGAGGAGCCTTGGTTGTTTATTTTATTGCTCTATAATTCACATAATCATATATCTGACCCATTTTATTTGCTCTTTCACTGGCTTTTAGTAGATTTACAGTTATGCAACCATCACCACCATCAATCTGAGAACATCTTTATCACTTCAAAAAAGAAACCCTGTTAAAAGCAATCATCCCTAATCCCCCCAACTCCTTCAGCCTTATGCATTTAATATAAATGGCATTATATATGTGATCTTTTTATGACTAGTTTCTTTCATTTAGTGTGTTTTCAGGATTTATCCCTATTGTAGTATGTACCAGTACTTCACTGTTTTATGGCTGAATAAGTATCCACATTTAAAAAAAGGAATATTTTTTCATTTGTGGTAATGCTGTTTCTTCTGATCAGCTTCTCATAAATTATTCATTACCTTCCATAAGGAATTTGATGACCCAGCTTCAGAGAACCTGCCTGAGTCTCAGCCCGTTCTTTTCCCAGACCTCGGTGCATTTGGGTCAAGTGTGGAGGACACGGCAGCTGACCTTGGAGATCACGGTATGAGTTTGCATCAGTATTCAGAAGGCTGCTCTGGGGTGACGTGGAGTTGATGTGGCTGACCCTGCAGTAGGCCTGAGTAGCTGTGGCCTTGAGTGTCTGTGAACCCCTTCTGTCGGTTTGCCAGAGCCGGGCTGCAGTCAGAACAAAGAGCTGAGAAGCCAGGGGTTTGTCTGTCCTCTTCCATCTTCTCTGCCGTAGTGAAGATGAGCTGGAAACTCGCACCAGGCGAGGGGCCTCCCATTTTGCTTGAGTTAAACAGCTTCACCACTCATCTGGCTCTGGAGCCACGTAAGACTGTGGGTGCCCTGAAGGGCTGTTTCCCTCTGTAAACAGTTGCCCTGACCCTCGTGAACCAGAAGAAAAGTGCTCAGAGTTATCAGCCAAACCATTTTAGATTAATGGTTAAAAACAAGAATTTTTAGAGTAAAAAAAAAAAAAGCTGACTCTGTTAGGGGAGTCTCTGGCAATAGTCTCTCTAGGTCTCAGTTTCCTTAATCATGGAACAAGGATAAAGCAAGTGAGATGAGGCCTGTGATGTGCTCTCAGCCCTGTGCCCAGCGCATAGTAAAAGCCAAAGAGAAAGAAGCAGTTCAGGACTCTGAGGGGAGGGCTGTGAACAGGGGCCTCAGGGGCCTGAACCTCCCTCCCCAGGGCTGCAGACAAGTACCAGGAACATCACAGGCTCTCAGTAAACATTCCCTGAGTGAACGAATGAGTGAATGAATGATATCTTGTCTGGATCTCTGAGAAACAAATGCCTGGATGGGACTAACGGTGCAAGGAAAATGTCTGCATAAAAGGAATTAGGAAAGGAGCTGGAAGAGGCTGAGAGAACCATCAGACCATGATTCAAGTTTCGTTCCAAGTGAAGAGAGAGGTCCCCTGGATGTGCACTGGTTTGTGAGGCAGACAGAGGTGACCAGGTCGTCAGGAAGTGCTTCCAGAAAGTCACAGTCAGAGGCCTTAACATCTCTGCTGCGGTGGATCCTGGGGGAAGGTGTGGTAGCCTCTGTGAGGATGCAAGCATGGATTTCAGAACAGCCACCAGGGCCCTTGGCTAATGACAATCCTTGGGGTTGGAGGTCTCCAGGTGCATCCTCCTGGCTGCACAGTGGTGAGCAGCAGCCTCTGGCAGTAGCCGAGTTCTCTCTCCAAAGAATGAAGGCAGTGAACCTTGGACTGGCTATTCATCTCAGCCCAAATCTGCATTTGCTGTCCTCCTGATGGAGCTGTTGGAGCTCTTGCTGCCTCCTTCAGCTGTGAGGAGACTAGACCCGAAGCTCCCCAGACTGGCATTTGCCAACTTTTAAAATGGTATTTTGGAAGCCACCTGGTAATGGTTGTTGTAGGCAGACAAATGTATGTATCAGATGGATTTGCATCTAGATTCTTTTCAGATATTTCTTTAAAATGGTATTTTTTATTTTTCAAAGGCAACATTTGCAAGTGTAGAAATATCCCCTGGGCCTTTCTTTCCAAGAGTCTGAAAACTGAGAGTGAGGTCCCTGAGTAGCCCTTGACACAAAGGGCCCTTGCCATATAGAAGGAGGAAGCCCCAGGACAGGATGTTGAGTGGGTGGTCCAGGAACAAGAAGCCTGAGCCCAGCCTCCAAGTTTCACATGGGAAAGGTACATATTACTCATTTCATAGAGAAGAAGCCAGTGATTTCATAGAGAAGACAGAAATTTACTCAAGGACTCTGAAGTTTTTTTTGCTTTCTAGTGCAAATTACTCCCAAGCTAGCTCTGACCACAGAGCTGCTCAAGCTGGCATCTTCTTCACCTCTCCCTTTGTCTTTTGTCAAGGGGTTTCTGTATGGTAGACCACGTATTGAGTTACCAGCCGAACTTGAAATGGGCAAATTCACTCCTTTGACCACCTTATTCACTCCATAAAGAAACACTACTTATATCCCCATAATAAACTGTGAGATCCAAAAAACACGTAGTGGTGTTTGTTGAGCCAGATGCTTTGTAGAATGCTTTAAACATTTCCCTTATTTTTTCCTCTCTGTAAGTTTGGATTTTCTAATTTCTATTCTTCCTTAAGTATTAATTTTAAGGGAGATGTAGAGCTATGAAAATGTAGCCTTTGCGTGGATGATTGGTTAGATGGTGGGCAGCTGCGAGATGATCACATCGCTTAGTCATGAAACCTGGAGACGTGAGACTTGAATTTGTTGATAAACTCTGAAGTGGTTAATTATTTCTCCCATTCTCTTTGCCTTTTGGAAGGTTTGACTCCAAACTTTTAGCACCCAGAGGGAGTTTTTGTTTATTTTTTATCTAACTTACATAAGTAAAATAAAATTGCACAATTAATTTTTTTTAGCCCCTTCACCAAACGTTTAATCAGTCTTTGATGTTGAACTGGGAAATTCCCTCCGGGATTGAGGAGTTAGTTACAGAGAAGGAAGATAGGTACATCTGATATGCATTTAGTTGACTACAGCTGATTTAATCTAGCCAAAAAGTCATGGATAATCATTATAATCAAATGGGAAAGCACAACTGGAACGTTGAAGAAATTATCTCTGTTTAACTCCTTTTGTGTAATGCTGATAATTTCTTTCACGTTCATTTTTCCCAGGAACTTTATTATACTCTAGCCTTATTTCCAGTAACTCGCAGCTGAATTTCAGAACCTTTCTTACAAAGCTAGAACAGCCTGAGACCTACCTAGAGCATGGCTCCTGTGATGCAGAGGCTGCCCTGATAGAGGCCTTGGCTGCCTGACCACAGCCTGCTCAGCTGTCACGTCTTCCTTTTAAGCCACCCCTTGAGTGAATCCTAAGCCCCTTCCCTGTTTCTCAGAGAAAGATCAGACCTCAAGGGGTCATACTTTCCTTGCCTGTAGGAAGCCTGCTTGCTCTTCTTCGTCGCAGGCTGACCTATGACTTATGGCACTATCTCCCTTTAAATGTTCAAGTGGAAATAAGGTGATTTGAACTTTGTCAGACAGTGATATAAATTTACTCTTTTAATTTTAAAAAAGATAAGTGTTAGATACCAAGAGAAATGAAAGCATTGTCTGCAAAAAGATCAGAACACAAACATTCTTAGCAGTTGTATTTATAGTGCCAAAAATTAGAAATAAGTCAAGTATCATTCAACAGGTAAGTGGGTAAACAAACTTGTAGTTTATCCATACCGAATAATACTCAACAATGAAAAGGAGCAAACCATCAATATACAACAGTGTGGGCAAATATCAAAACACTATGATGAGTGACAGAAGCCACAAACAAAAGAATTCCTGTTGAATGATTCCATTTCTATGAAGTTCTGGAACTAGCAACACTTACCTCCAGTGGTGTTTCCATCACTAGAGGCCAGCGGTTGCCACTGAGGCCAGTGGTTGCCTGGGAGGGGGGATGCTGGAAACTGACTGCAAAACTGCACAAGGAGACTTTTGTGGTGATGGAACTGATTGTGGTGATGGTTAGTTACCCAGATGCGTATGTTTGTCAAAACTTAATGAATTCTATACTTTCAATGAATGCATTTTATTGTCTATAAATTATACTTCAATAACATTGATAAAATATCCAGAAAAAAAAAAAACATGACTAGGACCTATTAGCCTGTGTTTTAGCTAATGAATGGCTGAGAGAGACTGGCGTGAAGTCTTGGAAGTAGAATGCAACTGGGAGGGTCTCTGGACATTACTTGGGACATAAAGTCCTTAGTCCAGAAAATGATGGTGGGGTTTTCTTCTAATGTCAACCCAGCAACACTGTCTTCCATGAGAAGAGTTAATAGAGCTTGAGATCTTTCAGGAGGGAAAAGACAAGGAGCTGGGACCCCTTGGTTCCTCCCTCAGTCTTTTGGATTGGGGACCCCTACCAGCAGGGGTAAGAGGACCCAGGACCCAGAAAAGGAGCCTGCACATCAAAGAACAAAACAGAACAGCCCAGCCTCCAAACCCACCCAAGACAGAGACCATCAGTCCTCAGCAAAATGACCATGTGCTGGAGGCCAGGTCCATGTTCCCGGATGCCCCATTGCTTCCAGAGCTCCAGCTGTCTTAGTGGCTTGATTGATGAATATAAATCGATGGTGGAGTTCTCTTCATGGCTCAGTGGTTAACGAATCCAACTAGGAACCTTGAGGTTGCGGGTTCGATCCCTGGCCTTGCTCAGTGGGTTAAGGGTCCGGGGTTGCCGTGAGCTGTAGTGTAGGTTGCAGACGCGGCTCGGATCCTGCGTTGCTGTGGCTGTGGCGAAGGCTGGCAGCTACAGCTCCTGTTAGACCCCTAGCCTGGGAACCTCCACATGCCGCAGGTGCGGCTCTACATAAAGGCAAAAAGACAAAAAAAAAAAAAAATATATATATATATATATATATATACATATATATATATAAATCGATGGTGAGTCTGTTTCATATTTGTCACGTGTTCTTCTGAGTTACATTTGCGTCTCCACGCGATTCTCCCATTTGCTCCTGGGAATAGGTCCCAGCAGTTGCTCCCTCAATTTTCTGACCTCTAGAGGACACTTAGAATGAATCTAATATTGAATGGAGATGTGCTGATTTGCCACCCAGAGGCATTTTCGAGAATTCAGGGTGCTCCTTCTGCATGAGAAGCTGGGTAGTACCTCTGGCTGAGATGTTAAAGATGACATCCAATTTGAAAAATGGAAGTGGATGCGGAATAACAGCTGCCCCCTGTGATGTCCTAAGCAGGCACAATAGAAACAAGAGGAAAAGTAGGCTCCAGAACATCAGTTATTCACAAGGAAAATTAGCACCCATGGACCTCTCGAAGTAATGTTCTCACCTGGGGAAGCTGTATGTGATTCCACGGTCCATCCCTCAGCTAAATATCAATTAGACAGTAGTTATTAAAGCAGGGCTCTGCTGGTGGGGCAGGGAGCATCCTTCAGTGACCTCTCCCGGCCTATCATGGTTCAGGTTTGGAATGAATCAGTTAAGCAGAAAATTAAATAAGCATCCATCATGGCTTTACGGTTGGATGGAACACAAAATATAATCTATTAAAACCTCGAATACTGTGTGCTTCAGACAGTATTTTGGACATACCATGTTATGGTTTTCCTTTAGTCAATGAAATTGTTTTCCACGCATGCAGCTTCACAGTTGTTGCTCAGGGCTCCTGTGTCTACTACCTGGAGAACCTCATGCGGCTGCAGGGAGAGCAAAGAGTCCATGGAAACCAAACACAGTGATAATGGACAGTTCCTGCTTCCAGTCACGTGAGCGTCTTTGATTTGCATGCTAATTTTTTATTGAAGTGATTGAAATAGTCTGCTTTATAGTGTTTAGGCCAGGGTTTAATTTAGGTATTTGTAAGAGGCATTTAAATGTGTCCTCTCTGATCCTTGTAAAGGCGCTTCCTATTCTGTTTCAGGACAGTCAGGGCTGCATCAGTATCCACCAGCTCTAGATTCACTTGTCAAACTTTTTTTTTTTCCCAAGTGAAAATCAGCAACAACAACAAAACCTTTCTGGCAAGGAACTACAGCAGCAGTATCTAATTCCTGTAGTCACTCACGACTAGCAGCCATTTCCCCCCAACTTCTCTTGCTTCTCGAAAAAGAAAAAATCAACATAGAAAAATAGGGAGGAGATTGGATTAAGATGGCGGAATAGAAGGACTGGAGCTCAACTTCTCTCCCGAAAAACAGCAAAACTACAACCAAATGCCGAGCAACCTTCAACCAAATGGACTCTAAACTTCCAAAAAAGGTATTCCACTCCAGAAGACAAAGAGGAGACCACATCAAGAGGTAGGAGGGGCGATTACGCGATAGAAGCAACCCCATACCTCCTGGGTGCGAAGCCCCACAGACTGGAAAGTAACTGCATCACAGAGACTCAGCTACAGGACCGAGAGTTCTGAGCCCCAC